>CM038678.1:590950038-591400460 GCA_021605205.1 Aegilops longissima | reverse complement strand
CACCGTAAATTTTCACCCATTCCGATAACTTCTATTTCTGCACAAAAAACAACACCACGGTAGTTCTACTGAAAACAATGTCAGTGCTGGTTAGTTCTAATCAAGTCATACCAAAAACATATAGAATTGTTGTAAACATGGCATGAATACTTCATAAGTTATAGATACGTTGGAGACGTATCAGTGTGGAGTAATAGTAGTAGATGCAAAATCGTTTTGGTCTACTTGACTCGGACATGATGTCTATATTCATGATCATTGCCTTAGATATCTTCATAACTTTGCGCTTTTCTATCAATTGCTCAACAGTAATTTTTTTCACCCACCATACGCTATCTTCAAGAGAGAAGCCTCTAGTGAAACCTATGGCCCCCGGGTCTATTTTCCATCATATATTTTCAGATCTATAAACCAAAAAACCCCAAAATACCTTACTGAAATTTATTTAGATTTACTTTAGTTTGCTATTTTATTTATCTTTATACCGATCTCTATTAGATCTCACTCTTGTTCGAGACCGTGAAGGGATTGACAACCCCTTTTTCGCGTTGAGTGCAAGTGTTTGTTAGTTTGTGCAGGTGCATAGATTGGAGACTTGCTTGTGCCTCCTACTGGATTGATACCTTGGTTCTTAACTGAGGGAAACACTTATCTCTACTTTGTTGCATCACCCTTTCCTCTTCAAGGAAAAAAATCAATGCAAGCTCAAGAAGTAGTAGGAAGAATTTCTGGCGCTGTTGCCGGGGAGGTTCTACATCAAGCCTACCAAGTACCCATCATAAACTTTCATCTCTTGCATTACATTATTTTCCATTTGCCTCTCGTTTCCCTCTCCCCCCACTTCTAAAACGTTTTCAGAAAAACACAAAAATATTTGCCTTTTTATCCGCCCTTCTTTCGATCGTTTTTTCGTTTGCTTTCTGTTTGCTCGTGTGCTAAATTGCTTGCCTTGTCACTATGTCTCAAGAAAATACCAAATTGTGTGACTTTTCCAATACTAATAATAATGATTTTATTAGTACTCCGATTTCTCCCACCACTAGTGCGAAATCTTATGAAATTAATGCCGCTTTGTTGAATCCTGTTATGAAAGGACAATTTTCCGGCCTTCCTAGTGAAGATGTTGCATCCCATCTAAATACTTTCGTTGAGTTGTGTGATATGCAAAAGAAAAAATATGTGGATAATGTTATTGTTAAATTAAAGCTATTTCCGTTCTCACTGTGAAATCGTGCTAAAACTTGGTTTTCATGTTTACCTAAAAAATAGTATTGATTCATGGAATAAGTGTAAAGATGCTTTTATTTCCAAGTATTTTCCTCCCGCTAAGATCATCTCCCTTAGGAACAATATAATGAATTTTAAGCAACTTGATCATGAACATGTTGCACGATCTTGGGAGAGGATGAAATTGATGATAAGAAATTTCCCTACTCATGATTCAAGTTTATGGATGATCATACAAATTTTTTTATGCCGGATTGAATTTTGCTTCTAGAAATCATTTGGATTCTGCCGCGGGAGGTACTTCTATGGGAATTACATTAGTAGAAGCTACTAAACTCCTAGATAATATTATGGCAAATTACTCTAAATGGCATACCGAAAGATCTTCCACTAGTAAAAAACTGCATGTGATTGAAAAAATTAATACTTTGAGTGAAAAGATGGATGCACTTATGAAATTGTTTTCTAGTAACAGTGCTCCTATTACTCCTAATGATATGCCTTTGTCCACTTTGATTGAAAATAATAATTAATCTATGAATGTGAATTTTGTTGGTAGGAACAATTTTGGTAATAACACGTATAGAGGTAATTTCAACTCTAGGTCGTTTCCTGGTAATTCCTCTGATAATTATGGTAATTTCTACAACAATTATTATGGAAATTATAATAAAATACCCTATTATCTTGAGCATAATATTGAGTATTTCATTAATTCTCAAAAGAATTTCAATGCTGTGGTAGAAGAAAAATTACTTAAGATTGATGATTTGGCTAGGAACATTGATAGAATTTCTCTTGAGATTGATTCTTTGAAGATTAGATCTATGCCACCCAAGCATGATATTAATTAATCTCTAAAAGCTATTAAAATTTCTATGGATGAAAGTAAAGAAAGAACCACTAGGATGCGTGCTAAGCGAGATTGGTTTGAAAAAGCGTGTTTTCTTCCAGTTTTTGTGAAAATAATGATGAAGATCTTAAAGTGATTGGTGTGACTCATGTTTTATCTTTGTTTTCTAATATAAATCTTGATAAATATGGGACTAGATATGAGTCAACTTTAGCTAGAAGTCGTCCCAATAATTGGGAGTTTAAAGATCTTAATGAAAAAAATGATAAAAGTGGGATTGGAGAGGTCAAACTTTAAGTAGCGATGAACCCACTCTTTTGGATTTCAAGGACTTTAATTATGATAATTGCTCTTTGATAGATTGTATTTCCTTGTTTCAATCCATGTTAAATTCACCTCATGCTTATAACCAAAATAAAGCTTTTCCTAAACATATCGTTGATGCTATGATGAAATCTTTTGAAGAAAAACTTGAGTTGGAAGTTTCTATCCCTAGAAAGCTTTGTGATGAGTGGGAACCTACTATTAAGATTAAAATTAAAGATTATGAGTGCAATGCTTTGTGTGATTTGGGTGCTAGTGTTTCCACTATTCCGGAAACTTTCTGTGATGCGCTAGGTTTCCGTGAATTTGATGATTGTTCTCTGAATTTGCATCTAGCGGATCCCACTATTAAGAAACCTATGGGAAGAATTAATGATGTTCTTATTGTTGCAAATAGGAATTATGTGCACGCAGATTTTATTGTGCTTGATATACATTGCAAGCCTACATGTCCTATTATTCTTGGTAGACATTTCCTTAGAACGATTGGTGCAATTATTGATATGAAAGAAGGAAACAATAGATTTCAATTTTCGTTAAGAAAGGGCATGTAACACTTCACAAGAAAGAAAATTAAGTTGCCATATGAATCTATTATGAGGGCTACTTACGGTTTGCATATCAAAAATGACAATACCTAGATCTATGTTTTATGCCTAGCTAGGGATGTTAAACAATAGCGCTTGTTGGGAGGCAACCCAATTTTATTTTATGTTTTTTTCTTTTTGGTTATGTTTTTCAATAAATACACATTATTACCTCTGTAGTAATTGTGTTTTGGTGTTTTAATTAGTGTTTGAGCCAAGTAAGACCTTTGGGATGGTCTACGGTGATAGTTGACTTGATCTTGTTGAAAAACAGAAACTTATGCGCTCATTGCCATAAATTAAAAAAAGCATAGAAACATGCTTTTGATCTGAATTTTTACACAATATTGATATACAAATTTCCTAAATTGTCCTAATTTTTAAGAACTTTTGGAGTTACATAAGTATACAAAATTTCCAGAATACTAAAGACTGTTCTATTTTTGACAGATTTTATTTTCTATGTGTTGTTTGCTTATTGTGATGAATCTATGGGTAGTATCAGGGGTATGAACCATGGAAAAGTTGGAATACAGTAGATATAACACCAATATAAATTAAGAATGAGTTCACAACAGTACCTAAAGTGGTGATATATTTTATTATACTAACGGATCTTATGAGTTTTCTGTTGAGTTTTGTGTTGTGAAGTTTTCAAGTTTTGGGTAAAGATTTGATGGACAATGGAATAAGGAGTGGCAACAACCTAATCTTGGGGATGCCCAAGGCACCCCAAGGTAATATTCAAGGACAACCTAGCATCTAATCTTGAGGATGCCCCGGATGGCATCCCCTCTTTTGTCTTCAATTCCGTCGGTAAATTTACTTGAGACTATATTTTTATTCACCACATGATATGTGTTTTGCTTGGAGTGTCTTGTATGATATGAGTCTTTGCTTTTTAGCTTACCACAATCATCCTTGCTGTACACACATTTTGAGAGGGACACACATCAATCATGAATTTATTAGAATACTCTATGTGCTTCACTTATTTTTTAAGTTAGGCACACGATGACTACTTCAATCTCATGATTCGATGCCGTTGGTGAGATAGTCCGCATATGGGGGGAGCGTACATGCCTCAAGACCACTGTGAGGTTTGCACACGCCGTCGTGCAAGTGTTTAGAGGAGAGTATCTGAGAGAGCCAACTATGCAAAACACCAAAAAGTTGTTGGCTATTGAGGAGGCAAGAGGTTTTCCCAGTATGTTGGGTTCAATTGACATTGGCAATGGAAGAACTGTCCCAAAGGTTTGCGCCGAATGTACAAGTTCACACCAACGAGCCAACCATCATACCGGAAGCAACGACATCACATGACTGTTCTCTGGTGTGAGAACTAGGCATGTCATTCCAAAGGATTCTTTGGAATGACTAGTTCTCACAACGACATCAGTGTGATTCAGCGATCTCCCGTGTTCAGAATGGGGAATCGCCTCGTGCAATTGCACTGTCAACGGCCGTGACTACAATACGGGGTACTATATTGCCGATGATATCTATCCTCACTGACCGGCGTTTGTGAAGACCATATCTAAATCCGAAGGCAACAAACAAATATACTTTGCAACAATGCAGGAAGCAACTAGGATTCTAGGAAGGATGTGGATATGGCTTTTGGAGTGCTTCAAGCTCATCAGGGAATTGTTTGTGAAGCTGCAATGATGTGGGAATCAGAGACTTTGTGATAACAGATGAAATGTGTGTTATTTTACACAATATGATTATCGAGAACGAGGGTAATGGGGTAGCCCAAACCAATGATTTTTAAGCGCCTAGAGAACAAGTCCACATACCGGGAGGTCAAGATGCAAATCAACTATGAATTTTCTGCTTAGCATCGGAATCTTCGAGATCATCATGTGCACGTGTAACTACTGAGTGATCTTCTCAAGCATACGTGGACCAATAACAGAAACCAAAAAGCTAATGTTTGAGTTGTGCTCTTAGAATTAATTTTATGTTTGAACCATATATTTGAGAGTATCCCGCTACCAATATTTATGATTTACGTGTGACATTGACGTATATGATCAACATGCATAATTTTGCATGAATTTGAGAGTTCTGATATGAAGTGTGTAACTGTCGGACACAACAGGGACTGTCCGGCTCTACCCGTAGGCGTGTCCGGACGTATCCACGAACATATAGGGAATCGAATTTGCCAAGTTCAACTGTAGATGCTCATGCTCTCATCCTCCCCTCACGTCGTTCTCCCACGCTAGAGAACGCTTCACGTAGCTCTCCATGCACTGATGTAGTTGATGTTGCCATCTCGTGTGATTGAGTAGATCAGCAAAATTGCAAGCTCAACTACCAGAGTAATAATCGAATAATCGATTGCTAGGTCTCTCGTACGATCGGGCAGCTTAACTATAGGAAAAGTAGTGCTACGTACATTCAGTCTTCAGAGGATGGACGTGAGATACGAGTAACAGATGTACCCACGGCAGCAGCGTCGCCGCTGGCGGAGGCACACATGGGGCCTTTGTTTCTCTGCCAGCGGAGGTGCACACAGAGAGGACGTCCGCTTCTCCAAACTACCAATGTCGCCGGCCGCCGTTACAGTTGCACAACGATCACGCTGGATGCCGTTATCGCCGTCCGGTCGATTCTTTCTGCCCCGGTCCACTGATATCTGTTGTATACGGAAAACTTTTTTTTGAAAGATCCAGCATTTGCTGGCTTCATTAGATTGAGCAGAAAAGAGAGGGTTACAAAATTGTGATCAAGCGATCATAGACATGAATGAAAGAGGAGAACAGGGAGGTGTTGGGATATCCCCCCCCCCTTGGAGGTCTCGAAAACCTCTATCTCCCAACTATATCCCCGAAAGGGGTCTCAATATCTTTTGCTCCCGCGATGCGCCATTGCTCCATTGTGCGTCGTATGGCCGCGAGGATGTCATTGGGGCAGGCTGTCTTCTCCCTAAAAGTGCAGTTGTTCCTCTCATCCCACAGCTCCCAGGTTACTGCCATAATCATTGTTTTGACACCTTTCTTTTCCTCCTTTTTTGCCTTGGAGACGATGTTGGAGACTGCTCTTGTAGTGCTGCCTTGCTCTTGTTCTGTCGGGCGAAGTGAAGAGCAGTGCCTCCAGTCGGCTGCCCCCGCCCAAACTGCGCGCGAGACCGAGCAGTTCCAGAACAGGTGGGTTGAAGACTCCAAGTTTCGAAGACACAACTGGCAGAAATAGGAATTTGGCCATTGCTTCCTCTGTAGCCGATCATTACACCAGAGCCTGTCAAGGTGAAGCAGCCACGCAAAGAGTTTAATTTTCCCGGGTGCCCAAACTTTCCAGATCAAGCTTTTCATCTCCGTAGAGGGCATGCTTTTAAACTGCAGCTTGTACGCTGATTTAGCTGTATACACTCCCTTGCTGCTAGCAGTCCAAAGGATTGTGTCCTCTGCTTGGCCTTGCAGCGTCTGTCCATGAGCTCTGATCCTTTGTGCCATCCTGACGAAATCAGTGATCATTGATTCCCAGTCCCCGCTCTGAAGATCCTTTATCCATTGGTGATCAAGAAGGGCCTCAGCAACCGATCGTGATTTCCTCTTTGATAGCTTGTATAGAGCAGGGAAGGAGGTGCATAGCGGTTCGTCCCCCAGCCAGCAGCAGGTCCAAAACCTAGCTATTTTGCCGTCTCCAATGGTGACCTTGGTTGCTGTGGCAAAGAGGTCCTTGTCCCCTTGATCGCATGGCGTTGGGAAGCAAATCCAGGGGCTATTTGGCTGCGTCCAGGCCAGCCATAGCCAGCGTAGACAAAGGGCTCTGCTCATGCTCTGCAGGTCTGGGATTCCTGCGCCTCCCTTCTCCATGGGAGTGCATACCATTTTCCAGCTAACCTTACATGCTACACCTGTTGCCTCGCTCTCCTGCGCCCAAAGAAATCTTCTTCTAGTCTTGTCGATCTCTTTCAACAGCTTCTTTGGTGGCCGGAGTGTTGTTAATGCAAAAGTTGGCATTGCGGAGAGCACGCTGCGAACTAGCACTCGTCTTCCGGCGATGTTCATGAGCTTTCCTTTCCATCCAGCAAACCTAGCTCTAATTCTATCTAATATGGACTGAAGATGCACTAGCCTAATCCTATGCGAGGAGATGGGCAGACCCAGGTAAGTCATCGGGAAATCTACAAGCTTTCCCCTAAAATCCTGCAGCACCTCCGAGAGGTTTATGCCTTCACACCTAACTGGGGCTACTAAAGATTTTTCCTGGTTCAGTCTAAGGCATGTCGCGTCGCCGAAGGAGTGTAGTATCTGAAGCAATGCTTGCACCTCCTCCCTGGTCTGGTTTGCGAAGATCAACAGCGTCGTCGGCGTAGAGGCTTACTCTCATGCTCGTCCCCCTCCCTGGGAGAGGTGCTAAGATGCCATGATCCGTCGCAGCGGCAAGGAGATGGTGCAGAGGATCAATTGCGATGATGAAAAGTAATGGTGAGAGTGGGTCACCCTGCCGTAATCCTTTTTTGTGTATGATCGGGAGGCCGGCATCTCCGTTTGCAGACAGGAAGATGTCGCCGTGGACAGCAGGATTGCCACCCATTCTCTCCATCTAGCGCTAAACCCTAATCTTTGCAGAACCTCCAGAAGATAATCCCAGGAGATACTATCAAAAGCTTTTTGGATATCGAGCTTGAAGAGCAGGGCTGGCTTTTTTCTTCGCTGCAATGATCTCACATTTCCCTGGACATACAAGTAGCTGTCGTGGATGCACTTGCCCTTCTGGAAAGCCGATTGTCCTGGCGAGATGATATCTGGGACGGAAAACTGGTTTGTGCAGAAACCTGTATTGGTCATTTTTCTATAAACTGGTTTTTTTGGGGTTTTGTAGAACATGATTTTATATATCCACGATTCAGTTAGAAAAACCAAACAAAGTTTTAGGTTGTTACATCCGGAATCACGCTTAAGGAGAACCAATCCTTCATAATCTCGGTATAAACAACTCCTAAGTTATGAGTGTCTACGTGGTGGACTTGATTTTACCAAAGATGATGAAAACGTAAACTCACAATCATTTATGTGCTGGAGAGACCGTTTTGTCTTTTGTGCCGAAGCTATTTATAAATCACAGGCCAAAACCGGTGAAATCAAGGGGCATTACTTAAATGCGACTGCGGGTACATGTGAAGAAATGATTAAGAGAGTTGTATTTGCAAGAGAATTAGGGGTTCCTATTGTAATGCATGACTACTTAACTGGGGGATTCACCGCAAATACTACTTTGGCTCATTATTGCCGCGACAATGGCCTACTTCTTCACATTCACTGTGCAATGCATGCTGTTATTGATAGACGAAAAAATCATGGTGGTTGTGTTTGCTAAAAGGTGAAATAAACTGAAGTATCCAAAACTGAAGTAATTTCTTACAGTAGGTATGAGATACCATGGTTTCATCAAAACACAATATTTTAGAGTATTCACAACACATGTGGCCTCCTTTGGTTTAGAGGAATCTTGTAGGAATTTCATAGGATAGGATTTCTATAGGAAAAATTCCTTTAGAGCCTTTTGGTTTGTAGGAATGGAATCCTATTCCTATGGAGGAATTCTTCCTATCCTCCACATTTCATAGGAAAATAAACATTAGGCTAGATTCGATGGAAAAAATCCTATGATGTGAATCAAAGGGCATCTCCTTTCCTATTCCTACTCATGAGATTTGAGATACATGTCATCTCATTTCCTATGACTTTCCTATTCCTACGATTTTCCTACCCTATGAACCAAAGAAGGCTAGAACCTGTTTGGTTGTTGTCTCACACCGCTGTAAATTTTGTTGCCTAGCCATTGTGTTAGCAGTGCAAACACGTGCAGCTAGCTGGCCGTTTGAATATTTTTTCTGTTGCATTCAACTAATCTGCCATGCACATGCAGCTAGCTAGCATATAGCTTACCGTTAGTAGGGTAAACACGCCTAGCTGGGGCCGAAATCACTATTATGACCTTTTCAGCAATCTTTGTCACAAAATGAACTCGATATGAAAGTATTTCACGATCTGACCCTTTTAGCAACGCCACAGCCCGTGGCGTTTCTTCTCCACATAGAAACGCTGAGGTGTCTCGCGCTTCAGCTCCACATTCAAACGCCAAACTAGCTAGCGTTTTAGCTCCATATGGAAACGCCAAGCATGTTGGCGTTGCTGGCCGGGCCCAAACGCCAAAGCTCATGGCATTTCTTGCTGACCACGATTCCTCACAACTCCTCGCATCCATGCCAGGCCATGACCACCTTCCCAAGCTCCGTCCTAAGCTCGTCCCATCCGAAATATGAGCATGGAAAGCTAGCACAAAATTCTAATTGATGCACGCGCTCCTGGCCGCATGAATGTTAGGCTAGACATAGCTAGCTTAGATACGTATACTTACATATTTATGTATTTGTATATCTGAAAGCTTACAGTTGTATATACCTGGATACCCGTTTGTATGCATATATTATATCAGATTTGCTATTTCATATCTAGATGTGAAATAGTTATCTCACATCTAACTCTAGAACCGTTGGATCTTGTTTGTCTTTAATATTCGTGCAACTTGATTGTCTCGCTCGCGCGCTAGCTCGCGTGGCGTTGTCGGGCGCGACGGCCCGCATCCGCGGCCATGCAAGTGGGAGGCGGGCTGTTGTTTGTTTCTCTTTTCGAGATTTTTCGGCCGGTGGGCCATTTTACTTTGTCTCGGTTGTGGGCTGTTCCCTCACATTTTCTCTCAGCACCCGTACTGTTTGTTTTATCGTGAGGGCAGGGGCCTGCTCCCATTCCTTTGGTCAGTCCACACCCTTTCCTCTCCGAAGGGGTTCCAGGCGACGGCGTTGTCGAGAGTGAGAAGGAAGGAGAGACCCCCGCAGCAAAGTGAGAAGGGAGGAGAGACGCCCACACTGAAGTGAGTAATTTCCCCTCCCTTTTTGTGTCCCTGTTATTTGTTCTTCTTTTGTGTATCCATCAATCTAGGGTTTGCCCCAATCGACTAATCTTGTGTAGGGATTCAGTGGGCCGGTAGAATTTTGTGTCTAGAGATTCAGTGGGTGGTAGGTCCAGGAGTTGATACATGTTCTAGTGTTTGCCCCAAGTCAAACAGAGAGATTCAGTGGGGGTGAGCGTTTTTAGTTCAGTTGGCGTATATAGACAGTGGGGATTAATGGTTTTTTTTTCTTAGTGGGGATGGGCAGGGGATTAGTATAGGGTTTTTCTTGTGTGCTATGCGACCAGTGATGACTTTTTTTTGTTGGTTTTTGTGATTGTGTGAGAGTGTTTAACAGACAGGGGAGATCCATTATGTGTGATTCAGTTTGTATCTCTGAAACTAAGTTGTGTTTGATCCATCCCGCGTGATGTTTGTTTGTTGTGTACAAATTCCAGAGCATCTCACTCTATGTGTATTCATGTGAGTTGTAATAGGAGGTGAAATTCTCAGATATTTACTAGATGTGTTTGTAGTAATACGAGTCTAAATCATTGTGAAGATAGTGGTAAGTTGTTTTTTAATGTTTTTTTGTGGATGCATGCCTAGGTAGGCTAACAGCGGTAGTAGGCACATGTTGGTGATTTCTCTTATAATCCACAAGAAGTATCAGTTTGCTAGATGTACTACAGTGATGTGTCTTGTGCAAGTTTGCGTGCCTAGAATACAAAACTGCCTACTATTCAAGTGTCTGTAGATCTGGTACAGCCAAAACAAGCAAGTGTTGTCCTGAAAAAAACAGGCAAGTGATGAACTTTCTGTGCCTATAATATAGACGTGTCCAGGCTATTTTTTCTAGTTACTAGTTGTATCTACTAATGGCCTCAATTATAGTTGAGGGGTTAGTAGTCCTGGTGGTAGTCAAAGTCAGCCAGGGGGAAACAGGATAAGCAGAGTATAGCAAGTCATAGCAGAGGCAAGGGAGGTCACTTAGGTTCAGTGTAGTGTTGAAGTAGGCGAGTATATGTATGCGTTGATGTAGGTTGAGTGTACTGTGTTGCTGTAGTTCATGAACTTTTCAGTGTTGTTGTTTGATGTAGTTCTAGAAGTCTTTTCAGTGTCGTGACTTTTTTTGTACAAAAACATGCTTGTAGTTCATGCCATGAGACTCGCTAGTATTTTTTGCATCTCTCTTTTGTGTGTGAGCTGCTTGCTTGCTGTAATATTTCTTCCATACCAGGGGTCTACAATTTTGATTATCTGAGAGGATCAACTTCAGTTTTGAAATTAAGCAATTCGTTTTGCCAACATTTTGCCAGTCTTTTTTAGTGTTCACCCAGCAGATTTACATGTTGTTTTGATGTATGTTCTTGATTTTCTGCTGCCCATGCTTCATTTATAAATGGTTCTATTTTTCATTTATTTATTTTGGTTATTTTTCCTGACTGTTTTGAAATAGGATCAGTGGAGTTGTTTATATAGTTCTAGCAGATTTTTTGCTGATACTATAGTTTTTTATTAAAAAATTCAGTGTAGTAATCTGTACACAAGCATGTTGTAGTTCTTCTATAGTTGTTGGTCGAATTCACTTTTTAATTTTAGTGTTTTGATGGTAAGGGATGTTAGCATCCCCCCAGGAGTATAATTTTATTTTTTATGTTTAATTGGGACAATTCTGTTATGACGCCACTTTTTTTTCTTTTTTTGCTTGACTAGGATGCTTCGCCCGGTTTGCTTTTTGCATTGTCAGAGTGACAATGGTCAGAGCTTCGACATGTATCTTCGCGATGCTGACCAAACCTTCATAGTAAACTTTCTGCCATATTTTTTGTCCTTTTGCCCCTAGTGTTACAATCATTTTTCGTTTTTTTAAATTTTTTTACCTATTTTTGCACAAGTTCATATCTATTTTTTCAAGATACTCCCATGCTCTGTCAGGGACCAGTTCCCCCCAGCACTTGTCTGGTGGTTTCATGAACTTCAGTGCGCATGGTCATAGATACGTTGTGGATGTGTACATGGGGCACAAAACCACACGCATCAGTGGTAATGACTGGAAGGAAGTTCATCAAGGACTTCAACCTTGGGCACAAGCAGCTTGTCATCTTCCACATGAATGGACGGATCGCCAAGGCGGTTTGTGTGTGCTCCATCGGTGAGGGGTAGTGGCTCAGTTGGAGTTGAAGGCTGAACTAGTTGATGAAATGGTTGGGGATAAAGAGGAGCATGGCGGTGCTGCCCAGGGTGTTGTAGTTGATTCCGATGAAGAGGAAGGAGAGCAAGGTGCTGCATCACATGTAGCTGAGGAGGAGAACAATGGTAAAAATGTGGAAGAAGCTCAACGAGACATCATATGCAGTAGGGATAACAATTTGGTTGAGGCTTAGGGAAGAAGGTTTGGTATGCTTATCGCCATTGATGGTGTATTGATCGTCAACGCTCGACTAGCAAATGGGGGCGGGGGGTTTTGTTTTGTCGTAGTTGTTAACCCGGTTACAAGTTGGACCCTGAGTCACGACTCGAGGTCACAGTTTTGCAGTCAACCATGGACTTAGAACCGGTGTGCTTTTTTTGTTAGTCGAACATAGTTGCAAGTCAAGTTGTAGTTGTAGGTTGCCCGAGTTGCAAGCCGGCCCGTGACTCGAACTAGAGGGCTCTGAGTTGAAAGTCAACAATCGACTCACAATTATCGAGCTTTTGTTTTGTCATAGTTGTAGCTGACCTAGTTGAAAGCGAACCCCTGCCTAACAACTCAAGGGGTACTTTGTTTTGTCGTAGTTGTAGTTGAACCAGTTGCAAGTCGGACCCTGACTTGCAACTCGAGGGCACAGTTGTAAGTCAACCATTTGACTTGCAACTTGGGGAGGGGGGAATTTGTTTTTCACGGTTGTTGTTGAACCTAGTTTCAAGTCAAGCCTTGACTTACAACATAGCCCTGACTCGCAACTCAGGGCCCCCCTAGTTGCAAGTGAAGCTTCGACTCAAAACTGGGTGGTTTGTTTTTCTGTAGTTGATAGTTGAACCATTTGCAAGTCAGGCCCTAACTAGCAACTTAAGGCTACAATTTTGCAGCAAACGGTTGACTTGTAATTGGTGGCGCTTTTCTTCTGTTTGGACGGACCTAGTTGCAAGTCAAACCTCGACTTACAACTGGCCTTGACTTTTTTTTAGCTTTTAGGTTGCCCCAGTTGCAAGCCGCCCCGACTTGCAACTCAAGGGGCCCGAATTGAAAGTGAGCAAATGACACGCAAATGGGGGAAGCTTTGTTTTGTTTTGATTTGTTTTAGTTGACCGAGTTGCAATTCGGATCCTAGCTCGCAACTCGAGGCCACAGTTTTGCAGTCAACCATTGACTTGCAACTGGGGGCGCTTTTTTGTTAGTCGAACATACTTGCAAATCAAGCCTCAACTTGCAACTAGACCATATGTGTTTAGTTGTACATTGCCCCCAGTTACAAGCTAGCCCCTCGACTTTGCAACTGGGTCTTTTTTGTTTGATGCCACTTGCAAGGCGACCCTCGACTTGCGACCGGGTTCCTTTGTTTTTCATGCCACTGCAAGTGGATCCTCGACTTGCAACTAGGTCCTTTTGTTTGATGTCACATGCAAGTCGACCCTCGACTTGCATCTGGTTCTTCAGTTTTTGTGCCACATACAAGTCGAGCCTCGACTTGCAATTGGATCTTTTTGTTTGATGCCACTTGCAAGTCGAGCCTCGACTTGCACTCGACTTGCAACTGGGGTCTTTTGTTTGATGCCACTTGCAAGTGGACCCTCGATTTGCAACTGGGTCTTCTTGTTTGATGCCAGTTGCAAGTCGACCCTTGACATGTGACTGGGTCTTCTATTTTTTATGCCAGTTTGCAAGTCGACCCTTGACTTGTAACAGGGTTCCTTGTTTCTAGGTCTTTTATTTGATGCCACTTGCAAGTTTCCCCTCGACCTACAACTAGGACTTCTGTTTTCATACCACTTACTAGGTCTTCTGTTTTCATGCCACTTGCAAATGGACCCTCCACTTCCAGCCGTGTCTTCTTTTTTTGATGCCACTTGCAAGTGGACCCCCGACTTGCAACTAGGTCTTTTTGTTTTATGCCAATTGCAAGTGGACCCTCGACTTGCAACTACGTCTTTTTTATGCCCACTTGCAACTTGCAACTTGGTCTTCTGTTTTTCATGCCACTTGCAAGTGGACACTCAACTTGCAACTGGGTCTTTTTTGTTTGATGCCACTTGCAAGTCGACCTTCAACTTGCAACTGGGTCTTCTTGTTTGATGCCACTTGCAAGTCGACCCCTTGAATTGCAACTGGGTCTTCTATTTTTGATGCCACTTGCAAGTAGACCCTCGACTTTGCAGCCGGGTTCCTTGTTTCATGCCACTTGCAAGTGGACCCTCGACTTGCAACTGGGTCTCTGTTTTCTTACCACTTGCAAGTGGACCCTCGACTTGTAACTGGGTCTTTTTGTTTGATGCCACTTGCAAGTGGACCCTCGACTTGCAACTGCGTCTTCTATTTTTTTTGATGCCACTTGTAAGTGGACCCTCAACTTGCAACCAGGTTCCTTTGTTTTTCATGCCACTTGCAAGTGGATCCTCGAATTGTAACTGCGTCTTCTATTTTTTTATGCCACTTGCAAGTGGACTCTCGACTTGCAACCGGGTTCCTTTGTTTTTCATGCCACTTGCAAGTGGACCCTCGACTTGCAACCAGGTCTTCTTTTTTTCGATGTCACTTGCAAGTGGACCCTCGACTTGCAACCGGGTTCCTTTGTTTTTCATGCCACTTGCAAGTGGATCCTCGATTTGCAACTAGGTCTTCTTTTTTTTTATGCAACTTGCAAGTGGAACCTCGACTTGCAACTGGGTATTTTTTGTTTTCATGCCACTTGCAAGTGCACACTCGACTTGCAACTGGGTTCTTTTTTGTTTGATGCCACTTGCAAGTTGACTCTCGACTAACTTGCATCTGTGTCTTCTTGTTTGAAGCCACTTGCAAGTCGACCATCGACTTGCAACTCAACCTTTTTGTTACATGCCACTTGCAAGTGGACCCTCGACTTGCAACCAAGTCTTGTTTTTTTATGCCACTTGCAAGTGGAACCTCGAGTTGCAACTGGGTCTTCTGTTTTCATACCACTTGCAAGTGGACCCTCGACTTGCAACTGGGTCTTTTTGTTTGATGCCACTTGCAAGTGCACCCTCAACTTGCAACTGTGTCTTCTATTTTTTTGATGCCACTTGCAAGTGGACCCTCGACTTGCAACCGGGTTCCTTTGTTTTTCATGCCACTTGCAAGTGGACCCTCGACTTGCAACCAGGTCTTCTTTTTTTATGCCACTTGCAAGTGGACACTCGACTAGCATCGGGTTCCTTTGTTTTTCATGCCACTTGCAAGTGGAGCCTCGACTTGCAACCAGGTCTTTTTTTATGCCACTTGCAAGTGGACCCTCGACTTGCAACCGGGTCTTTTGTTTTCATGCCACTTGCAAGTGGACCCTCGACTTGCAACTGGGTTTTCTGTTTTGATGTCACTTGCAAGTGGAGCCTCGAGGTGCAACCGAAATTGAAATGTTATTCACAATAGCCAGACGATTTGATGATGTTCCAAACTGATGGACCGGATAGGCGAATGAGTAAGGTGGAATCATCTGCAGAAAATTAGCTCCATTGCCTTGCATTTGAGAAAGCCTCGGGTCAAACACCATCCCAGGTTACTGGGAGCGCACATGCTACGATCAAAATATACAGGTTTATATTTGTTTCTGTCCTCAATCAGATTTTTCTAAGCTGGATCGTACCTGAGTACCAATGTAGTCGCCTGCATAGATACCTTCATTTGCTGCAAATGCAATGCTACAATGAATCAAAAAATTTGTTGGAATAGATATTCAAAAAGTTAATGCTTGTGTTTTGTATGTGAAGACTGAAAGTTGTAGCTGCTTTCTTTTTTTCAACTTAAGATTTTGATCAGATGTAGACTCCTATTTTTACATCAGCTGTAGCTGCCATCACTTTTATGGTGAAGACTAAAAGTTGAACCACAACCTGATACACGCCATTTTTAACCTTAAAACAAGCAAACCGCTGTTATATGATCCTATTTTTTGCTTATCAAATATATGAACATTTTTTTGATTTTTTCTATCAACATGGTACAACACACTGTGATTTAGTTATCTAAGGAATTCTAACACAGTTGATTGTAGTTAGTTTCAAAGTTTTTTCTCCCTTTTTTTAGTTGAGAATGGAGTGTTCCATTTATAGAATAGGCAATTTTTCCTAACAAGTTAAGTATGCTTTGCCATTTACTCCAGTCTGCAGATTTGTAAGGATGGAACTATGAATGTGATTTCTTATGGCCATTTTGTCATCATGCATTTCCCCCATTCTGAAATAAATTCCCTTCTCAACAATGCAAAAGACAGTCATTTTTTCAGATTTTATTGCCTGATCAGTTTATGAAACTACATCAAATTTTCCTACACTATAATACACTGACTTATACTTATTAATTGGCACAGCACCAAAATTTTGTTTGTCTGCTCTTACACATATACTCTGTTTTTAGCCCTGTTTCGAGAGAACAAGACAACGTATCTTGAACTGATGCCAGCCAACTGATGTGTGTTTTTCCTACACACCAGCCTCTGTTTGTTTCTCCCATCAACAGATGGAAAAAGAGAGGTCACAAGTATCTACAAGGTTGTACAAGACCAGCCTTTGTTTGTTACTCATTTGGAGCAGAATTTAAGATTGTACACTATAATATACTGTGATTCTTTGTCAATACACTGTGATTCCCTATGTTTGTAAAATACGCACAAAACTTGCATAAACCCTGTCTAGGTTTTATTTTCCCAGCCACCAAAACTCATTCTACAAGCAAGTAAGTATTTTCTGCGGACAAATAAAGCCTAGTCCTTTTCTTCTGTCAAACAAACAAACAGGCAAAAAAACATCCAACAAACAAGGCCCAGGAGGCGGTGTAGTTGGGCTCGGTTGGTTGCGTGGGAGGGACAAAACAGTACAAGCCAAAACATACAAACAAGTCCACGTGGAGGGGAGGATCGAAAGCAAACAGTTTGGTTTGTTTGTTAAACTAGGGCAGTTTCTAAAGGTGACGTCATATTTAGATGTGAGATATTATCTCACGTCTAGATGTGATATAGACAGACCCATGTATGAGCGACCGTTTGAACCACGGGTGGCTCGAGAGCTCGGCGACGGTGAGGCGCGTGGCTGGGTTGGGGTGGAGCAGGCGGCTCATGAGGCGGCGCGTCGGCGGGGACACCACTGGGGGAGCGTGTACTCGCGGCGGTGCGCCTTCCTGCACATCTCGATGATGTTGGAGTCGTCGAACGGCAGGCGGCCGGCGAGTAGGACGTAGAGGATGACGCCGCAAGAGCAGGCGTCGGGCTTGACGCCATCGTAGCCCTTGCGGCGGAGCACCTCGGGGCGGCGGCGGGCGTCCCACAGGTGGTGTGCAGCGCGCCGTCGTTGCGGTGGGACTCGGTAGCGCAGCGAGGCCGAAGTCGCAGACCTTGAGGTTGCCGTCTACGTCGAGGAGGACGTTCCGCTGCTTGACGTCGCGGTGGGTGACACCGCGCACGTCGCGGTAGATGATCGCGGAGACGAGCTGGAGGAAGACACGGCGCGCGGCGTGCTCGGGGAGGGCTGGCGGGAGTTTCAGCTAGAAACGCCATGAGCTTTGGCGTTTGGGCCCAGCCAGCAACGCCAACATTTTTGGCGTTTCCATATGGAGCTAAAACGCTAGCTAGCTTGGAGTTTGAATGTGGAGCTGAAGCGCGAGATACCTCGGCGTTTCTATATGGAGAAGAAACGCCACGAGCTGTGGCGTTGCTAAAAGGGTCAGATCGTGAAATATTTTCATGTCGAGTTCATTTTGTGACAAAGATTGCTGAAAAGGTCATAATAATGATTTCGGCCCCTAGTTGGCTTCTTTACAACTTCTGGTGTGTTATTCCTGGCAGCTAGCTAGGTAGCCCTTACCTTACCATACACGTGTATAAGAACAGGAGAATGCAAAAACTAAACAGCAAGTTACGTACCGACCATCCACCACAAGGTACATACCCAGCCTAGCTAGTTCGTTTTTTTTCCTTGCTCTCTTTTCTTAAAAGAGGTCCAAGGTTCTTTTTTCTATGCAGAGAAATTACTACAGTTTCGAGAATACTCTGGTTTTAATAACATAATATTTAGTGCTAACCAAACAGGTCACAGTAAATAAAACTATGATATTTGAAAAAACTGTAGTATTTTTAGAATACTTAGAAAATACTTTGCTATCAAACAAGGCCTACGTGTCAATTTGTTACAGAACTGTACATACCTATTACTCCAACAAACCCCTTTGCCGCGATGTTAGCGTCACCTTTGACGTGGGCAACCATGACAAAATCTTGTGGCCGGCGGCGTCTTCTTGTTTGCATCGACGACTTCTTGGCCGCTGTTTTTACAAGCTCATAGGTTTTATTAAGTTTGCACTGACGGAGGCTCAAAGGCGGCATCAAGCTATGCTCACGGTACTCGATCGATGGATACTGGATGAAGATTTCGACACTCTTTGTATTTAGATGTAATTTTATTCCTTTGTAAGGATGTGTTTGTAACGGCCTATGATACTCAATGTATGGCCTTAGGCCTTTCCGCAAGACAAAAAATAACCTTTTATGTGCACTGTTGCTTGATTATGATTTTTATAGCATCTATAGGGCACGCCAATGCTTTTACCCGGTTGAGAGTTCAAACAAATCGAACATCAACGATGTACACAATGTAAACCATTGACTTTTCAGGAGGAATTATTAACTACTCCCTCCGTCCCACAACATAAGATCATTTTTGAAGCTATATTAGCTTGAAAAACGATCTTATATTTTGGGACGGAGGGAGTAGGTAAAACACAAGCAAGTTTTTTGTGACATGCAATTCATTAGCACTGTCCTCACCAGAGTAACAGATCTGGACTACATGAAATAAGAGGCCCAATTGTATATGTTATTGGTAACCAATATTATATTTGCAAGAATTGTTTGCCTAAAAAAATTATTGTTCGAGCAAAAGAAAGAAGCATCATGCTAGGCACAACAACATTGATCGAGCTTGCAGTAGGCTCCAATCGAGGGTTGGCCGCTGATGCCGCATGCAGTCTGGCAACGGTCTTGGCATTTTTCCACATGGAAGCACGTTGGAGGATTCGCTCCATCTTCAACTGCAATTCCAATCGATGATCCATATAAGTCCCAACATGAATTAAGCAATTAATAGCAGCACACAAGATGTTAATTGTATTATGTGTGTAGTGAGAAGTAGTGACGGATTTTCATTAACAAATTTACAGACGCAAATATCCAATCCGGACTCTAGAGGACTTCAAAATTTGGCATCACGTGAATAAAACAACAAGAAATGTCATTACTTGTACGAGCGTGACTGGGCGATGATGATAGGGTGAAAGACATGATCATAAGAACCACGAAAACCGCAGCCATCCGGGCCGTGCTCTTGGATGCCATGACGAAGAGATGGATGAAGAGTCACTTGTTTCTTTGCTGTGTGCTCAAGGATACCGTAAGCTTTGGACCATCTATAGTCGGTTATATATAGAGAGAAAACCACATCTTTGGCATTAAATCAATGTATATCAGCTAATGGAAATGCCTTCCTGATTTTTTATAGATTTTTAGCCGGAACTGATTGGTTCCCAAAAGTGTAGTATCCTCCTTTTCTTGGCAATGACCTCCTGCCTAAGTATAACTTGATTTCCACTGAATATTCCCTCCCCCGAGCCACGACTGCGAGGTTGGTTTTTTGTTTTGGCAAGAAAACAACCATTTTGTGGGGAAGAAAAAGAAAACAACCTAGGTTAGCTCGTGTGGGCTGTTGTCACTAATGGGCTAGCTGAACTTTGCGTAAGGGCTGCAGCAAAGAGGATCCAAACAGACCCACCGCAGCACTCGACTTACAGCCCGCAAGTAGCCCACCAGCCCACTGCCTATCGGTGGACTGGACTCGTGATGGGCCATGGAAGGAAGACGAGATGAAGAAAAAAACTACACGGCCGTCGCCCCGCCGCCCCCCCCCCCCTCATCGCGGCTCGCCGCCGCAGGCCCTTCGGCCGCGCGCCGCGGCAGCTGGCGCAGCAAGAAGCGGCGGCGGAGGTAGTTGTCGTGGCGGAAGAAGGTTATGAAGAACAGGAACGGGCGGAGAAGGATGATAATTGCATAGGGATTTAGGGGTTAACGAGCCGGAGGAAGCAACCCGCGGCGCCTACTCGTACAGGTGGAGGAACCACATGCGCGCGCCATCCAGTCCAAATTGCTCGTCGCCAACATCCAAGGTGAGGCACTGTCATGTCACGCCCTCTACTATTTCTATTGCTGATGTCTGAAATCGATGATCAATTGATGGCTAGTAGTTTTTTTTTTTTTTTTTTGAAAGGTTATCACTACTAGTCAGTACTCAGTAGCACCTCTTCGACCATGAGAGTTTTTTGATTTTTTTTGAAGCATTTTCTGATAAGGATGCCTGCCTTAATATTCATAGTAATGTTGAATAGATTTGCATGATTGTGTTTTCGGAGATAGAGAAGAGGGTGAGGGGCTGACGGCGATGATCACTTGATCGGACTTGCCGGTGCTTTTGCAAAGGATGTGGAGCTGTTCTTCAAGAGCAGGCCTAACTGATAAACTATGTTGAGGTGAAATGTAGATGTTATCAAGCTGTTGTTGATTGAACTGCTAGGTGCAAGCAGGTCTCAAATTCGACTTCTGGTGAGTACTGAACTGGCAACCGAATCACTAGGACTAACACCTTGGCCGTGTTTGAGTGCTGTTAGGCCTCGATATGATGGACAGCTGGATATTGATGGCAGTTGGAAATGCCGAGGCCATGTGCTGACGCAAGGCTGGTTAGATCACCAGCTACATTTTTGTTTTCCATTGTTTAACGCATAAGTTATATCCCCAACATATGTGTTAGTTTAAATTGTTTAGAGCTTTTGTAGGATAATGAACATGTTATCACCGACCTTTTGTTAAACCATGTAATCCCTTAACTTGATTTATGATTTATTTTTTCTTTCCTGATACCGTTAACCTGTACACTGATTTTAGGAAAAAATTCCTCATTGTCAAGACACAGAAAGTGAAAAATAGTAATAGTGAGATAAATGTATGTTACACTCATTGGTGTCACTCTGCGACTTTGGAGGGGGGTATTGTGCTGGGTTATGTTCAGTTGACAAATAGAGTTTACTTGTAAGGTCGATTCGCTATTTGCCTACCCACTAGAAAAAAGTAGTGGCGCAACTATTTTGCCGCTTGACCTATTACTTAGAAGTTTTAGTCTCCTTAGTGCCTTATGTTGACTACCTGATCAACTATTACCATCAATGATTTCCTCTCACCTTTTTAAATTTAGCTAATTCATTACCTGGCAAGAAATATGCAACCTCTTTTGTGTCATATATACAAAATATTTTGGTACATGGGATACTAATATTCAAAACACTGAAAGCTGCCAAGATGCCACTGCACATAATATTCCTGTATTTTCCGATTGTGACATTTCATCATTATCCAATTACCTTTTCAGTCAGTGCGAGATTGGAGAAACTTCATGGTCTCAAAAACAGTTGTACTTTCAAATGACAACTGACAGTGTCTTTCTGCACACAGGGCATCTGTAAAGTAGTAATGCTAGAGATAAGTGTGCGAAGACTTATTCGTGTTTGGTTGATGTCCCATCCACAGTCGGTTAGCAGAGTTTGCTCTGCTACTGTTGACATAAGTAAAAAGAATCTGTCTTCCTTCTGAAACGGAACTGATACTAGTCCCTATCCTTTTCTTGTATCACATTACCTCCTTCCTTCTTCAATACAAACCATTTTGTCCCTGAAATTTGATCATGCAAGGATAAAATTAGAACTTATTTTCAAGGAGAGGAACTGACCATAACTTGGTAGGTGTCATTTTTTTTTGTAATGTCGGGACAATTGAAATATATTGACGTCGATGTATTATTGATCAAAATTCTCTGACTAAAAGTAAGTTCACTGTGAGCAGGAAGAGAAATTATCAAGTTAAAAACAGATAGAGAAACGAAAGTCTGACACACCCACAACTCCAATAATGACTTGAATTTTGTAGCCTCTAATTATTACTCCCTCCGTTCGGAAATAATTGACGTGTTTCAACGGAGGTAATAGTATTTACTTAAATTTCTTCCAAAAAAATTCAGATATTTTCAGCTAAAGAAAGACAGTTGGCTCACCCAGGTGTTGTAGGTTTATGATTTGAAACAGTCACGTCCAACAAAATTATATTCCAATACACATCCATGGATATTTTACGTAAACTAATGCAACAAGAATGCAAACTATTTGGCTATTTGGAAGATGGACTTATTTAGAAGCTTTGATATGTTATTAGTCTAGTAGCAAAACATGCACAGATCTGGCATATCTCTGGCTATTACAGGATAGGTTGCTCAAAAGAAATTCACTATGATTGGGTAGTACCATGCTCAAAGTGATTTAGTTTGACCATGTTATTACATGCAATACTCATCCATGAGAGAGATGTATCATAATCTTCATGCGTGAAGTGAGATTTCAAGGCGATGGCCATCCCATGAAGACCAGATCTAGCAGATTGACATATCAACCTACTTATCAAATTTTGCTAATATATTTCAGAGTTGCCTATGAACTTCACATGGTAATCACTTTGCATTTTGTTCATAAGTTATTGTTAATGTAGACTACCTTAAGTATATATTCCAAGATCCCTTGCACCAAAAGGAGAAAAGAAGCAGAAACACCTAAGTATATATTCCAATACCTATTCTGCAATAGAGCATCACTGCTTTGCCGAATTTTGATATGCATTAGTTATAACTGAATGTGCCAATCCAAAAGCTAGAAGTCCTAAAACACGTTAAGTTTGGAAAAGCATCTCAAATGTCTAATCGGAATGAAGAAAACGATCGCCAGCTAAGTTAGACCTATGTGCTAGAACATGCATCTGAAGACATATCTGAACCTGTGGATTGTTTTAGGACATTAGTGCATCGATTGATTGACATAAATACTCCGTATATTGAGATGATATGCTCTGTATTGAGATAAATACTCTATATTGGGAAGAAAAATGGAACCCGTTCTCTTGACTGTCATCAAAACAACTCTGATCAGTGTTCTCTCCTGGTTCAAGAGGTGAGCATGGTGGGAATCCCCCCCCCCCCCCCCCCTCCTCCTTCGGTCCAGTGCAAATTGTGCGGCAATGAGGCCCATAAGATCTTTGACAGTGACATATATCTTGTACATCAAACTGTCTTTGGAATATGGCAGGGAAAGCATCTTCTTGTTTATCTAATTTCAGCACCACAGTACTATTGGGGATCTTAATGTACGAAGATAAGGGCTACTTGGCCAAGTCCGTTGATTCGGAGCTAAAGCCCAGCAAGTTGATGTAGAGGGACCATAGTCCCCTTCTGGCAAGCAGCATATCGTTGTCCGATTACAGTACGTATTCTACAACCATTCCTTTTCCTGCTCCATTTCTGTTTAGTACTGCTGCTCTCTGCTTGTTATGTTGATCTAAACCGGCAATAGATATCCAAAGTAAGTAGAAGCAGGATATCAAGAGTGTGTTTTGTCTCTCTTTCTGTTCTGTTGCTGTACTGAAGTCCATATCTTGTTAGGTATAACAGTTCGTTGCTTCACAAGTGCGGTCAAATTAATCTTTGTCACGAGGTGGTACCACTTAGGCAAAACCTTTCCTCTCTTTTTCGGAAAGTTAGCAGAGTCATATAGTTTGTGCCTGATTCCAGTCTCATACTGCTATGCTGGGCTCGAGGCTAAACTGTAAGGCCATCTGAATACTAACTGCCGTATAAACAAAGTACTAGCCGTGAACACGTACTGGCAGTCGGCAGTTGGTCGTCCAAGCAAGCAAAAAAATATCTTTGAGTAAGGCGTGGCTCCGTACCTTATTGAGCTGATTTTATACAGAAAGGTTCTGGCATCAACTTGCTTGTGTTTGATAATCGTCCTGCACTTAGTTGGAGCATATTCCCTAGCTGTTCATTCTTCGAGCAATTTCTTTTGGTTTTCAAGTAAGAGCATATTGCAACGAGTAGCACCTTTCATTCACATATAATGATATAAATAGAGGCCAGGCAGCCTTTTTAGGGACTATTGGCTATGGCACACAATTCAGCAGTACGACAAGTCCTTGATGCTCTTCAGTCTGGACGATCTTGTAATGGTAGTCGGCTTATATGGTAGAATGGGCAAAAACGGCACCATCTCTTCACGGAATATGGCTTTTAAAGGTTTTTGTCATCAAATTTCCACAGTAAAATTAAATATTTTGTTCAAAACCGTGCGATCAATCTGAATAGTTTGTGCGCAGAAGGAAGCTCGACCATTAAAATTGTGCAATGCCATAAAGTCTGTTCTTTGTTGGTCTGGTGAAAAATCAACCTGTCGCCTTTTTTCTCTTCGATTCGAAAAGGAGGGTTCTCCCTGGCCTCCGCATAGTTGATGCATGCTTTAGGAGAAAACGGGGTTTTCCCCTGATTTCCATTACTAGAACCCAGGTAGAAGTTTCTGCAAAACCACCAGCTTATGGCTGGTGCATGTATTCACATCACTCACAGTCATCTTCCCGACCTTCCACTCCTCCAGTGGTAGGGGGATGTGACGGATCCCTCCTCACGTACGCCATCCATCCAAGCCTGATGAATCGACTGCTTAGGCGACTTGCCAAACATTAGCGGTAAACAGTTATCATGCGGCATCGCCTGGATTAGTCTTTTTTACTGCAGGGGGGGAGGGAATAGTGCGCGTGACCCTACCCAACCCTACCCTGCATCTTTCTTTTCAGTGCACAACAGCACTACTAGCTCTGTAGTGTACGCGCCGAGCCCCGACCCTTCTTATACCCGCGCCCTCCACTTCAACCTCCCAGCAAACACACACACACACACACGCACACAGTCCCCGCACGAGCTAAAGGCTTCCACAGGGCTTTTCATTTCCACGTCCTGAGGAAGAAAGTCCGTCCGGCCGGCCGGAAATGTTCCGTCATTCCTCGTCGGCGCCTTCGTACGGCGACGCCTACATGCAGGCCGCCCTGGCGGCTGTCCCCACCCAGATCCCTCGCTCTGCCGCCGGGGGATACTACGACGGTGGCAATGTTGTCAATGGCGCGTTCACTCCCTTCGCCGCGGCCTCGTCTCCGCCGTCGTCCTACTCGTCGTCGCTCCAGTCGTCGTACTACAACAACATCCACAGGAGCATCAGCGCGCACTCGCTCCCGCTCCCGCTCCACATCCAGCTCGGCGACAACCTCGGCGGCGGCGGCGCATTCTTCTCGTCCTCGTCCACGTCCCCTCACCAGCAGCTGTCTTTGCCTCCCATGTCCTCCTCCCCGTCCTCCTCCTGCGGCGATCTGTATGATTTCAGCAGCTCCGCATGCACAGTCCGCCGCGTCTTCAGCACCGGCGATCTCCAGGTACCACGCGCGCCACAACCCCATGACTTGCACAATTGCGATCGGGCTGTGTGGAGAGTGAAATCGAGCTGATCATCTGTTGTTTTCCTTCCCTCGTGCTGACAAAACTAATGAAGCAGGGGATGAACGGATCATCGCCGGTGCCGTCGGGCGACGGCTGCGGCCAAGACGCCGGAGGAGGGCCGTTCTCGCAGAAGGTCGGGCGATACAGCGCTGAAGAGCGCAAGGAGCGGGTAGAGAGATATCGATTGAAACGCCACCAGAGGAACTTCACCAAAAAGATCACCGTAAGTGCCATCTCGATCACCATGGCGCCCTGCAAATGCACACCCTCTGTTGCCCACTAACGTTTGGCCATCATTCGCTCTGGTTCCGCCAGTACGCGTGCAGGAAGTCGCTGGCCGACAGCCGGCCGAGGGTGAAGGGCCGGTTCGCGAGAAACGGCGAGGCGGAGGCCGAGACCGACGACCGTGAGGCGTCGGATAACAGTTACGACTACTGCGGGTACAGCGAGCCCAGCAACCAGAGCACGGGGAACAGCCGCTACGACGGGCAGCAGCATATCAAGGACGACAGCGTCTGCAACGTCGCCGCCGCAGCAGCGTTCGCCGGAGCCAGCGACAATGGCGACTGGTGGTGGCGGGCGCCTGGGGCGGAGGGGCAGCGGCAGGTCGGCTTCGACGTCGACGAGGAGCTCTGGGCCACCCTGGGCGACATGCTGTCCGTGAACCTGGCCTCGTAGTAGGCGATCGACGGCACGGCATGGAAGGGTCGGTGGAGCCGTTAGTGGTTTTTGGTGGGCTCCGTCCGGCGCACCAGACGGCAGCACTACCACAGCCCGATCGGTCAGGTCAGGGTGGCGGCTCGGCCAGCTGCCGTGTGCGCGGCACAGTGCAGCCATGGAGGTCAGAGTGGCGCCCGTTGACCTTGTCCCCCGGGGCTGTATTATTGTAACCTTTAGCCAGAAACATCATGAGAGTCGGAGACAAAAGGAGAGAGAGACCGATCGCCTTCCTCGTGCTAGACTTTGAGAACAACCTGTGTGTGTTCCGTGAGTTCCCGGTTACTTCCATGTATAAAAAAGCTTGGAAATTTATCTGTCCCACTCCCGGGTCCAAGTGCATGCTCCTCTGTCGTCCAAAACACCCCTGAATCCTCAGTGCTGCTTGCCGGCTCCCCTGCAACCTTCCGTGCTCGTTTTGTTTTGCCCATTTTCCTTCTCCTCTGACTACACTCAACTGTTGTCGATCTCCCAGTGGCACGGGGCACCTGTTTTTAACAAAGTCCACGCACTAGATGGGCCATGGCCAGTCAGTGACGTGACAGGACAAGGCATTACACGACGCTTCTGCATGCAGTTCGCGCGCATTTCTTTCAGCTCACACTAGCGGCCTGCCCGACCCGGCCGCGTACGTGGCTGGGTGGGGTTGGGCTGGCTGTTCCGTCGCCGTCGTCGTCGCGGGGAGATCGATCGATCGCAACGGCGATGGGAGGTCAAAGGGGTACGTGCGTGCGGATGGATCGCCGTCTCATCGCCGGAGACGCGAGGCGCCCGTGACTGACGCGCAACCGTCTCCATCTCCTCCGTGGCGACATCTACCTCAGCTTTTTCACGAGGGGTTAATGGCCGCTTCTCGGGCCTTCTCATTGGCCCTCCCGCACGCATGTGATCAGTCCCCGAGTAGGTTAGCTGTTCGCTGGCAGCTGGGTCGGGTCAGCTCAGCTCGTGCGCGCGGCACATGAATTTCACCGGGATCATTGCATCTCTGACTCTCACAACAGCAAAAATCATCTGTGCTGATGATGTTTTTCCAGGAGGAAGTTGTGATGTTCTTCGCTTCGTTGCTGCACAAACACGCCTTGCTTGCAATTTTAGCATGCTTAGTGGACTGCCGGTACCGGATTCCAGCAATTTTAACTCGTCGATGTCCCAAAAGACAAGGCAGCAAGTGTACATATGTGACAAAGAAAAGAAAACTGCGGCTCGTGGAATTTCGGAGGGGGATAAGGTTAGGGTTTATCGCGAACAATTTAATCTACAAGGGGCAAAAATTCGATTCGAGGGGGCTGCCCCAAATGCAATTAATCTGTATTGGTAGTACGCTACAGCGGCCTTTTGACCACCAAAAAGCCATGCAAATTTCTATCGCCAGAGAATAAGAGCGGGCACCAATTAGCTGCACCTCCAAATGTAGCAGGACAGGGAAATGTAGTAAAAGGACGTTCAGGGAATGCACTCAACTGGAAAGAAGGAATTCAGTTCCAGTGATCCAATCCTCACCCCGTCTGTCTCGAGTATATTTTCTGAAATTGTGATTTGGGAATCATCCATCAAAGAGTTAGAAAGAAAGACGGAAGAACAAAGAAGACCTTTAGGCCGATCGCAACGGGCACGATCGATCGATCGTCGAGTAGCTAGCACCACGGCCCAGGACAAGATACCGCGAGGATGGGTCAAACGAGAATAAGAACCCTAATGGTGGCTGTCTTGGGGACTCAAATCATTAGGACTTAGAGCGATGGAGAAGCCTCTTCTATGCATGCTTTCCAATGAGTTAATTAGTGCTACAAATACAAGAAGCAAAGAGACCAGCATATGCCTCTTCAGCACTTAATTAGCAGAAGGCTGCCTAGTTCTCTCGTCCATCGCTGTCATTAGTTGTCACTGTCACCACTAATTACTGGCAGTAAAAAATGGGGTTTTGACAGCCATCGGTAGATTAGCCGCAAATGGTAAAACAAGGACAAGCAGAACTCATCTACATATATGACATGTGACATCACTGAGCATTAACCAGGATTAATTCAACTCAAACTCTACTATGCTAGTGCATGTGGTACCTTTTTGCATGTGACGATGGGATTCATGTGATCAGTTGCCTGATTAATTATGACATGAAAGTGACCTATGCATCTTTGAACTTAATTACATCATGTCCACATCGCCGGTCTCCCTACATACTACTGCCCCTCTGCTGTCAGTTATAATCATCATCATCAGTTTTTTAATGGCGCAAGACATTCCCAAGCTCACATGAAGGCCACTGCAGTTTGAATGCTGCGTATATAGGGTAGGATAATTACCAAAAGGGATTACTAAGCTAGGAGAGCCCTATAACTAAGGGCGCACTAATTCCCCACCCCATAGTATTTTAGAGCAAGCAGCAGCATGCATCTCCCTCTGCCTCTTTGGAATTTGCTGCTTTCGCCAAGGCTACCTCTCTTTTTCCCTTCTTCCCTAGAGCTGCGGAGTGTGGCTGCCGATTCTTTGTCGGCCGCTAACAGGGGTACTTTGCGCTGATAATATTGTTAACTAGCTATGATTTCAAGTGTAATTAGTACTCTTTGTGGCACAAATTCTTATGCAATGTTGAGTTCATGGATATGTGACTGTTTTCTGAACGTGCCACCGTAGTATTAGGTAAAATGCCGCATTCCAAACCTGCTAATCCGAGCCCTTTTCAGCTAACGGCGCCGCGCGACAGTTGATGTTGGCTAATCTCCAGGTAGAGTAGCTACATGATGATGAGAGTGTGTTTGGGCAAGGCATATTTCGTAGTAGCACCCAAAGCAATCGACTGATGAATTTACAATTAGAAGCACCAAACCACTTTCTCCAGTGGAGGAGGAAGAAGGGAATCATGTGAGGTGTTGCATTCGCTAGCTATCTATATAAGTATATATTATGTGTCTTGGTTTTCTTAATTAATTGTGTAAGCTTCTTACACGAGAAGGCGAAGTGGAGGCCCATTAATCAAATGATGGCCTTGCCTTTTTGGACAAATCAATCATTACTAAAACACATGGGATGAACATCTGAAAGTGCACACTTGGATGCTATTGTTGACCCTAGTAAGAAATGTAGCCACGTAGGATGTAGCCCGCCCTAACAACCCTGCACCAATTAGAAAGCTCTTACCTGGGGGTTAGAGCAAAACAAAAATGATGTGATCTTTGCGCACTCAGCAGGGGGGATCCTGAATGGGAAAGTATCATTAGTCTGTCCAAAGCTAGGACAGAATCAAGTTTAAGACACTGAATGTGAGAATATGGTCAAAAGATTCCATAAAAATTCCTTTCTCAAGTGGGAAAGGGCATGGTAAAAAGTATGGAATCAGCTAAGCGCGAAATATGTTTACTGCTAATAACAACAGCATCAGCAAGGACATCATCGAGAATAAAGACAGTGAATGTGGGAATAAAGGAGTGTTTGTTAGTATAAGTGGTAATAATAATGGTCCTTGAAATTCCCACAATTGCCAGATTTAAACTAGTAGTACTAGCTAGTGGTTGTTTGTCACTTGCGAAAAGTTAGTTATTACTAATGTAAATTCAGTAGCTTAAGCATCTCTGAATCGTGCATGACAGCAGCTTGAATGTGAAAAATCATATTTATTACAATGGTCAAACGACTTCTACAATACTCTTTCCCAACAGTGAACACAGTCATGTTTGTATATATGAAAGTATTTATAACAACGGTGGTGATTAATTAATATATGCATGCAACATCGAAGCTCATGGTATATAATTTATTCTTTTTGCTGTCAGTCGTCATTTTGAACAATTTGATCTAAATCCATTAACATGTCTCCCTTCTTCCTCTCACCACCGTCGCCACTACCCTAATGACGGTGTCAGTGTTTCATCCTAGGGGTCCCTCGTCATACCGGAAGCCGGCCCAAGTAGGCCGGCCTGTGGCCCCTGGGTCGGTTATGCCCTGGGCCGACGTCCTGGCCTATGGGCCCTATGAAGAGAAGGAATTGGAGGACTCTGGATATGCGCCAAGTAAGCCGGTGTCCAGGAGGACTCCTCCACAACCCTAATCGACTAGGATCCTGTAAAACCCTAGGCCCCAGTATCCCATATAAGCCGGGGCAGGGCTAGTCGATAAATGCGAGAACATAGAGCATGTTTGGTTCGTGACTAATTTTGCCACAACTAAACTTAGGCAAATTGTAGCTGCCAAAAATGTGGCGAACAAAATGGCCAACACAAGTGTGGCAAGATTTGGCAAATAAATGAGTCTATGACATGTGGACCATGTAGTTAGAAAAGTGCGGCAAGTCATAAGTGTGGCAATGAACTAAACACATGCCTAAGATTTTGTGGCGTGACTAGTGTTAGGTGTGGCAACCTTGGGCTACAAACCAAACATGAGCAGGAAATATGGTTTTACCTCGATCCCTAGGGCCTGAACCTGGGTAAACCATCTCATTTCCCCCCTCTGATCTTCGTCTAGCCGGAGTACCCTATTGAGGGATTTGCCGAATAAATCTCCGACACCTAACAACTCCAACAAAGTATTTCTTGCTCGGTTATGCCTTTAATAGATGTAGCAGTCATGTGCTAGTGTTGTCTCCATTTACAGTTTTGCCAAGTCAACCATCATATAACCTGGGGGACTTATGCGAAAAATCCTCAACCCTAAACCTCGTATTCCTAACCAATCCAAAGAGCCTCTCCTCCATCAGATCTAAATCACTGCCCTTCACCTTGCGACCCTAACGACTTCAACAAAGTCTCCTCCTTCAACTCTGTCTTCGCACTTGTGTTGTCAATGACTTGTAATCCTAAAAATTCCAATAAATACACGACATTGAAAAACGTGATGAGCAAAGTCAATGGTCGCCACATGGGCAAATTAAGAACAATGGATTTTTGGGATTATATAACACTAAACTACTAAAAAGTAAAATAAAAACATTTTTACTAGAAATATAAACCTATTTTGGGGGAATGGGGTGGGGGATAGAAAACAATTTTTAAGGAGAAACCTACTTTTTTTAGAACATAAAGTAGGAAACTATTGGTCAGGAGTTTTTTCTAGAATCGTTCAGGAGATTTTCTAAGTAGGCTGGACCCAACACGGCCCACGAAGAATATAGCCCAGCCCAAAAAATTTATCTGATACAAAAAGACGTGAGCTTCTTATAAGGGGAGTCACTAGTTAACAAGCGCTCCTTCGGGAGCCTCGTAACGATCAGCGCCACTTGGCCCGTTTTCAGCCGCCCGCCACGTGTCACGCTTTGGATGCTTCCTCCGGATTTTGTTTTTTTTTCGTACGCGTTTTCGGCTTTTTAAATGTTTTTTTTACATTTCGGTTTTCCACCGGTCTTCTAACTTTTGGACCAAAAATTGCATGAAAAAAATGTGTTTTTTTTTCTTTCACGAGAGTCACAGTTTTGCTTTCGCGAGAGTCACGGCCGTGCCTCTCGGAAACGAAAAAAATGTGTTTTCTGTTTTTTTCCTTCCGCGAGAGGCATGGTTTTGCTTTCGAGAGAGGCACGGTTGTGCTTTCGCGAGAGGCACGGCCATGCCTCTTGAAAACGAAAAAAAACGTGTTTTCTGTTTTTTTTCCTTCACGAGAGGCACGGTTTTTCTTCGGGGAGAGGCACGGTTGTGCTTTCACGAGAGGCACGACGGAAACAAAAAACCGTGTTTTTTGTTTTTTTTTCTTTCGCGAGAGGCACGATTTTTCTTCCGCGGGAGGCATGGTTGTGCTCGTGCCTCCTCGGAAACGAAAAAAAAATGCATTTTTTTCCTTCTGCGAGAGGCATGGTTTTGCTTCTGCGAGAAGCACGGTTGTGATTTCGCGAGAGGCACATGCGTGCCTCTTTCGGAAAGGGAAAAACCCGCGCACCTTGTTCGGTTTTTTGTCCGGTTTTTTTCTGAAAAGAAAGTTCGTCAAAATCTATCAACATGGGATCTAGTTTTGAAGATCTCGACACAAGGAATCCAACGGTGAAAGGGGTTCATGATTTGGACGCACGGTTTAAGAAATAAAATGTTTTAAATAAACAAATCTAAAAAAAGGAAAAACTCACAGATTGCAACAAGTGGCGCACATGCAGCGCGCCACTTGTCGCAACATGTGAAGGTGAGAGTGATCTTTACAATGAATACTCCTTAACTAGTGATTTCGCTTATAAGGGCGCGGCTATGTGCCGCTAGCAACGTGCTGGAAGAAGCATTCGCCCACATCGCCTCATACATCTGCCAGGTGGGCCATCCTAGGCGTGAGTTCAGGAACGCGTATGCTAGTTTGTTTTTCTTTTACTTTTCTTTTGCTCATATTTTCAAAAGATAAAATTTCTTAAAAACCCATGAATTTCAAACAAAAAAATGTTTAAGACATATTAGTAAAATGTTCGAAATAATTAAAACACATGTTAATCAGACATTTAAAAATGTTAAACGTGTATAAAAATGTTTCTAATATCTAGAAAATGTACAATGTGTATGAAGAAAGGTAGACATCAAAACATATATTAAAGATACTAATAATGTATAAAACAATTATAGCATAATTTTAAAAAATGTTGATAACATTCAAAAAATATTTCAAAATGTATTTGAAAATGTTAAAACATATCAAACAAAAGTTCAAAAACATGTGTCTGAAAAAATGTTAGTCATGTATTTGAAAAAAATGTGCACAAGATAATATTTCAGGTGTTTATACAAAAAATGTACAATGTGCATGAAAACATGTACACATCAAAACATATATTTAAAAAAACATGTTTTTTCATGGTAATATGTGTCTCATTCATATAAAGAACAAGTTATGAAGTCACGTAAACTCCAACCTGACAAAACTGAAAAGAAAGAGTAACTCTAGCCTTTGCATAAAAGACCATCAGCGAAGAAAGCAAAACACAACCAAAATCGGATAATCCCCCGAGCTTGATGATAACCCACAAGTATAGGGGATCGCAACAGCTTTCGAGGGTAGAGTATTCAACCCAAATTTATTGATTCGACACAAGGGGAGCCAAAGAATATTCTTGAGTATTAGCAGTTGAGTTGTCAGTTCAACCACACCTTCCACCTGGATAACTTAGTATCTGCAGCAAAGTGCTTAGTAGCAAAAGTGGTATGATAATAAAGGTAACGGTAGCAAAAGTAAAGATAAATGTTTTTGGGTTTTGTAGTAGTTGTAACAGTAGCAACGGAAAAGTAAATAAGCGAAGAACAATATATGAAAAGCTCGTAGGTAATGGATCAGTGATGGATAATTATGCCGGATGCGATTCCTCATGCAATAGCTATAACATAGGGTGATATAGAACTAGCTCCAATTCATCAATATAATGTAGGCATGTATTCGTAAATAGTCATACGTGCTTATGGAAAAGAACTTGTATGACATCTTTTGTCCTACCCTCCCGTTGAAGCGGGGTCCTAACGGAAACTAAGGGATATTAAGGCCTCTTTTTAATAGAGAACCAGACCAAAGCATTAACACATAGTGAATACATGAACTCCACAAACTACGGTCATCACCGAGAAGTATCCCGATTATTGTCACTTCGGGGTTGTCGGATCATAACACATAATAGGTGACTATAGACTTGCAGGATAGGATCAAGAACACACATATATTCATGAAAACATAATAGGTTCAGATCTGAAATCATGGCACTCGGGCCCTAGTGACAAGCATTAAGCATAGCAAAGTCATAGCAACATCAATCTCAGAACATAGTTGATACTAGGGATCAAACCCTAACAAAACTAACTTGATTACATGGTGAATCTCATCCAACCCATCACCGTCCAGCAAGCCTACAATGGAATTACTCACGCACGATGGTGAGCATCATGAAATTGGTGATGGAGGATGGTTGATGATGACGACGATGACGAATCCCCCTCTCCGGAGCCCCGAACACTCTCCAGATCAGCCCTCCCGAGAGAGATTAGGGCTTGGCGGCGGCTCCGTGTCGTGAAACGCGATGAAACTTTTTCTCAGATTTTTTTTTCTCCCCGAGACGGAATATATGGAGTTGGAGTTGAGGTCGGAGGAGGTCTAGGGGGCCCACGAGATAGGGGGGCGCGCCCCCCTGTCTCGTGGACAGGCCCTGGGCCCCCTGATGTATTTCTTTCGCCCAATAATTCTTATAAATTCCAAAAAGTGCCTCCATGGATTTCCAGGACATTCTGAGAACTTTTCTTTTCTACACATAAAACAACATCATGGTAGTTCTGCTGAAAACAGCGTAAGTCCGGGTTAGTTTCACTCAAATCATGCAAGTTAGAGTCCAAAACAAGGGCAAAAGTGTTTGGAAAAGTAGATACGTTGGAGACGTATCAACTCCCCCAAGCTTAAACCTTTGCTTGTCCTCAAGCAATTCAGTTGATAAACTGAAAGTGATAAAGAAAAACTTTTACAAACTCTATTTGCTCTTGTTGTTGTAAACATGAAAAGCCAGCATTCAAGTTTCAGCAAGTATTATGAACTAACCATACTAACAATAACACGTAGGTCTCACAATTACTCATATCAATAACATAACCAGCTAGCGAGCCATAATAATAAAACTCGGATAACAACACTTTCTCAAAATAATCATAACATGATATAAAAAATGGTATCTCGCTAGCCCTTTCTGAGACCGCAAAACATAAATGCAGAGCACCTTTAAATATCAAGGACTAACTAAATATTGTAATTCATGGTAAAAGAGATCCAGTCAAGTCATACCCAATATAAACCAATAGTAATGAATGCAAATGACAGTGTGCTCTCCAGCGGGTGCTTTTTAATAAGAAGGGTGATGACTCAACATAAAAGTAAATAGATATGCCCTTCGCAGAGGGAAGCAGGGATTTGTAGAGGTGCCAGAGCTCGATTTTAAAATAGAGACTGAATAACATTTTGGGCGGCATACTTTCACTGTCAACGCAACAACTATGAGATGGTTGTATCTTCCATACTGCATGCATTATAGGCAGTTCCCAAACAGAATGGTAAAGGTTTATACTCCCCCTCCTCCACAAGCATCAATCCATGGCTTGCTCGAAACAACGAGTGCCTCCAACATTCAACGGGTCCCAGGGGGAGTTTTGTTTGCAATTATTTTGATTTAATTTGCATAAAGCATGGGACTGGGCATCCTGGTGACTGGCCATTTCTCGTGAATGAGGAGCGGAGTCCACTCCTCTTGAGAATAATCCACCCAGCATGGAAGATATAGGCAGCCCTAGTTGTACATGAGCTGCTCGAGCATACAAAACAGAATTTCATTTGAAGGTTTGGAGTTTGGCACATACAAATTTACTTGGAACGACAGGTAGATACCGCATATAGGAAGGTATAGTGGACTCATATGGAACAACTTTGGGGTTTAAGGAGTTTGGATGCACAAGCAGTATTCCCGCTTAGTGCAGGTGAAGGCTAGCAAAAGACTGGGAAGCGACCAACTGAGAGAGCGACAACAGTCATAAACATGCATTAAAATTAATTCACACCGAGTACAAGCATGAGTAGGATATAATCTACCATGAACATAAATATCATGAAGGCTATGTTGATTTGATTCAACTACATGTGTGAACATGTGCCAAGTCGGGTCACTCAATTCATTCAAAGGAGGATACCATCCCATCATATCATATCATAATCATTCTAATAGCATGTTGTCACGCAAGGTAAACCATTATAACTCAAAGTTGATCACGCATGGCACAAGTAACTATAATCTCTAAATGTCATTGCAAATATGTTTACTTCATAATAGCTGAATCAGGAACGATGAACTCATCATATTTACAAAAACAAGAGAGGTCGAGTTCATACCAGCTTTTCTCATCCCAATAAGTTCATCATATATCATCATTATTGCCTTTCACTCACACGACCGAACGATGTGTATAATAATAAGAGTGCACGTGCATTGAACTAAGCTGGAATCTGCAAGCATTCAACTCAAGAGAGAAGACAGGGTAATATGGGCTCTAAGTTAAATAAACATTCATGCATATAAGAGCCACTAAGCATTTTCAAAATGGTCTTCTCGACCCCCAAAAGAAAAAGAAGAAAATAAAACTATTTACACAGGAAAGCTCCCAACAAGTAAGAAGAAGAACTAGAAATCTTTTTGGGTTTTCATTTTAATTTTACTAAAAGCATGGAAATTAAGCTAACTAATTTTTTATGGTTTTTCTTAAGGTTTATCAAACACACAAGAAAAAAACTAGAAAAAGAAATTTAAACTAACATGGATAATACAATGAAAGAGTATGAGCACCGACGACTAGTGTGTGAACATGAATGTAAAGTCGGTGAGAAATACGTACTCCTCCAAGCTTAGGCTTTTGGACTAAGTTGATCTAGTACCAAGGACCGCCGCTACTATCCCCGGTGTAGTGGGAGGTGTAATAAGGATACCACTGGTTGGTCATCTCCGGATCCCACTGGACAGATGATGCACGATAAGGATCCAGCTCAGGTTCCGGTTCAGGTTCAGGTTCTGGAGTAAAAGCTTGAGCTCGATGATTGTTCACTGCTTCCGGTGTGACAAGAAAATTATCTGCAGTCAAATCAAACAACAGAGGCGCAGGCAAAATAATAGTCTCATTGTATTTCTTATTAAATCTAAGGTTATACAAGAGCATCTTCTCTTCGTTGTCAACAATAAACTTGTGTGCTACCATGCTCTTGTAATCTAAAATGTGAGGAGGTAATTTTGTCTCCTCCTCCTCATAGTGCCTAATGGGTATCTGAAAATGTTCAGCGAGACGTGCAGCATAGATACCCCCAAATATGGGGCCTTTTGTACGATTCAGGGCTAACCGTTTAGCAACGACGACACCCATACTAAAAGTGTTATCTCCTAGCAAAGCATGTTGAAGAATAATAATATCTGGAACGCTCAAATTTCCACTATTTCCAGGACCCATCAAGCATCTACTAGCAAATATGGCGAAGTAGCGTAAAACAGGAAAGTCTATGCTAGAGACTTTTGCCTCAGAGCCCTTCTTTGGCTCTTCCACAACAATAGCTTTAACGAAGCCATCCACATCTTCACGATGGGGTTCCTCTAATTCTCCCTCATAAGGTATCCTACATACCGTGCAAAAATGACGTAAAGACATTTCTTTGAATTCATCATATAAATGAAATGATACTGCAGGCGGTGACTTCTTAGGATAATAATAAAAGTTTTGCACGAAAGTATTGGTGAGCAAGAGATACTGATCGATTCGGTCGTTGATGAAACCGGTGAGGCCTGCAGTCTCGATTAAAACATAAAAATCTTCATGAATTCCGGCTTATTTCAAGAAATCTTCGCATGGCCATTCACACGACCGTACTTCCGCTAAGCGAGGAAGATTATACTTGGGTTTTTCCTTCTCTTTGTCTTGTTTTTCCTTAGAGCTTTGGCTAGAAGAACCTTTAAAGAGCCTCCTCAACATTTTCTGAAAAATTCTGAAATTTTAGTAACTTCAAAATAAAAGTGAATAAAACTAAACAAGATTGATAGCAACTACTCCTACAAGTGCCTAGAGCCTATATCATGCATTGGAATTGCTTGGGACCTCAAAAAATTTAACATGCAAGCTCAAGAACATGGTCACCTATGCAGCAAGAATTTGCAATGAATAAAGCACTAGAACAAAAACTAATTGGACCAATGGAGGAGTCACATACCAAGCAACAATCTCCCAAAGCAGTTTTGCGAATGGAGCTTTGAGCTAAGAGATCGAAAATCGCAGCAAGAAGAGCTAGAACTCGTGCTTGAGCTGGATGGGGATTTTTTTTGGGTAGAAGATGAAGTGTGTGGGTGCTGGCATAAGTGGAGGGGGGCCACCAGGGCCCACGAGACAGGGCGCCCTGCTGGGGGCGCTCTCCTCTCTCGTGGCACAGGTGCTTGCCCTTCTGCAGTGTTTTCATGCCTAAAATCCTCAAATATTCCAGAAAAAATCATACTAGATTTGCGGGGCATTTGGAGCACTTTTATTTTCGGGCTATTTTTAATGCACGGATAATTCAGAAAACAGACGGATAATACTATTTTTGCTTTATTTAATCTAAATAACAGAAAGTAAAGAGAGGGTACAGAAGGTTGTGCCTTCTAGTTTCGTCCATCTCGTGATTATCACAATGAACCCACTAACAATGTTGATCAAGTCTTGTTAACAAACTAATTCCGAATAACACGGAACCGGATAAATTTCGAATAACACTAAGTTACCTCAACGGGGATATGAAAATCCCCAACAATAAGAATATCATACTTTTTCTTGACAGTAGAGAGAGGAAATTCAAAACCTCCTAAAATGATAGTTGGAACTTTTCCAATTGAATTGATGCTATGAACTTGAGATTGTTTCCTCGGAAAGTGTACCGTATGCTCATTACCATTAACATGAAAAGTGACATTGCCTTTGTTACAATCAATAACAGCCCCTGCGGTATTAAGAAAAGGTCTACCAAGGATAATAGACATACTATCGTCCTCGGGAATATCAAGAATAACAAAGTTCGTTAAAATAGTGACATTTGCAACCACAACAGGCACATCCTCACAAACACCGACAGGTATAGCAGTTGATTTATCAGCCATTTGCAAAGATATTTTGGTAGGTGTCAACTTATTCAATTCAAGTCGATGATATAAAGAGAGAGGCATAACACTAACACCGGCTCCAAGATCACATAAAGCAGTTCTAACATAATTTCTTTTAATAGAGCATGGTATAGTTGGTACACCCGGATCTCCAAGTTTCTTTGGTATTCCACCCTTAAAAGTGTAATTAGCAAGCATGGTGGAAATTTCAGCTTCCGGTATCTTTCGTTTATTTGTGATGATATCCTTCATATACTTAGCATACAGATTTACTTTAAGCATATCAGTTATGCGCATTCGTAAGAAAATAGGTCTAATCATTTCAGCAAAGCGCTCAAAATCCTCATCATCCTTTGACTTGGATGGTTTAGGAGGAAAGGGCATGGGTTTCTGAACCCATGGTTTTCTTTCTTCACCGTGCTTCCTAGCAACAAAATCTCTCTTATCATAACGTTGATTCTTTGATTGTGGGTTATCAGGATCAACAGCAGGTTCAATCTCTACATCATTGTCTTTGCTAGGTTGAGCATCAACATGAACATTATCATTAACATTATCACTAGGTTCATGTTCATCACCGATTGAGTTTCAAATCGAAATAGAAATATTATTGGAATTCTCGGTGTGTCTTGATAGGTTCACTAGAAGCATGCAAAGTTCTATCGTTTTCTTTTCTTCTTTTAGAAGAACTAGGTGCCTCTAAATTATTTCTTTGAGAATCTTGCTCGATTCTCTTAGGGTGGCCTTCAGGATACAAAGGTTCCTGAGTCATTCTACCAGTTCTAGTAGCCACTCTAACAGCAAAGTCATTTTTATTGTTTAATTCATCAAGCAAATCATTTTGAGATCTAAGTACTTGCTCAGCTTGAGTAGCAACCATAGAAGCATATTTGCTAACGCGGTGAAGTTCATCTTTAACTCTAGCCAAATTATCACCTACGCGTCCTATCTCGAAAGCATTATTCTTTAACTCTCTACCAACATAAGCATTAAAACTTTCTTGTCTAGCCATAAAGTCATCAAATTCATCTAAGCATGGGCTATGAAATTTAGTAGAGGGTATTTGAACTTTATCATATCTATAGAGAGAATTTACCTTTACTACCGTGTCGGGTTATCAAGACAATGTAGTTCTTGATGATGTAAATTAAGACCATGTATTTCTTCAATAGGAGGTAAATTCTTAACATCTTCACTTTAATACCTTTTCTTTCATTGATTTATTTGCCTCTTGCATATCTTGAGGTCGAGAAATAAAACACCTCTCTTCTTGAATGGGTTTAGGAATAGGCTCAGAGTTGGCTCAATTGGTTCAGAATTACTTGAGGCGGCTCAGAAGAATCCAATTATTTTCATTAGTCAACATATTATTCAATAATATTTCAGCTTCAATCGATTGTTCTGTCCCCGAAAACACAACCAAAGACAACTATCCAAGTAGTCCTTGGAAGCATCGGTTAGTCCATTATAAAAGATATCAAGTATTTCATTTTTCTTAAGAGGATGATCGGGCAAAGCATTAAGTAACCTGGAGAAGCCTCCCTAAGCTTGTGGGAGACTCTCTTCTTTTATTTGCACAAAATTATATATTTCCATAAGGCAGCTTGTTTCTTATGAGCAGGGAAATATTTAGCGAGAAGTAATAAATCATATCACGGGATTACGCACACAACCAGGAGCAAGAGAATTATACCAAGTCTTAGCATCACCCTTTAATGAGAATGGAAATATCTTAAGGATATATAAATAGCTAGACTTCTCATCATGAGTAAACAGGGTGGCTATATCATTCAACTTGGTAAGATATGCCACAACAGTTTCAGATTCAAGGCCATAAAAATGATCAGATTCAACTAAAGTAATAATATCAGGATCAACAGAGAATTCATAATCCTTATCAGTAACACAAATAGGTGAAGTAGCAAATGTTGGAAATATGCCCTAGAGGCAATAATAAAATGGTTATTATTATATTTCTTTGTTCATGATAATTGTCTATTGTTCATGATATAATTGTGTTATCCGGAAATCGTAATACATGTGTGAATACATAGACCACAACACGTCCCTAGTGAGCCTCTAGTTGACTAGCTCGTTGATCAACAGATAGTCATGATTTCCTGACTATGGACATTGGATGTCATTGATAACGGGATCACATCATTGGGAGAATGATGTGATGGACAAGACCCAATCCTAAGCATAGCACACGATCGTGTAGTTCGTTTTGCTAGAGCTTTTCCAAATGTCAAGTATCATTTCCTTAGACCATGAGATTGTGCAACTCACGGATACCGTAGGAGTGCTTTGGGTGTGCCAAACGTCACAACGAATCGGGTGACTATAAAGGTGCACTACGGGTATCTCTGAAAGTGTCTGCTGGGTTGTACGAATCGAGATCGGATTTGTCACTCCGTATGACGGAGAGGTATCTCTGGGTCCACTCGGTAATGCATCATCATAATGAGCTCAATGTGACCAAGTGTCTGGTCACGGGATCATGCATTACGGTACGAGTAAAGTGACTTGCCGGTAACGAGATTAAACAAGGTATTGGGATACCGACGATCGAATCTCGGGCAAGTAACATACCGATTGACAAAGGGAATTGTATACGAGATGGATTGAATCCTCGACATCGTGGTTCATCCGATGAGATCATCGAGGAGCATGTGGGAGCCAACATGGGTATCCAGATCCCGCTGTTGGTTATTGGCCGGAGAGTCGTCTTGGTCATGTATGCATGTCTCCCGAACCCGTAGGGTCTACACACTTAAGGTTCGGTGACGCTAGGGTTGTAGAGATACTAGTATGCGGTAACCCGAAAGTTGTTCGGAGTCCTGGATGAGATCCCGGATGTCACGAGGAGTTCTGGAATGGTCCGGAGGTGAAGAATTATATATAGGAAGTCCAGTTTGGCCGTCGGAAAGTTTTGGGGTCACCGGTATTGTCACCGGACCACCAAAAAGGTCCCGGGTCCACCGGTGGGGCCACCTATCTGGAGGGCCCCATGGGCTGAAATGGGAGGAACCAGCCCTGGTGGGCTGGTGCGCCTTGGGCCCCTCCTGCGCCTAGGGTTGAAACCCTAGGGGTGGGGCGCCCACTTGGCTTGGGGGCAAGCCACCCCTTGGCCGCCCCCATCTAGATGGGATCTAGAGGGGCGGCGCCCCTTGGACCCCTATATAAAGAGGGGAGGGAGGGCTGCGAACCCTAGCCTGGCGCCTCCTCTCCCTCCAACACCTCCTCCTCCTCCGTGAGAGCTTGGCGAAGCCTGCCGAGATCCCCGCTGCATCCACCACCACGCCGTCGTGCTGCTGGATCTCCATCAACCTCTCCCTCCCCCTTGCTAGATCAAGAAGGAGGAGACGTCTTCCCCAACCATACGTGTGTTGAACACGGAGGTGCCGTCCGTTCGGCACTAGGATCATCGGTGATTTGGATCACGACGAGTACGACTCCCTCAACCCCGTTCTCTTGAACGCTTCCGCACGATCTACAAGGGTATGTAGATGCACTCCTCTCTCTCGTTGCTAGATGACTCCATAGATTGATCTTGGTGAAGCAAAGAAATTTTTATTTTCGCATAGCGTTCCCCAACAAAGGGCATCATGAGCTAGGTCTGTCGTAGTTTCTATGAGCGAGTAGAACACAAACTTGTTGTGGGCGTAGATGTTGTCAATTTTCTTGCCACTACTAGTCTTATCTTGCTTGGCGGCATCGTGGGATGAAGCGGCCGGACCGACCTTACACGTGCGCTTCGTGAGACAGGTTCCACCGGTGACATGCACTAGTTGCATAAGGTGGCTAGCGGGTGTCTGTCTCTCCCACTTTAGTTGGAGCGGATTCGATGAAAAGGGTCCTTATGAAGGGTAAATAGAAATTGGCATATCACGTTGTGGTTTTACGTAGGTAAGAAACATTCTTGCTAGAAACCTATAGAAGCCACGTAAAAACTGAAGGAAATATGCCCTAGAGGCAATAATAAAGTTATTATTTATTTCCTCATATCATGATAAATGTTTATTATTCATGCTAGAATTGTATTAACCGGAAACATGATACATGTGTGAATACATAGACAAACATATAGTCACTAGTATGCCTCTACTTGACTAGCTCATTAATCAAAGATGGTTATGTTTCCTAACCATAGACATGTGTTGTCATTTGATTAATGGGATCACATCATTAGGAGAATGATGTGATTGACATGACCCATTCCGTTTGCCTAGCACTTGATCGTTTAGTATCTTGCTATTGCTTTCTTCATGACTTATACATGTTCCTATAACTATGAGATTATGCAACTCCCGTTTACGGAGGAACACTTTGGTGCTACCAAACGTCACAACGAATCGGGTGATTATAAAGGAGTACTACAGGTGTCTCCAAAGGTACATGTTGGGTTGGCGTATTTGAGATTAGGTTTTGTCACTCCGATTGTCGGAGAGGTATCTCTGGCCCTCTCGGTAATGCACATCACTATAAGCCTTGCAAGCAATGTAGCTAATGAGTTAGTTACGGAATGATGCATTACGTAACGAGTAAAGAGACTTGCCAATGCTTGAGATTGAAATAGGTATTGGATACCGACGATCGAATCTCGTGCAAGTAACATACCGATGACAAAGGGAACAACGTATGTTGTTATGCGGTTTGATCGATAAAGATCTTCGTAGAATATGTAGGAGCCAATATGAGCATCCGTGTTCCGCTATTGGTTATTGACCGAGAATAGTTCTAGGTCATGTCTACATAGTTCTCGAACCCGTAGGGTCCGCACGCTTAACGTTACGATGACAGTTTTATTATGAGTTTATAGGTTTTTATGTACCGAAGATTGTTCGGAGTCACGGATGTGATCACGGACATGACGAGGAGTCTCGAAATGGTCGAGACATAAATATTTATATATTGGAAGCCTATATTTGGATATCGGAATGGTTCCGGGTGAAATCGGGATTTTACCGAAACACTGGGGGGTTACCGGAACCCTCCCGGGGGATAATGGGCCTTAGTGGGCCATGAGGGAGAAGAGGAGGGCCAGCCAGGGCAGGCCGCGCGCCCCCTCCCCCCCTAGTCCGAATAGGACAAGGAAGGGGGGGGGCGGCGCCCCCCTTTCCTCTTTCCCCTCCCCCCTTTCCTTCTCCACCAAGGCAAGAGGGGGAGTCATACTCCCGGTGGGAGTAGGACTCCTCCAGGCGCACCCCTTGGGGGCCGGCCGCACCTCCTCCCTCCCTCCTTTATATACGGGGGCAGGGGGGCACCTAGAACACACAAGTTGATCTTCGTGATCGTTCCTTAGCCGTGTGCGGTGCCCCCCTCCACCATATTCCACCTCGGTCATATCGTCATGAGTTTAGGCGAAGCCTGCTTGATAGAACATCATCATCGTCACCACGCCGTCGTCTTGTGGAACTCATCCCGACACTTTCTTTGGATCGGAGTCCGGGGGTCGTCATCGAGCTGAACGTGTGCTGAACTCGGAGGTGCCGTACGTTCGGTACTTGGATCGGTCGGATCGTGAAGACGTACGACTACATCAACCACGTTGTGATAATGCTTCCGCTTAGCGATCTTCAAGGGTATGAAGATACACTCCCCTCTCGTTGCTATACATCACCATGATCTTGCGTGTGCGTAGGAAATTTTTTGAAATTACTACGTTCCCCAACAAAAACTGTTGGAAACATGCCCTAGAGGCAATAATAAATTAGTTATTATTATATTTCCTTGTTCATGATAATCGTTTATTATTCATGCTATAATTGTATTGACCAGAAACAGCGATACATGTGTGGATACATAGACAACACCATGTCCCTAGTAAGCCTCTAGTTAACTAGCTCGTTGATCAATAGATGGTTACGGTTTCCTGACCATGGACATTGGATGTCATTGATAACGGGATCACATCATTAGGAGAATGATGTGATGGACAAGACCCAATCCTAAGCCTAGCACAAAGATCGTGTAGTTCGTATGCTAAAGCTTTTCTAATGTCAAGTATCTTTTCCTTAGACCATGAGATCGTGCAATTCCGGATACCGTAGGAGTGCTTTGGGTGTATCAAACGTCACAACGTGGCGGGTGACTATAAAGGTGCACTACGGTATCTCCGAAAGTGACCATTGGGTTGACACGGATCAAGACTGGGATTTGTCACTTCGTGTAAACGGAGAGGTATCTCTGGGCCCACTCGGTAGGACATCATCATAATGTGCACAATGTGACCAAGGGGTTGATCACGGGATGATGTGTTACGGAACGAGTAAAGAGACTTGCCGTAACGAGATTGAACAAGGTATCGGGATACCGACGATCGAATCTCGGGCAAGTACAATACCGCTAGACAAAGGGAATTGTATACTGGATCGATTGAGTCCTTGACATCGTGGTTCATCCGATGAGATCATCGTGGAACATGTGGAGCCAACATGGGTATCCAGATCCGCTGTTGGTTATTGACCGAGAACGTCTCGGTCATGTTCGCATGTCTCCCGAACCCGTAGGGTCTACACACTTAAGGTTCGGTGGCGCTAGGGTTATATAGGAAGCTTGTATGTGGTTACCGAATGTTGTTCGAGTCCGGATGAGATCCCGGACGTCACGAGGAGTTCGGAATGGTCCGGAGGTAAAGATTTATATATGGAAAGTTGTTGTTCGGGTTCCGAAAAAGTTCGGGTTTTTTCGGTATTGTACCGAAGCTTCGGAAGGTTCGGAGGATTCGGAGGGGTCCGGAGGTCCGGAAATTGTTCCACCACGTCCAATACAGTAGCATGGGCTGTAGGGGCGCCCTAGCCTTAATGGGCCAGGGAACCAGCCCCCAAGGCCCATGCGCATGGGAGGGGAAACCCTAAAGGGAGGGCCTCCACTTGACTTGGGAGGCACTCCTCCCCTCTTGGCCGCCCCCAAGTCCCATCTAGGGCTGGCCGCACCCCTTGGGGTGGGAAACCCTAAAGGGGCGCAGCCCCTTTCCCCTATATATACTTGAGGTTTTGGGCTGCCCAACACACGAGAACCTCTCCCTCTTGGTGCAGCCCCCTCTCCTCCTCCTCCTCTCCCTTGGTGCTTGGCGAAGCCTGCGGGATGCCACGCTCCTCCATCACCACCACGCCGTTGTGCTGCTGTTGGATGGAGTCTTCCTCAACCTCTCCTCTCTCCTTGCTGGATCAAGGCGTGGGAGGCGTCCACCGGCTGTGTCGTGTGTTGAGCGCGGAGGTGCCGTCCGTTCGGCACTAGGATCTCCGGTGATTTGGATCACGACAGTCGACTCCTTCAACCCGTTCTCTTGAACGCTTCCGCTTAACGATCTACAAGGGTATGTAGATGCACTCTCCTTCCCCTCGTTGCTGGTATCTCCATAGATAGATCTTGGTGACACGTAGGAAAATTTTGAATTTCTGCTACGTTCCCCAACAAAAACTTGCAACAACAATTAGAGGACGTCTAACTTGTTTTTGCAGCATATGACTTGTGATGTGATATGGCCAAACGGATGTGATGAATGAAATATATGTGATGTATGAGATTGATCATGTTCTTGTAATAGGAATCACGACTTGCATGTCGATGAGTATGACAACCGGCAGGAGCCATAGGAGTTGTCTTTATTTTTTTGTATGACCTGCGTGTCATTGAATAACGCCATGTAAATTACTTTACTTTATTGCTAAACACGTTAGCCTTAGAAGTAGAAGTAATCGTTGGCGTGACAACTTCATGAAGACACGATGATGGAGATCATGATGATGGAGATCATGGTGTCATGCCGGTGACGAAGATGATCATGGCGCCCCGAAGATGGAGATCAAAGGAGCAATATGATATTGGCCATATCATGTCACTATTTGATTGCATGTGATGTTTATCATGTTTTACATCTTATTTGCTTAGAACGACGGTAGCTTAAATAAGATGATCCCTCGCAATAATTTCAAGAAAGTGTTCCCCCTAACTGTGCACCATTGCGAAGGTTCGTTGTTTTGAAGCACCACGTGATGATCGGGTGTGATAGATCCTAACGTTCGAATACAACGGGTGTAAGCCAGATTTACACATGCAATACACTTAGGTTGACTTGACGAGCCTAGCATGTACAGACATGGCCTCGGAACACGGAAGACCGAAAGGTCGAGCATGAGTCGTATAGAAGATACGATCAACAGGAAGATGTTCACCGATGTTGACTAGTCCGTCTCGCGTGATGATCGGACACGGCCTAGTTGATTCGAATCATGTTTCACTTAGATGACTAGAGGGATGTCTATCTGAGTGGGAGTTCATTGAATAATTTGATTAGATGAACTTAATTATCATGAACTTAGTCTAAAATCTTTACAATATGTCTTGTAGATCAAATGGCCCACGCTAATGTTGCCCTCAACTTCAACGCGTTCCTAGAAAACCAAGCTGAAAGATGATGGCAGCAACTATACTGGACTGGGTCCGAAACCCGAGATCATCCTCATAGCTGCCAAGAAAGATTATGTCCTAGAGGCACCGCTAGGTGAAGCACCCATCGAGAGAACCAAGGCGTTATGAACGCTTGGCGGTCTCGTCTTGATGATTACTCCCTCGTTCAAGTGCGGCATGCTTTACAGCTTAGAATCGGGGCTCCAAAAGCGTTTTGAGCAACACGGAGCATATGAGATGTTCAAGAGCTAAAATGGTTTTCAAGCTCATGCCCGTCGAGAGATATGAAGTCTCCGACAAGTTATTCAGTTGTAAGATGGAGGAAAATAATTACATCGGTGAGCACATACTCAAAATGTGCAGGTTGCACAACCGCTTAACTCAGATGGGAGTTAATCTCCGGATGACGCGGTTATTGATGAAATCCTTTAGTCGCTTCCACCGAGCTACAAGAGCTTTGTGATGAACTTCAATATGCGGGGATGGAAAAGACCATTCTGAGGTATATTCAATGCTGAAATCAGCGGAGGTGGAGATCAAAAGGAACATCAAGTGTTGATGGTGAATAAAACCACTAAGTTCAAGAAAGGCAAGGGTAAGAAGAACTTCAAGAAGGACGGCAAGGAGTTGCCGCGCCCGTAAGCCAATTGCGGGAAGAAGCCAAAGAATGGACCCAAGCACGAGACCGAGTGCTTTTATTGCAAGGGAAGTGGTCATTTGAAGCGGAACTGCCCCAAGTACTTAGCGGACAAGAAGGCCGGCAACACCAAAGGTATATGTGATATACATGTAATTGATGTGTACCTTACCGATACTAGTAGTAGCTCCCGGGTATTTGATACTGTGCGGTTGCTCATATTTGTAACTCAAAGTAGGAGCTGCGGAATAAGCGGAGATCTGGCGAAGGACGAGGTGACGATCTTGCGTCGGGAATGGTTCCAAGGTCGATGTGATCACCGTCGCACGCTACCTCTACATTTACCTACGGGATTAGTTTTAAACCTCAATAATTGTTATTTAGTGCCAGCTTTGAGCATGAACATTGTATCTGGATCTCGTTTAATGCGAGATGGCTACTCATTTAAATCCGAGAATAATGGTTGTTCTATTTATATGAGAGACATGTTTTATGGTCATGCCCCGCTGGTCAATGGTTTATTCTTAATGAATCTCGAACGTGATGTTACACATATTCATAGTGTGAATACCAAAAGATGTAAAATTGATAACGATAGTCCCACATACTTGTGGCACTGCCGCCATGGTCACATTGGTGTCAAGCGCATGAAGAAGCTCCATGCTGATGGACTTTTAGAGTCTCTCGATTATGAATCATTTGACACATGCGAACCATGCCTCATGGGCAAAATGACCAAGACTCCGTTCTCCGGAACAATGGAGCGAGCAACCAACTTATTGGAAATCATACATACTGATGAGTGCGGTCCAATGAGCGTCGAGGCTTGCGGAGGCTATCGTTATGTTCTCACCCTCACTGATGACTTGAGTAGATATGTGTATGTCTACTTGATGAAACACAAGTCTGAGACCTTTGAAAAGTTCAAGGAATTTCAGAATGAGGTAGAGAATCAACGTGACCGAAAGATAAAGTTCTTACGATCAGATCGTGGGGGAGAATATTTAAGTCACGAATTTGGTATGCACTTAAGGAAATGTGGAATCGTTTCACAACTCACGCCGCTGGAACATACTCAACAGAACGGTGTGTCCGAACGTCGTAATCGCACTCTATTGGATATGCTGCGATCTATGATGTCACTCACCGATTTACCGCTATCATTTTGGGGGATACACTCTAGAGACAGCTACATTCACTTTAAATAGGGCACCGTATAAATCCGTTGAGACGACACCCTATGAATTATGGTTTGGGAAAAAACCTAAGCTGTCGTTTCTAAAAGTTTGGGGATGCGATGCTTATGTCAAGAAACTTCAACCTGAAAAGCTCGAACCCAAGTCGGAAAAATGCGTCTTCATAGGATACCCTAAGGAAACCATTGGGTATACCTTCTACCTCAGATCCGAAGGCAAGATCTTTGTTGTCAAGAATGGGTCCTTTCTGGAGAAAGAGTTTCTCTCGAAAGAAGTAAGTGGGAGGAAAGTGGAACTTGATGAAGTACTACCTCTTGAAAGTAGCGCAGCTCGGAAGATGTTCTGTGGTGCCCGTGACCGACCGAGAGGAAACCAATGATGATGATCAAGGTACTTGGATCAAGTTGATCTTGAACCGTGGGTCAACCAGACACGTTCCACACCAGAGTGGTATGGCAACCCTGTCCCGGAAATCATGTTGTTGGACAACGGTGAACCTTGAACTATGAAGAAGCAATGGCGAGCCCAGATTCCAAAAATGGCTTGAAGCCATGCAATCCGAGATAGGATCCATGTATGAAAACAAAGTATGGACTTTGACAGACTTGCCCGATGATCGGCAAGCGATAGAAAACAAATGGATCTTTAAGAAGAAGACGAACGCGGATGGTAATTTTACCATCTATAAAGATCGACTTGTCGCTAAGGGTTATCGACAAGTTCAAGGGGTTGACTACGATGAGACTTTCTCTCCTGTAGCAAAGCTGAAGTCCGTCCGAATCATGTTAGCAATTGACGCATACTGTGATTATGAGATATGGCAAATGGACGTCAAAACGGCATTCCTTAACGACCATCTTAAGGAAGAACTGTATATGATGCAGCCGGAGGGTTTTGTCGATCCTAAGAATGCTAACAAGGTATGCAAGCTCCAGCGCTCCATCTATGGGCTGGTGCAAGCATCTCGGAGTTGGAACATTCGCTTTAATGAAATGATCAAAGTGTTTGGGTTTATGCAGATTTATGGAGAAGCCTGCGTTTACAAGAAAGTGAGTGGGAGCTCTGTAGCATTTCTCATATTATATGTGGATGACATACTTTTGATGGGAAATGATATAGAACTTTTGGACAGCATTAAGGCCTATTTGAATAAGTGTTTTTCAATGAAGGACCTTGGAGAAGATGCTTACATATTAGGCATCAAGATATATAGAGATAGATCGAGACGCCTCATAGGTCTTTCACAAAGCACATACCTTGATAAGATATTGAAGAAGTTCAATATGGATCAGTCCAAGAAGGGGTTCTTGCATGTGTTGCAAGGTGTGAAATTGAGCTCGGCTCAATGTCCGACCACGGCAGAAGATAGAGAAAAGATGAGTGTCGTCCCCTATGCCTCAGCCATAGGGTCTATCATGTATGCCATGCTGTGTACCAGACCTGATGTAAACCTTGCCGTAAGTTTGGTAGGAAGGTACCAAAGTAATCCCGGCATGGAACATCGGATGATGGTCAAGAACATCCTAAAGTACCTGAAAAGGACTAAGGATATGTTTCTCGTATATGGAGGTGACGAAGAGCTCGTCGTAAAGGGTTACGTCGATGCTAGCTTCGACACAGATCTGGATGACTCTAAGTCACAAACCGGATACGTGTATATTTTGAATGGTGGGGCGATGGTAGTGCGTTGCAAGCAAAGCGTCGTGGCGGGATCTACATGTGAAGCGGAGTACATGGCAGCCTCGGAGGCAGCGCATGAAGCAATCTGGGTGAAGGAGTTCATCACCGACCTAGGAGTCATACCCAATGCGTCGGGGCCGATCACACTCTTCTGTGACAACACTGGAGCTATTGCACTAGCCAAGGAGCCCAGGTTTCACAAGAAGACCAGGCATATCAAGCGTCGCTTCAACTCCATTCGTAAAAGTGTTCAAAATGGAGACATAGATATTTGTAAAGTACATACGGACCTGAATGTAGCAGATCCGTTGACTAAACCTCTCCCTAGAGCAAAACATGATCAACACCAGAACTCTATGGGTGTTCGATTCATCACAATGTAACTAGATTATTGACTCTAGTGCAAGTGGGAGACTGTTGGAAATATGCCCTAGAGGCAATTATAAGATGGTTATTATTATATTTCTTTGTTCATGATAATTGTCTATTGTTCATGCTATAATTGTGTTATCCGGAAATTGTAATACATGTGTGAATACATAGACCACAACACGTCCCTAGTGAGCCTCTAGTTGACTAGCTCGTTGATCAACAGATAGTCATGATTTCCTGACTATGGACATTGGATGTCATTGATAACGGGATCACATCATTGGGAGAATGCTGTGATGGACAAGACCCAATCCTAAGCATAGCACAAGATCGTGTAGTTCGTTTTGCTAGAGGTTTTCCAAATGTCAAGTATCATTTCCTTAGACCATGAGATTGTGCAACTCCCGGATACCGTAGGAGTGCTTTGGGTGTGCCAAACGTCACAACGAATCGGGTGACTATAAAGGTGCACTACGGTATCTCCGAAAGTGTCATTGGGTTGGCATGAATCGAGATCGGATTTGTCACTCCGTATGACGGAGAGGTATCTCTGGCCCACTCGGTAATGCATCATCATAATGAGCTCAATGTGACCAAGTGTCTGGTCACGGGATCATGCATTACAGTGCGAGTAAAGTGACTTGCGATAACGAGATTAAACGAGGTATTGGGATACCGACGATCGAATCTCGGGCAAGTAACGTACCGATTGACAAAGGGAATTGTATACGGGATTGATTGAATCCTCGACATCGTGGTTCATCCGATGAGATCATCGAGGAGCATGTGGGAGCCAACATGGGTATCCAGATCCCGCTGTTGGTTATTGGCCGGAGAGTCGTCTCGGTCATGTCTACATGTCTCCCGAACCCGTAGGGTCTACACACTTAAGGTTCGGTGACGCTAGGGTTGTAGAGATACTAGTATGCGGTAACCCGAAAGTTGTTCGGATCCCGGATGAGATCCCGGACGTCACGAGGAGTTCCGGAATGGTCCGGAGGTGAAGACTTATATATAGGAAGTCCAGTTTCGGCCATTGGGAAAGTTTCGGGGGTCACCGGTATTGTACCGGGACCACCGGAAGGGTCCCGGGGGTCCACTAGGTGGGGCCACCTATCCCGGAGGGCCCCATGGGCTGAAGTGGGAGGGGAACCAGCCCCTGGTGGGCTGATGCGCCCCCCTGGCCCCCCCCCCCCCGCGCCTAGTGTTGGAAACCCTAGGGGTGGGGGCGCCCCACTTGGCTTGGGGGCAAGCCACCCTCCTTGGCCGCCGCCCCCCATCTAGATGGGATCTAGAGGGGCCGGCGCCCCCCCCTTGGACCCCTATATAAAGAGGGGGGAGGGAGGGCTGCGAACCCTAGCCCCTGGCGCCTCCCTCTCCCTCTCCAACACCTCCTCCTCCTCCGTAGAGCTTGGCGAAGCCCCGCCGAGATCCTCACGCATCCACCACCACGCCGTCGTCTTCTGGGATCTTCATCAACCTCTCCCTCCCCCTTGCTGGATCAAGAAGGAGGAGCCGTCTTCCCCAACCATACGTGTGTTGAACACGGAGGTGCCGTCCGTTCGACACTAGGATCATCGGTGATTTGGATCACGACGAGTACGACTCCCTCAACCCCGTTCTCTTGAACGCTTCCGCACGATCTACAAGGGTATGTAGATGCACTCCTCTCTCTCGTTGCTAGATGACTCCATAGATTGATCTTGGTGAAGCGTAGAAATTTTTTATTTTGTGCAACGTTCCCCAACAGCAAAAGCAGGGTCGGGTTTCATTCTAGCATTAAGAGACTGCTGCTTCCATTTAGCTAATAATTTCTTAAGATCATTTCTATCATTGCAAGCAAGGATTTCCAGAGCAGCTTTTTCATTCATAACATAACCCTTAGGAACAACAGGTAAAACATAATCATTGGGGGAACCTTCGTCATCACTATCATCAGTAATAGGATCTTCAGTAATTTCATCCCCTCTAACTCTAGCAAGTTGTTCATCTAGAAATTCACCTAATGGCAAAGTAGTATCATGTACATAAGTAGTTTCATCATGCATAGCAGAAGTGGCATCATCGATAACATGCGACATATAAGAACTCATAGCAGTAGCAGGTTTAGGTGTCGCAAGCTTACTAATAACGGAAGGAGAATCTAGTGCAGAGCTAGATGGCAGTTCCTTACCTCCCCTCGTAGTTGAGGGCAAAATAGTAGTTCGGTCGTCTTTCAAGTTCTTCATAGTGATCAACAGATATAAATCCCAAGTGACTCGTAGAATAGAGCTATGCTTCCCGCAGAACGGCGCCTTTAAATTAGTCTTGATAACCCACAAGTATAGGGGATCGCAACAGCTTTCGAGGGTAGAGTATTCAACCCAAATTTATTGATTCGACACAAGGGGAGCCAAAGAATATTCTTGAGTATTAGTAGTTGAGTTGTCAATTCAACCACACCGGATAACTTAGTATCTGCAGCAAAGTGTTTAGTAGCAAAAGTGGTATGATAATAAAGGTAACGGTAACAAAAGTAAAGATAAATGTTTTTGGGTTTTGTAGTAGTTATAACAAGAGTAACGGAAAAGTAAATAAGCGAAGAACAATATATGAAAAGCTCGTAGGTAATGGATCGTTGATGGATAATTATGCGGATGCGATTCCTCATGCAATAGCTATAACATAGGGTGATATAGAACTAGCTCCAATTCATCAATATAATGTAGGCATGTATTACGTAAATAGTCATACGTGCTTATGGAAAAGAACTTGTATGACATCTTTTGTCCTACCCTCCCGTTGAAGCGGGTCCTAGCGGAAACTAAGGGATATTAAGGCCTCTTTTAATAGAGAACCGACCAAAGCATTAACACATAGTGAATACATGAACTCCACAAACTACGGTCATCACCGAGAAGTATCCCGATTATTGTCACTTCGGGGTTGTCGGATCATAACACATAATAGGTGACTATAGACTTGCAGGATAGGATCAAGAACACACATATATTCATGAAAACATAATAGGTCCAGATCTGAAATCATGGCACTCGGGCCCTAGTGACAAGCATTAAGCATAGCAAAGTCATAGCAACATCAATCTCAGAACATAGTTGATACTAGGGATCAAACCCTAACAAAACTAACTTGATTACATGGTGAATCTCATCCAACCCATCACCGTCCAGCAAGCCTACAATGGAATTACTCACGCACGACGGTGAGCATCATGAAATTGGTGATGGAGGATGGTTGATGATGACGACGATGACGAATCCCCCTCTCCGGAGCCCCGAACACTCTCCAGATCAGCCCTCCCGAGAGAGATTAGGGCTTGGCGGCGGCTCCGTGTCGTGAAACGCGATGAAACTTTTTCTCAGATTTTTTTTTCTCCCCGAGACGGAATATATGGAGTTGGAGTTGAGGTCGGAGGAGGTCTAGGGGGCCCACGAGATAGGGGGGCGCGCCCTAGGGGGGGGCCTGTCTCGTGGACAGGCCCTGGGCCCCCTGATGTATTTCTTTCGCCCAATAATTCTTATAAATTCCAAAAAGTGCCTCCGTGGATTTCCAGGACATTCCGAGAACTTTTCTTTTCTACACATAAAATAACATCATGGTAGTTCTGCTGAAAACAGCGGCAGTCCAGGTTAGTTTCATTCAAATCATGCAAGTTAGAGTAAAAAACAAGGGCAAAAGTGTTTGAAAAAGTAGATACGTTGGAGACGTATCACTTGACATCAACGCACGTCACCTGCCTCTGGCACTATTGCAAAAACCACCAAAAGAGCATGTGAGATATCACCTCTTCGCTCAACCTCGATGCAGCTCCATTGTTGATATGCACCTTTTGCGGACTTCCATGATAGTTTACCAAAGGCGAATCCATTACCGCTGAAAGAATTAGACCATAGAAACACCAGACGCGTCATCAAACCCCAGATCTAGCCCTGGCTCGACGATGATGTGGGAGGAGGAAACCATCCGCCAACCACGAAACCAACACATGTTCCACTGTCCACCAATTGTCGTCGATGCAGACCACTAATTGTGTCCGCTCTTGCACTACCTCCTCATCTCCGTGCTGACGTTGGAGCAAACGCCGTTGCAACGACAGAGCTTGAGGACACATAGGGATATCATTGTCGCCACACCAACGAGTAGAACATGTGTTTGAAAAATGATAATCGTGCATTTGAAAAAATGTTTAACATGCATAAAAAATGGTTCATGTGTATATGAAAATTTTAATGTGTATGAAAAAATAGACATCGAAAAATATACTAATGTATCCAAAAATGTTTGATCATGCATAACATGTATCCAAAAATGTTCCCATTGTATACGATAAATGTACAATATGTATGAAAAAATAAGACATCAAAACATATATCTAAAAATATTACTAATGTATTTCAAAATTGTTAAAAGGTGTATAATAAAAGTTCCTGCTGTATACGAAAAATGTAAAATTTATATATCAAAAAAGTAGACATGTGTTGGAAAAAGAAGAAGAAAGGAAAATAAAAAACCCAAAGAAAACTGAAAAAGAAATAAAGAGACAAAACAAGAAAGGAAAGAAAAAAAAACCCAAAGAAACCGATCCAAAACATTAAAACACTGAGAAACTAAGAAAACCGGTGAAAACCGAGAAAGAAACAAAAAACAAAGGGAAAAACGAAAATAAAAAAAACTAAACCAGAGAAAACCGAGCAAGGGAATGAACGCAGCGACCCGAGCGAGCGAACCCAGCGGCCGAGCAAAACGCGTTAATGGGCCGTCCCACGAACCCTGTCTGGACCCGAAACTGCTTTCGTCCAAAAAAATAAATTTCGTTCTCTCTCAAAGAAAAATTGAACCTAAACGCCACCACGGATCGGTGGTCCGGCGCCTCCGTACTGTGTCGATCCGGCCGACGAACGGCGGCGGTCCCCACCCCTCCTGCGCAGCAGCCGGGGCCGTTACTTCCAGCCGGGCTCCTCCGGCGTACAACCCTACTCCTCTCGGGTCCAGCCCTCCGGCTCCACCCCGCTCGTCTCATCCCGACCTAGGGTTTGTGCGACCCTGCGAGCTCCGTCCCCGCCCCACCCAGTCGCGGGCGTACCAGCCGCCTCCCCGAGCCGTTTGAGCACAGACCTCCTCACAGAGGCACCGTTGCCGCCCCCGCCGCCGCCAAGCACGAGGTGAGGTCAACGTATCTGGCGCCCTACATTTCGGTCCTAGGTTTGGCTTCAATAATTGTCTGCATCCCTTCTGTTCGATGAGACGCTGCTGTAAATTTCCATAGTAGACCAAGCGCCTTGTCTATCTGTTGCATATCATGTTTTGGCTTTAAAATTAGGGATAACCGGTTCCCTTTAGGCCTTTATAGGAGCAAAATGTTTGGGCTGGATCTCGTAAACGTTTGGGTAGTTTTGGATGGAACATAGGAGATACAGGTTACTCTACAATGGTCGTCTTTCCCAAATTAACTTGACTTAGGGCAATGATAGCACATTTTTCTGTGGACTTGGTAGAGAAGTTTTGACTTACGACGAAACTAGGTTTTCATTAATTTGGAGAGCAGGGAGTACAAGATAAGTCAGAGAGACTGTTATTTTAGGTTATACTTGGAAAACTATACTGTAAGGAGCAATGTTATGTTGCTAGACTATCTCTTTAATTAATTTATAAGCTTACTATAAACTTGCCTAGCTAAACTCTTATCAGTAAATATTTGGCCCCCCAAAAAAATTCTTCCTTATTTGACACTGAATGTAAATTTTATTCCTTATGTGATGCTTCCGTCCATTTTGACCACTAATGGTGTTAAATGTGATGTGAAAAGAGCATTTTGCCCCTGGTATTATATTTTCTGATTTTTGCTAATTAAAGTAATACTCTACAAATGTAATCTATAACTAGTAAGCTACACATGCCTTGCACGTGAGACGGTGAGAGTAAGTGCGACCGAATATCGATTTACCACGTCATAATAGGCAAACATATAAATTTGGATTCACGTATGATGAAGTACACGATGTAGGTTTAAGTCTGAACGCTCCTTCCATTAAAAATCAAATTATGACTATAGAATATTCGATGATTGTGTGGTATATACTCCCTCCGTCCCATAATATAAGAGCGTTTTTTACACCAACAACACTCTTATATTATGGGACGGAGGGAGTACTACACAAAAAAAATTGTTAAATATATAAGAATAGCTAAATACTCAATCTGCGAAGACAAAGTGAACTTTAGGGAGATGTTACCGCATATTTGAAACAAAACAAACAAAAATCATACAGTAGAAACACATTTCAAATATATTTTTAGAAAAAAACTTGGGAGAAGAGTCTAGAATAAATGAGAAGTGGTTGCATTTTGTGCAATGTAAATGATAGAAAAAATGAACGACAATTATCTTACTAGAAAAAAGTTAGAGAATCGAAGTATGGAAGAATCTAGAACAAAGAAGAAGTTTCTTTGTTTTGAGATTTGTGCATATTATGATTGTGTCTAAGCTCAAGTAGAATCTTCTAGATATTACATGTGGCAAAATCTAATGTAGTGGAGAGAATATCTAACGGCCAATACTACTCGGATTTGCCACCTCCCAGCCGTTATACGGGTTTCATCCAACGGCCAATAGTCAAAGTTATTCACATACTATATAGTGGTATAGATGGTATAGATTAGTGTATTGTAACATAGCAGTTGAACTGTACGTCCTGTGTACGGCATAAAAAACTGTACATCTTGTACGCACCACTAATGGTGTACTAATGCCTGTCGAGAAAAATGATGTACTAATGTACACTGCTAACCATTTGATTATAATTAGTTGTAGAAACTTGCGCCAGCATCCGAGTACGGTACTTTTCGATTTCATCAGTCCAGCGAACGAACGACGCGACTTGCATAACAGACCAATCAAGATGGCATCGTTTTTTTTTTTTCTGTTTACAGCAGGCGAAATAGAGCGGGCAAACAAATGAGTTGGTATTTGTTGATTCTCCATCTCAAAGTGGAACTAGTCTTCTTTTGAAGTAGCAGCTGTTGGCTTCTGAAACATAATAAAGATCATCGTTTCTCACGGTTAAGATTTACATGCGTATACCAGTTGGGACGCACATCACTTCATGCGAATATTATATCAACCTAGTTGTGATTACATTTCTGAGCCACACAATGTGCACCTTTTCTGGCATGAAGCAAGCATGCTCACGAGAGCAACTCGACTTTATGTTCTTCTTCTGGCTCGCGTCTCCTTGCTGTGGGCGAAAAATCACCTAGCTAGCTACAATTAAATCACCTAAATACAATATCAGGGGCAAATAAGTCTTTTCATGTCACATTTAACACCGTTAGTGCCAAAAATGGACGGGAGTGTCAAATAGGGAATAAATTTTACATCTAGTGTCGAATAAGGAAGAATATATATTTTGGGGGCCAAATAAGGAAGCGGATTTTAAGAAAGGGCCAAATAAGGAATTCTCTCTTTTTCTGTGGACTTGGTAGAGAAGTTTGACTTAGGACAAACCTAGGTTTTCATTAATTTGGAGAGCAGGGAGTACAAGATAAGTCAGAGAGACTGTTATTTTAGGTTATACTTGGAAAAACTATACTGTAAAGGAGCAATGTTATGTTGCTAGACTATCTCTTTAATTTATTTATAAGCTTACTATAAAATTGCCTAGCAAAACTCTTGCTCATTACCTACACGGCTATCTCTTTAGGATCACTCTGGAACATAATTATCATATTGTCTGGAACCTGTTGGACCGCGGACAGGCTTGCTCGCTGAGGACTGCAGCACCACCCCTGCTGCCTACTTTGCGACCAGGCACCCAAGACGATCTGGCACCTACTGCTCGCGTGCCCTTTGCCCGTCAAACCTGGCACTCGACCTTGGCATGGCTGTGCATCCCGGCCCCTGTTCCAGAACACGAGGCCAATCTTATGGACTGGTGGCTGCGCGAAGGATGCCATGCCACTGGCGCTGTGCAAGGCCCTGCAATCTGTCGCGCTCCTCGTGCCCTGGATGCTATGGAAGCACAGAAACGATTGTGTCTTTGAACACGCGAGACCATCGTTTGACCAGCTACTAGACAAGATCAAGGATGAGATCCGCTGCTGGGCAACGGCCGGGGCTCAAGGGCTTAGGGTCGTTTTGCTACAATCATGGGATGTCCACTGATCATAGTGTTAGCCATGTAATTCTTGCCTCCTAGGAGGATTGTACCTGTACTCCCTATTTTTTCAATGCAATGAAATGCAGAGGTCCTTTGCGTTTTCTCGAAAAATATTGTCTGGAACAGAAATACATTTGTACTTCACCTATGTGCCAGACTGCCGTATTGAGGCCTGATACATACCATGACATGATACCTGTGTCACCCGTGTGGTGCCGTGCTTCCTAAATCCTAGGTGTTGGTTAATATCAGGGATCAGGCATGTTTCTACATGCCTGACTCATCTAAATACTGCATTGTAGCTGTGAAAGTGCTCGCTTTATTGTTACTTGTTCTTTGAGTTTTCTTGCTTATGGTGACTCATTTTGTTGATTAGACTATTTCTTTCTCCTCCAGGCTGTTTCGAGCTAAATCCAAGGAATTGGTGCAATATCAGGTCATGGAGGGGAGTAAGAACATGCAAGAGTCAGACACTGCATCTGTTGTCAAAGTACCCAGGGAGCCTGCTATCATTATCAATGGTGTCCCAGACTTGCCTCCTGATTTCGCATCTGGTTCACAACCTGCAGTAAGAGATGCTCCAGGATCTCGAGTTGATCATCGCTTTGGTGAATGGCTAGAAGGGCGGAAAGTGAGAAAGCAGTTTGGAGACAAGTATTTTGCAGGGAAAGTTGTCAAGTATGACAGTGAAAGCAATTGGTACAGTGTTGTCTATGATGATGGAGACCAGGAAGATCTTGAATGGCTTGAAGTGGAGGAGATCCTGCTACCATTGGACATAACCATTCCACTCAGAAAACTTGTTATGGACAAATTCAAACATCAGAATGCTGTTCCTGACTACAGACTTAAGGGGGCCAGATCATCGCAAGGAGCTAATGGTGCGAGCAACCAGATGGTGGTCAGAGCAGTAAATGGCCAACAGTCAAACAACCTACCACAACCAGGGTTGCTTCAGGCGTCCCCATCAAATGCAGAGACTGTCAGGGCAGAAAAACTGAAGATGCAGACCTCCAAAAGAAAAACTGAAGAGGTACATCAGCCTAAAAAAAGGGGCAGGCCTCGAAAGGATAGAACTATATCAGTATCAGGTGACATTCAACCTAAAAAAAGAGGCAGACCTCCAAAAGAAAAGAACGTATCTGGGGAGAGTAGTATTCATAAGCGCAATGCAGAGACTGTCAGGGCAGAAAAACTGAAGAGAGAAAGCTTGCGTGTTCGAGGGGCATAACCTAACAATCAATCTCACTGTTACAATACAGATATTTCTAAATATTCCAGTCTATGTATGCTGGTGACACTAGCTTTCAATGTACTTTGTACAACCCAGCGTACAACAAAACTTGTAAAGCTATATTTACTATCCGATTGCTACCATATTTCTTTTTCTATACAAGTATATCTGCAAACTGTTTGAAATTCTTCGGGTATGGCCTTAGAAGTTTTCCTTATGGAAATGGAACCTAGTTGTGGTTGTCTGGCTGAATTCTTTTGAAAGATCCTTGAGTTGTTTCGTGAGCGTTGGAGATCCACAATAGAAAACACCTGTAGATTCATGTACATGTTATCTATTGCACCGTCTAGTATAAATCTGCCATGACAAAGTCTTTAGCGAATTTAGCTCACCTATACGAGAGTTCTTATGGGCATTGGCCAAATCAGAGAACACTTTTCTCCAGTTAGGCCTCGCAAAATGTGTCCGAATCTACAAGAGACGTGTATATCAGAAAAAGGAAGCAAAGACATATGGGATCAGATGAGAATGCAGAGCTGCGCAAATACCTTGCTTCCGGAGACGATGTCAACACCATTTTTGGCATGCTGGAGTGACTGAACCATGGCAATCAGCGCTGACCTTGCGTCGCCTTCTTCATACACGCTGGTGAGGTAATTGTGCATCTCTATGACATCCTGCAATTGCCATATTACTTTAGCCCAGTTTTATAGATGCGACTAGACATTTTATATCGTATGGAAAGATGAAATTGAAAATATCAGAGTGAGATAAGTACGCTGTGATCGTTGTCAGCTACTTCATTCATGACTCCTTTGAACCAGTCGAAGGATCCTTGCTCTCTGGTAACCCAGTAGAAGTAAGCTCTCCCTGGCCCACTGTTCTTGAAGCTGCCTATCTCAGAACCGTGTATGCTTTCCACCTCCTGTTCCATCAACTCATTTTTCTCAGTTATGTTATCTCCATTAGCTATATTGTGCATATAATGTTGAGAATACTTTGCAGTGAAAGAAATTTACATCATTGGACTTTATGTTGTTCAAGAGATCTTTCAGTATGCTGATGAAAGGAGTGGCGCCAATCCCAAGACCGATAAGCAAAAGAATGTCGTATTTCTTGTAATTTTGCGCCGGTGCACCATAAGGGCCATCGATAAAGACCTTAGGAAACCTAAAGGAGACACAGCAAAGATGATATTAAAAGTCCGTACTCAAAACTAACTGAATTTTGCGTTGCCAAATAGTTAAATGAGCTCACCTGGTGTCTTCTGTCGCAGAGTCTGCCACGACTGTAGTTTCAAGTCTCGAAAGGGTAGCCTTCTTGGAAGTAACTTGTGCCTCGCAACACTGTATGAATATGGATCTTTCTAATTATTCATTCTGGGATAGTCCACATTTGTTCTACTCTCCTGTGTTTAATAGTGAATAAGCATTTGCAGTTTGGTTGCCTGAACTGACCTTTCCGAACAAGTTTCTGAGTTCAGATGTCCAGTCACCTAGCGTGCGGATATGCACGCTCAGGTAGTCATCTCCAGGTGCAGAAGTAATGGAGAACGGATGCCTGCAAGACCATCATCAACTTGTAAGCAAGAACCTCGGATGAACTGTATCTTGGTTCATATATATGCAGCAAGGATGGAGTGATACCATTCGAAAGGCGAAACGTCGGGGCATTTCACAAACAGGTACATCCCACTCTTGTACTTGAAACCCGGTGGCTTCTTCATGTGAAGAGAGAGCACATTTCCTGGGTAAATCGCAGCCTGCATAGTATGTCGCAACAGTGGTTAATACTGTAATAGCTAATAACGGTCAGAAAGAAGTAATAAATCATGTGAATTCTCAGTGGCCTGCCTTGAGAATGTTCACGTGGTAGTTGTTCTCGCGAACTTTTCTGATAATTCTCTCGCAGGCGTAGAAGAGGACAGGGACTATGAGGAACATCCATGTCTGAGCGAACAAATAACGATCATCAACATTTGAATTTACAGGAAAAAACCCAAGTATATATACGTGGCTGATCATGAGTAAGGAGGGCAGAGGATTAATTACCGTCTTCTTGTACCAGATTCTTGTGAGGAATATGAAGTAGGAATGCACCACGAGGAGGACGTAGACGAGCAGCAGCAGGTGGTGCGCGTACCAGAAGGCGTTGAAGCCGGCCAGGTGGTGCAGCGGCGACGGCAGCTTGACGACGCTCCGCCTGAAGGTGTGCATGGCCAGCGTGAAGGAGAAGGTCATGATGATGATCATGAGGATGCCGGTGACCCCGGGGGCGCTGGCCAGCAGGTCCGGGTACGTCGGCTGCCTGAAGCCGAAGTTGGGGCCCAGCAGGGCCATGAACTTGTCGCTCGGGCAGGAGACGAGCCTGGGGAAGTCGCAGGTGACGTGGGCGAGCGTGTGCACCACCGTGCCGACGGCGATGGCACCGGCGAGCACCTTGTGGAAATTGATGTTGTCGTCGAAGGGGATGACGTGGCTGAGCGCGGTGGAGCGGAGGGTGGTGAGCGTGTTGCGGCACACCGGGAGCAGGATGAGCGCCATGTTGAGCTTGAGCGTCTCGGCGGCGCCCTTGGCGACGCAGACGCAGTTGCCCATGACCTGGAAGGAGGACCGGTGCTTGTACTGCTCGAACTTGTAGACGAAGAGGGCGAGGTTGGCGGCCAGCCAGAGCGCCACCAGCCATATCCGCTTCCAGTTCTCGTGGATGAAGTCCATGGTCCTGGTGACGTGCCGCTTCAGCGGGCTCCGGTACCGCATCGGGATCATCGTCCTCGCCAGGCTCGACGTCGTCCGCTTCAGCTTCACCTCCGGCGCCTGCGCGCTCACCATCCCGCGCAGCAGCGTCTCCAGCTGCCAAATCTGCATCAGAGGTTTGGAGGTCAGGTCAGCGACTCGCGCCCTCTGATGCTTCGACATGGCGTCCACTAACTACTAGTCTGTCATTACTGCCGTACCTCGATGTAGCCGCGGTCGTCGGGGTCGAGCTCCTCCATGATCAGCGACGAGTAGGTCGCAGCGTGGCTCTTGAGCTTGGCCAGCTTGTTCGCCGACGCGCTCAATATAATAACCTATCAGCAGCGAGTAAAAACAACAGGTTGATTATTCATTTCTCATTGTTTCAGAATACAGCAGATCCCATCGAGCGAAAGAAAATCCCCACCTCCTTGACCTCATCTTCCGTGAGCATCCCATCGCCGTTCTTGTCGCACCTGCTCGTGCCAAATTTCATCCATCAGCAGGTTCGACTGATGAACTCCAAGGCTGCTGCTAAAGTCAGACTGAACATATAGCTTACATGTCGAAGAAAATGCGGAGCCGCGAGTCGAAGTTCTGGTCGGTCATCTCCGTCCAGAACTCCCTGAGCTGCTCCTTGGTGATGCCCTGCTCCGGCTCGATGCTCCTCCGCCGCGACAGCGTCACGAACAGCTCGCCGGCGAACTCCTTGGAGTCCCCCATGCCTTTGGATCAAGAAGCATGCCCCCATTAGTGATTATTAGTCCACCGACCATGAGCCCGTTTGGGGGATCCATGGACGTATTACTTCTTTTGAGCGAACATTGTATCATGGGCATTATAATTGCTAAGATCCAAATTAGCAAGCTAGGAGTGGGGGTGCTGGCAGGCAGTGTACTTGATTTTGTGTTCTGACCAGGCACTATTTGGGACAGCAAGCGCTGATTTGGGGAAATTCTTGTGGGCCAAATAGTGGATCTCGGTTCGGTGCGCCGACCCTGCCAACAACTCTTTTGGGCAAATAGGAACAGTTCGTGGTAACTTCAAACGACTGTGGCCAAGCATAAAAATGGTGGATACAACAACAAGATACCCCCAACAGAACTAAGTACATAAGATTCCCCATACTCGTGACCACTTTGTCAGATTCAATCGTGCAGTTCTAGTTAGAAATCAACCGTTTGTTTCTAATTGTTTGCTACTACTACCATTCTTAATCACATCGTCATCGAACAAGATTGTTTGAAAGAAAGAGAAAGATTAGTAGTACAGTAGTACACAGTCGATGCATGGGTGGTTTGGTTTGGGTGCTCACCGATGCACTTGCCGAAGCTCTCCTTGGGGAGGCGGCCGCTGGCCTTGCTCATCTCGTCGAAGCGGCGCTCGACGGCCTTCCAGCCCTCCTTGCTCCCGGAGGTCTTGTCCAGGAAGCGCAGCCCCTTGAGCCCCATCTGCGCGCTGGACTGCATCCGCGTCATCCGCCCGCCGCCCGGCCGGATGCCCGGCACCACCTCCGGCACCTTCATCGACACCCGCGACGCGAACTGCCGCACCCCGGACGCCAGCCGCGACGGCTGCTGCATCAGCCCCCGGAACCCCGGCGGCCTCGGCAGCCCCGCCGGCCTGCCCCCGCCCCCCTCGACCGTGATCCCGTCCAGCGGCGGCGCTGCCCGGTCCGCGTACCCGCCGCCCGGCGACGCCATCCCTTACTTAAAGCTGACCCGGAGAGCGCAATGCCGCCCGCCGGCGGCTCGCCGGAAGCTGGCGGCGGGACCCGCCTGCTGCGAGGCAGCTAGCTAGGGAGGGGGAGGTGGGGTGGACGTGCTGGCCTGCTGGTGCCGCTGCCACGAACTCTTCGGGGGGAGGGGAGGAGACAGGATATGGCGGGTAACATGCGTGGATGTCCCAGTTATAGCCGTTGCGGAGCGACGACGCCACGACGCCGCCCGTGTACTGCTGCCGCTGCCGCTGTCCACCGCGCGCGCGGGAATCGATGCGGCGTCGTGGACGAGCGGCCGGCCGTCGGATGCGGGATCTGCGGCCAGCGCGCCACCCTGGCGAGATTTTGGGTCGGGGGGCGATATGTCGTGCCGTCGGTGTGCGTTGGGAGCTTATCGTGTCGTGTTTTCCGGAATAGGCAAAGGTCCGTGGCGGCCGTCGGATGATGAGACGACGGTTGATGATGATGGTGGACGTTAGGTGTGGCGACGTGGTGCCCCGCCGGAGGGAATGGCGCTAGGTTCGACGTGGACTGGCCCCGTGGGCCCGCGGGGAAGGTTGGTGAGCGTGTGGTGTCGTGGGGCGCGGTGGTCTTTGCCGGTGGGGAAATCGGAGGAAAAACGAGGGGTAGATCGCTGCCTGCCTCGTTGCGAAAACAGGGTAGTGGCTACCATTCTAAAAAAATATATGCTTAACATGTTTGCTTGAATGTTGTTTTTTTTTGCGTGGAAAACTTGCAATCTATTTATCAACTGTTAAGGTAGTACAAAGAACACTAAAAGTAAAAAAAATTAATGCAGGCCCGTAGACCATCTAACGACGACTACAAGCACCAGAGCGAGCTTTACGTAAATGTTGTTTACATGGTCTGCTTAATGTCCTGGTCAACAATAAAATTGGAACAAGAAATAATGGTCTTGGTGAACAATGAAACCTGAACCGATGACGGGGATTACATTAATATATGGTACGTTAAACTATGGTTAAGGTGGGGCAACACGTCGCCCGCTGTTTGGTGACATAAATACATTGAGATTTTCAGACTGAGGTGAACATGTATATACATTGCCCTTTATCGAAAAACAGTTTAGCTACACTTCAGTTGACTGATCCGACTTTTGGTCACCGATTTTCTGAGGAGGGGAGGGGGGGGGGCTCACCAAAGGAAAAGAAGAACCAGCCGCAGCGGAGGGGCTCGCCGGAGAGGCTACCCCAGTATCTATCTTAGGGTTCAGGGTGGGCGCGATGGTAGGGCGGTGGCGCGGGGATCCGCCGGAGAAAAAGCTCAGCCAAGCAAGGCGGGCGAAGCGGGGGTGATTCCGGGGAGGGCGGGGCGACGGGGGCCGATGGTGGCTGGCAGCTCAAGGGGAGATGGGGGTTGAAGAAGCATCCTGGTCATTTAGTTTCGCATCCAACGGTTGGGAATTCGACTGACCACAAATAAAAAAGTCAGCTGGCTGATTTCTAGCCATTTCCATCGAAAAAATGTATGTACATTGCCAAACTCAAACTGCGAGCCTCTCACGCGACCAAGATTCTGTACGCTACATGGCGCACTACGATTCCGTATGTAATGTACTTGATTAACACAAGGGCACAGCGTGCAACCCCGGCGCTCATCGGCGTCAGGACCAGCGACCCTCCAAAACCTTTGCCACGACTCGTCGCTTTAGCTGTTCATACTTGTCGCGTACGGTGACGCGAGTTTCGTCTTCTCACGGAGAAGATCTCCACAACACAGGAAACCGTTGTATGCTTGCGTGTGCATCCGACCACGGGAATCTATCCTGCACGATACTGTCCTTGCGTACTGTGTGATTCTACCCGTAAATTCTAGTGCCTTTAGCAGGACAATCTGAAACCAAATTCTTACCATGAGACTTGTCAATAGTTTTTAATTAACTATAGTAACTAGTGCATGCATCATCATGAAGTAAAACGTTGTAAACTATTATTCGCGCACTAAGAGCATATATGGCTGGGTGCCTCAAACGCTCGATCGGTCTGCCTGTTCACTGAACGGTCATGATTTTTTATCTTGACGGACGCCTCAAACGCTCAGACTGACCGGCACCCCTCGTATTCAACTAAATATGAGGCGGATAAGGGGGTGCTCGGGTGCGGCGGGCACGCCGATCACGTCGGACTCGGCCCATGCTGGCCCATCCGCCCCCACATATATTCATTCTCATCCGCTTGCGGGACCAAACCCTAGCCACTTCACTTCACTTCCCTTCACTCCCCTCCGCCATCCGAGCTCATCTCCGGCGGTTTTCGGCCTTCTTCGACATGACAGGCAACGGATTGGACTCCGACCAATCCGGATCCATCGATTAGGGTGTCATCCCGTGCGGGTTGGAGGAGGCAATGGCGGTCCGCATTGCACTCCGCCGCTCTCGGGAGGACAGCGCCCAACCGATGGACGGTCTGCCGCGACTCCATAGCGTCGGCTCAACGGCCGCTCGGGTCCTCTGGGGCAGGATCCTCGCGGTCCCGGCAGCCGGATCCCTCTCCTTCCCCATCACCGGTCGGGCAGAATATGGGTCTCACCGGGAACGGGCGGCCCATAGGAAGGAGAGGACAAGGGCCGCCGAGACCCGTATTGCAATGGAAATGGCGGTGGCGGAAGCGGCTGATGCGGCAGCGCGGGCGGCCTCAAAGGAGGAAACCATCTGTGCCCGCATTGTGAAGAAACGGCAGCGGAGGAACACGCGCGCCCTCGCCCGAATGCAGAATCGGGCGGTCCATGCCATGGCCGGACTGCCATCAAAGGAGGAGAAGGCGGACAGTGATGACGAGGACAGCTCCAACAACGAGCAGATCTGGCCCGATCCGTACTGCGTCTTCGACCGGCACTTTCATGAGAAGGACGGCAAGGACGCTGGTGTCGGGACTCCGATCCTAAGCCACATCGATCTAGCATGTAACACATCATATCATCTTGCGGCCTCACGCACGGTATTCCCAGGGTGCCACCTTACCTGGCCCGGGACCGTTTGCGCCTTTTGGCTCACGTATATGATAGTGTCGCTAGCATCCATATGACAAAGAACCCGGACCGACATGACTAGTCGTAAACCCAAAGTGGCACTAACTTACAGGGACCGACATACATGACCCAGCAACGAACGTGCCGGTCATCAGCGAGTGAATTCGGGCTGTAGCAACTGGGCTAGCAGGACTCCGGGAATCCGGGCTGTAGCAGGTTAACAGGACTCCGAAAGACACCGCGTGACATTTCCCTAAAGGGACAGACACAGGATCGAAGAAGGACACATGCCGACCAGTCTAAGTGTTCCGGAGCAGTAGTAACTGGGCTAACAGGACTCCGGTAAACCGGGCTGTAGCAGACTACCATGGCTCAGTGGAAGCACTAGACTACATTTCCTCATAAGAGAGGCTACCAAGGATAGTCAACTAGGTTGTCGGATCCCACACATACCAAGCATTTCAACAACATACACGCAATATGCTCGATATGTGCAAATACAACATGGCATCACAACATGACTCTACAACTCAAGTATTCATTCAATAGGCTCTGAGGAGCGAGATATTACAAACATGGGTCTCATGACCCAACATTCAGAGCATACAAATAAAAGCACATGCGGAAGCTTAACATGTCTGAGTACAGACATCTACATATGAAAAAGGCTGAGAAGCCTGACTATCTACAAGACCCTGCCGAGGGCACAAGATCGTAGCTGAGGTAACAAGCTAAACGTCAAAGTCCACGCGGAACTACTAGTAAGACTGAAGTCTCTCTGCAAAAACATAAATTAAGCAAACATGAGTACAAATGTACCCAACAAGACTTACATCAGAGCTAACTACATATGCATCGGTATCAACAAGGGGGTGGTGGAGTTTAACTGCAGCAAGCCAGCTTTGACTCGGTGGCTATCCTAAACTACGACTGCAAGTAACTCTTTTGAGGTGGCACACACGAGTCCACATATTCACCATATCAATACACCACTATGGATCCGCTCCCGTCTCCCTACGAGAACGCCATCCATAGCACTCACGCTTATCTTGCGCATTTTAGAGTATCCACTTTCAATTGTCTACGAACTGTACAGGCAACCCAAAAGTCCTTTACCGCAGACAAGGCTATTCGAATAGATCATTTATAATCCTGTAGGGGTGTACTTCTTCACACACGCTCTCGCCACTTACCACCATGTACACATCGTGTATCTCGGCAACCTTCAAGCGGAAGCCTGGCGAGGGAGTCGGCCACGACCTGACTAACCACACAAGTCTCTAGTCCAGTTTTATCGCCTATTCGGGTTCCATCCGCGAGGAGATCCGGCCGGGGTTTCGCTCACAGCCCCAAACGATGTGTGTAGGGTTCTCGAGACACCAAACGGGCGACTCGGTACACCGGGCCACGGTGTATCTACCGCATCATAGCCCACCCCTAGGGTCAGCGCTACGCACGGCCTCCAACACATATCCTACAAACACCAGAAACTAGTTGCAACTCCTGGACAGAGATCAAGGCGATTAATAAGTCGAGAGAGTCAATTAAGGATCCCAATGTGTGGTAATAGCTGTTCATGGATCACAAACACAGAACTCAGTTCCTGAGGACGGTTTCAATGAGACAACCCACCATGTACTCCTACATGGCCTCTCACCGAGGCCCATTAGTTCCCCCAGGGGTTCCGATAACCCTTCGGCACTCCGGTTTTATCCGAAACTTCTCCGGAACATTTCCGGTGTCCGAATATAGTCGTCCAATATACCAATCTTCATGTATCGACCATTTCGAGACTCCTCGTCATGTCCGTGATCACATTCGGGACTCCGAACAAACTTCGGTACATCAAAATTCATAAACTCATAATATAACTGTCATCGAAACCTTAAGCGTGCGGACCCTACGGGTTCGAGAACTATGTAGACATGACCGAGAACCATTCCGGGTCAATAACCAATAGCGGAACCTGGATGCTCATATTGGCTCCTACATATTCTATGAAGATCTTTATCGGTCAAACCGCATAACAAAATACGTTGTTCCCTTTGTCATCGGTATGTTACTTGCCCGAGATTCGATCATCGGTATCTCAATACCTAGTTCAATCTCGTTACCGGCAAGTCTCTTTACTCGTTACGTAATGCATCATTCCGTAACCAACTCATTAGCTACATTGCTTGCAAGGCTTATAGTGATGTGCATTACCGAGAGGGCCCAGAGATACCTCTCCGACAATCGGAGTGACAAAACCTAATCTCGAAATACGCCAACTCAACATGTACCTTTGGAGACACCTGTAGAGCTCCTTTATAATCACCCGCCACGCTGTGACGCTTTGGTAGCACACAAAGTGTTCCTCCGGTAAACGGGAGTTGCATAATCTCATAGTTATAGGAACTTGTATAAGTCATGAAGAAAGCAATAGCAACATACTAAACAATCAAGTGCTAAGCTAACGGAATGGGTCAAGTCAATCACATCATTATCCTAATGAAGTGATCTCGTTAATCAAATGACAACACATGTCTATGGTTAGGAAACATAACCATCTTTGATTAATGAGCTAGTCAAGTAGAGGCATACTAGTGACATTAAGTTTGTCTATGTATTCACACATGCATCATGTTTCCGGTTAATACAATTCTAGCATGAATAATAAACATTTATCATGATATGAGGAAATAAATAATAACTTTATTATTGCCTCTAGGGCATATTTCCTTCAATTGATGATGCCACTTCTGCTATGCATGATACTTATGATGAAACTACTTCTATGCTTGATACTACTGTGCCACTTAGTGAATTTCTTGATGAACAAATTGCTAGAGCTAGAGAGAAAGAAATTATTGAGACTGGTCCTGTTGATGAAATTAATGATGAAAACATTCCTGTTATTCCTAAGGGTTATATTTTTGATAAAGAAGCTTCTGCAACTATTTTAGCTTGCAAAGATAGCGATGAGCTTAAGAGGTTATTAGTTAAATGAAACAAGCAATCTCTTAATGATAGAATGAGACCCGACCCTGCTTTTTCTACTTCACATATCTGTGTTACCGATAAGGATTATGAATTCTCTGTTGATCCTGATATAATTACCTTGGTTGAATCTGATCCTTTTCATGGTTATGAATCTGAAATTGTTGTGGCACATCTTACTAAATTAAATGATATAGCCACCCTGTTCACTAATGATGAGAGATCTCGCTACTTTTATATCCTTAAAATATTTCCGTTCTCATTAAAGGGTGAGGCTAAGATATGGTTTAATTCTCTTGATCCTGGTTGTGTGCGTAGTCCCCAGGATATGATTTATTACTTCTCTGCTAAATATTTCCCTGCTCATAAGAAACAAGCTGCTTTGAGGGATATATACAATTTTGTGCAAATTGAAGAAGAGAGTCTCCCACAAGCTTGGGGGAGGCTTCTCAAGTTACTTAATGCTTTGCTTGATCATCCTCTTAAGAAAAATGAAATACTTGATATCTTTTATAATGGACTAACCGATGCTTTCAGAGATTACCTGGATAGTTGTGTTGGTTCTGTTTTTAGGGAAGGAACACCGGATGAAGCTGAAATTCTATTGAATAATATGTTGACAAATGAAAATAATTGGACACTTCCGGAGCCAGCTCCTGAGCTAATTCCAGACCCTATTCCTAAACCAATTCCGAAGAAGAGAGGTGTTCTATTTCTCAGTCCCGAAGATATGAAAGAGGCAAAGAAATCTATGAAAGAAAAAGGTATTAAAGCTGAAGATGTTAAGAATTTACCTCCTATTGAAGAAATACATGGTCTTAATTTACCGCCTGTTGAAGAAACATATGATCTTTATCCATTACCTATTGAAGAACCTCATGTTGGGGAACGTAGCAGAAATTCAAAATTTTCCTACGTGTCACCAAGATCTATCTATGGAGAAACCAGCAACGAGGGGAAGGAGAGTGCATCTACATACCCTTGTAGATCGCTAAGCGGAAGCGTTCAAGAGAACGGGGTTGAAGGAGTCGTACTGTCGTGATCCAAATCACGGAGATCCTAGTGCCGAACGGACGGCACCTCCGCGCTCAACACACGTGACAGAACGGTGACGCCTCCCATGCCTTGATCCAGCAAGGAGAGAGGGAGAGGTTGGGAAGACTCCGTCCAGCAGCAGCACGACGGCGTGGTGGTGGTGGAGGAGCGCATACTCAGCAGGCTTCGCCAAGCACTACGAGAGACGAGGAGGGAGAGAGGTAGGGCTGCGCCAAGAGGAGATGTTCTCGTGTGTTAGGCAGCCCCAAAACCTCCACTATATATAGGGGAAAGGGAGGGAGGCGCCTAGGGTTTCCCCTAGGGGGCGGCGGCCAGGCGGATGGGATCTCCCCTTGGGTGACTTGGCCCCAAGCCGGAGGTGGGAACCCTAGATGGGCGCCCAAACCCCCGGGTCACGTGGGAATAGGTGAGGGGGCGACAGCCCTTAGTGGGCTGGTTTGCCCCTTCCCTTGGCCCATGAAGCCCCCAACACTTGCCGGGCTCCCAAACACCTTTCGGTCATGCTTTGTCGTCACCCGGTACCTCCGGAACACTTCCGGACTCCAAAACCCTTCGTCCAATATATCAATCTTTACCTTCGGACCACTCTTGACGTCCGGGATCTCATCCGGGACTCCTAACAACATTCGGTAACCACGTATATCTATTCCCTATAACCCTAGCGTCACCGAACCTTAAGTGTGTAGACCCTACGGGTTCAGGAACCATGCAGACATGACCGAGACGTTCTCTGGTCAATAACCTACAGCGGGATCTGGATACCCATGTTGCCTCCCACATGTTCCACGATGATCTCATCGGATGAACCACGATGTCGAGGATTCAATCAATCCCGTATTCAATTCCCTTTGTCTAGCGGTATTATACTTGCCCGAGATTCGATCGTCGGTATCCCGATACCTTGTTCAATCTCGTTACCGGCAAGTCTCTTTACTCGTTCCGTAACACATCATCCCGTGATCAACCCCTTGGTCACATTGTGCACATTATGATGATGTCCTACCGAGTGGGCCCAGAGATACCTCCCCGTTTACACAGAGTGACAAATCCCAGTCTCGATTCGTGCCAACCCAACAAACACTTTCGGAGATACCTGTAATGCACCTTTATAGCCACCCAGTTACGTTGTGACGTTTGGTACACCCAAAGCATTCCTACGGTATCCGGGAGTTGCACAATCTCATGGTCTAAGGAAATGATACTTGACATTAGAAAAGCTTTAGCATACGAACTACGATCTTTGTGCTAGGCTTAGGATTGGGTCTTGTCCATCACATCATTCTCCTAATGATGTGATCCCGTTATCGATGACATCCAATGTCCATGGTCAGGAAACCGTAACCATGTATTGATTAACGAGCTAGTCATCTAGAGGCTTACTAGGGACTTGGTGTTGTCTATGTACCCACACATGTATCTGAGTTTCCTATCAATACAATTATAGCATGGATAATAAACGATTATCATGAACAAGGAAATATAATAACAACTAATTTATTATTGCCTCTAGGGCATATTTCCAACAGTCTCCCACTTGCACTAGAGTCAATAATCTAGTTCACATCGTCATGTGATTAATACTCACACGTCACATCGCCATGTGACCAACATCCAAAGAGTTTACTAGTGTCATTAAACTAGTTCACATCATCATGTGATTAAGACTCAATGAGTTCTGGGGTTTGATCATGTTTTGCTTGTGATAGAGGTTTTAGTCAACGGTGCAGAATATTCAGATCCGTATGTACTTCGCAATTCTCTATGTCATATTGTAAACGCTGCTTCCACGCTCCACTTGGAGCTATTCCAAATGGTTGCTCCACTATACGTATCCGGTGTGCTACTCAGAGTCACTCGGATAGGTGTTAAAGCTTGCATCGACTAACCCTTTACGCCGAACTCTTTATCACCTCCATAATAGAGAAACATGTCCTTATTTACTCCAAGTACAATTTTGACCGCTGTCCAATGATCCATTCCTAGATCAATCTTGTACCCCCTTGCCAGACTCATGGCAAGGCACACTTCCAGTGCGGTACACAACATAGCATACTACAGAGCCTATGTCTGAAGCATAGGGGACGACCTTCGTCCTTTCTCTCTCTTCTGCCGTGGTCGAGCTTTAACTCTTAACTTCATACCTTACAACTCAGGCAAGAACTCCTTCTTTGACTGATCCATCTTGAACACCTTCAAGATCATGTCAAGGTATGTGCTCATTTGAAAGTACCATTTAGCGTTTTTTATCTATCCTCATAGATCTTGATGCTCAATGTTCAAGCAGCTTAATTCAGGTTTTCTATTGAAAAACACTTTTCAAATAACCCTATATGCTTTCCAGAAATTCTACATCATTTTCGATCAACAATATGTCATTCACATATACTTATCAGAAATTCTATAGTGCTCCCACTCACTTCTTTGGAAATACAAGTTTCTCACAAACTTTGTATAAACCAAAAATCTTTGATCATCTCATCAAAGCGTACATTCCAACTCCAAGATGCTTACTCCAGTCCTTAGAAGGATTGCTGGAGCTTTGCATACTAGTTAACATCTTTCAGGATTGACAAAACCTTCTGGTTGTATCACATACAACCTTTCCTCAAGTATAACGTCGAGGAAACAATGTTTTGACATCCTATCTGCAAGATTTCATCAATCATGCAGTAATTGCTAATCCAATTCCAACAGACTCTTAGCATCACTACGAGTGAGAAAGCCTCACCGTAGTCAACTCCTTGAACTTGTCGGAAAACATCTTTAACGACAAGTCGAGCTTTCTTAATGGTGATACTTACCATCATTGTCCGCCTTCCTTTTAAAATCCATCTTTACCCAACGCCCTTCGACCATCAAGTATTTCTTCCAAAGTCATGGATCCTCTCTCGGATGTTATGGCCTTGAGCCATTCGTCGAATCGGGCCCACCTTCGCTTCTTCATAGCTCGAGGTTCATTGTTGTCTAGCAACATGACCTTTAAGACATGATTACTGTACCACCTCGAGTAGTACGCATCCTTGTCACCCCACGAGGTACGGTAGTGACTTGATCCAAAACTTCATGATCACTATCATAAGCTTCTACTTCAATTGGTGTAGGCGCCACAGAACAACTTCCCGTGACCTGCTACACACTTGTTGAAGTGACGGTTCAATAACCTCATCAAGTCTCCACCATCCTCCCACTCAATTCTTTCGAGAGAAACTTTTCTCGAAAGGACCTAATTCTAGAAACAATCCTTTTGCTTTCGAACGACATCGGAGGTATACCCAACTGTTTTGGGTGTCCTATGAAGAAGCATTTTATCCTCTTTGGGTTCGAGCTTATCAACCTGAAACTTTTTCACATAAGTATCGCAGCCCCAAACTTTTAAGAAACGACAATTTAGGTTTCTCCAAACCATAGTTCAAACGGTGTCGTCTCAACGGAATTACGTGGTGCCCTATTAAACTGAGTGTGGTTGTCTCTAATGCCTAACCCATGAACGATAGTGGTAATTCGATAAGAGACATCATGGTACGCATCATATCCAATAGGGTGCAACTATGATGTTTGGACACACCATCACACTATGGTGTTCCAGGCGGTATTTATTGTGAAACAATTTCCACAATGTCTTAATTGCGTGCCAAAGCTCGTAACTCCGATACTCATCTCTATGATCATATCACAGACATTTTATCCTCTTGCCACGATGATCTTCAACTTCACTCTGAAATTACTTGAACCATTCAATAATTCAGACTTGTGTTTCATCAAGTAAATACACTCAGTATCTACTCAAATCATCCGTGAAGTAAGAACATAATGATATTCATTGCATGCCTCAACACTCATTGGACTGCACACATCAAAATGTGTTACTTCCAACAAGTTGCTATCTTGTTCCATCTTACTGAAACCGAGGCTTTTCAGTCATTTTGCCCATGTGGTATGATTTGCATATCTCAAGTGATTCAAAATCAAATGAGTCCAAACGATCCATCTGCAAGGAGTTTCTTCATGCGTATACACCAATAGCCATGGTTCGCATGTCTCAAACTTTTCAAAACGAGTGAGTCCAAAGATCCATCAACATGGAGCTTCTTCATGCTTTTATACCAATGACTTACATGGCGATTGCCACAAGTAAGTGGTACCATCATTACTATCTTATATCTTTTGGCATGAAAATGTGTATTACTATGATCGAGATTCAATAAACCATTCCTTTAGGTGTAAGACCATTGAAGGTATTATTCAAATAAATAGAGTAACCATTATTCTCCTTAAATGAATAACCGTATTGATAGACATAATCCAATCATGTCTATGCTCAACATAAACACCAAATGACAATTATTCTGGTTTAATACTAATCTTGATGGTAGAGGGAGCGTGCGATGCTTGATCACATCAACCTTGGAAACACTTCCAACACATATCGTCGGCTCACCTTTAGCTAGTCTCCGCTTATTCCGTAGCTCTTTTATTTCGAGTTACTAACACTTAGCAACCGAACCGGTATCTAATACCACAATGCTACTAGGAGTACTAGTAAAGTACACATTAACATAATGTATATCAAATATACTTCTATCGACCTTGCCTGCCTTCTTATCTACCATGTATCCAGGGTAATTCGCTCCAATGGCTGTTCCCCTTATTACGAAGCACTTAGTCTCGGGTTTGGGTTCAACCTTGGGTTTCTTCACTAGAGCAAAAGAATCGATTTGTCGTTTCATGAAGTGCCCTTCTTGCCCTTGCCCTTCTTGAAACTAGTGGTTTCACCAACCATCAACAATTGATGCTCCTTCTTGATTTCTACTTTCATGTGTCAAACATCGTGAATACCTCAAGGATCATCATATCTATCCCCGACATGTTATAGTTCATCACGAAGCTCTAGCAGCTTGGTGGCAATGACTTTGGAGAAACATCACTATCTCTCCGGAAGATTAACTCCCACTCGATTCAAGTGATTGTTGTACCCGCACAATCTGAGTACAAGCTCAACGATTGAGATCTTCTCCCTTAGTTTGTAGGCTAGAAAACTCGTCGGAGGTCTCATACCTCTTGACGTGGGCACGAGCTTGAAATCCCAATTTCAGCCCTCAAACATCTCATATGTTTCGTGACGTTTCAAATCGCCTTTGGTGCCTCAACTCTAAACCGCTTAACCGAACTATCACGTAGTTATCAAGACGTGTATGTCGATGTTCGCAACATCCACGCATCGACGCTCGAGGTTCAAGACACCGAAGCGGTGCATTAAGGACATAAGCCTTCTCTCGTCCGCATAATTGCTCTCATCAACTTTCAACTATATTTTCTCTAGGAACATATCTAAACCGTGGAATTAAAGCGAGCTTATGACATAATTTGCAAAGATATTTTGACTATGTTCAGGATAATTAAGTTCATCTCATGAACTCCCACTCGATAGACATCCTCTAGTCATCTAAGTGATTACATGATCCGAGTCAACTAGGCCGTGTCCGATCATCACGTGAGACGGACTAGTCATCATCGGTGAACATCTTCATGTTGATCGTATCTACCATACAACTCATGCTCGACCTTTCGGTCTCTTGTGTTCCGAGGACATGTCTGTACATGCTAGGCTCGTCAAGTCAACCTAAGTGTTTCGCGTGTGTAAATCTGGCTTACACCCGTTGTATGTGAACGTAAGAATCTATCACACCCGATCATCACGTGGTGCTTCGAAACGACGAACTTTCGCAACGGTGCACAGTTAGGGGGAACACTTTCTTGAAATTTTAATGAGGGATCATCTTATTTACTACCGTCGTTCTAAGCAAATAAGATGCATAAACATGATAAACATCACATGCAATCAAATAGTGACATGATATGGCCAATATCATTTTGCTCCTTTTGATCTCCATCTTCGGGGCTCCATGATCATCATCGTCGCCGGCATGACACCATGATCTCCATCATCATGATCTCCATCATCGTGTCTCCATGAAGTTGTCTCGCCAAATTATTACTTCTACTACTATGGCTACCGGTTAGCAATAAAGTAAAGTAATTACATGGCGTTGTTCAATGACACGCATGTCATACAATAAATTAAGACAACTCCTATGGCTCCTGCCGGTTGTCATACTCATCGACATGCAAGTCGTGATTCCTATTACAAGAACATGATCAATCTCATACATCACATTCTTCTTGGCCATATCACATCACATAGTATACCCTGCAAAAACAAGTTAGACGTCCTCTAATTGTTGTTTGCATGTTTTACGTGGCTGCTATGGGTTTCTAGCAAGAACGTTTCTTACCTACGCAAAACCACAACGTGATATGCGAATTGCTATTTACCCTTCATAAGGACCCTTTTCATCGAATCCGTTCCGACTAAAGTGGGAGAGATCGGCACCGCTAGCCACCTTATGCACCAAGTGCATGTCGATCGGTGGAACTGTCTCACGAAGATGCGTGTAAGGTCGGTCCGGCTGCTTCATCCCACAATACCATCGAAACAAGATTGGACTAGTAACGGTAAGCATATTGAACAAAATCAACGCCCACAACTACTTTGTGTTCTACTCGTGCAAAGAATCTACGCAATAGACCTAGCTCGATACCATTTGTTGGGGAACGTGGCAGAAATTCAAAATTTTCCTCGTGTCACCAAGATCTATCTATGGAGAAACCAACAACGAGGGAAGGAGAGTGCATCTACATACCCTTGTAGATCGCTAAGCGGAAGCGCTCAAGAGAACGGGGTTGAAGGAGTCGTGCTGTCGTGATCCAAATCACCGGAGATCCTAGTGCCGAACGGACGACACCTCCGCGCTCAACACACGTCAGAACGGTGACGCCTCCCATGCCTTGATCCAGCAAGGAGAGAGGGAGAGGTTGGGAAGACTCCGTCCAGCAGCAGCACGACGGCGTGGTGGTGGTGGAGGAGCGCAGACTCAGCCAGGGCTTCGCCAAGCACTACGAGAGACGAGGAGGGAGAGAGGTAGGGCTGCGCCAAGAGGAGATGTTCTCGTGTGTTAGGCAGCCCCAAAACCTCCACTATATATAGGGGAAAGGGAGGGAGGCGCCTAGGGTTTCCCCTAGGGGCGGCGGCGCAGAGATGGGATCTCCCCTTGGGTGACTTGGCCCCCAAGCCGGAGGTGGGAACCCTAGATGGGGCGCCCAAACCCCTGGTCACGTGGGAATAGGTGAGGCGACAGCCCTTAGTGGGCTGGTTTGCCCCTTCCCTTGGCCCATGAAGCCCCCAACACTTGCCGGGCTCCCAAACACCTTTCGGTCATGCTGGTCGTCACCCGGTACCTCCGGAACACTTCCGACTCCAAAACCCTTCGTCCAATATATCAATCTTTACCTTACCATTCCGAACTCCTCTTGACGTCCGGATCTCATCCGGACTCCTAACAACATTCGTAACCACGTATATCTATTCCCTATAACCCTAGCGTCCACCGAACCTTAAGTGTGTAGACCCTACGGGTTCAGAACCATGCGATATGACCGAGACGTTCTCGGTCAATAACCTACAGCGGATCTGGATACCCATGTTGCCTCCCACATGTTCCACGATGATCTCATCGGATGAACCACGATGTCGAGGATTCAATCAATCCCGTATTCAATTCCCTTTGTCTAGCGGTATTATACTTGCCCGAGATTCGATCGTCGGTATCCCGATACCTTGTTCAATCTCGCTACGGCAAGTCTCTTTACTCGTTCGTAACACATCATCCCGTGATCAACCCCTTGGTCACATTGTGCACATTATGATGATGTCCTACCGAGGGGCCCGAGATACCTCCCGCTTTACAGAGTGACAAATCCCGCCTCGATTCATGCCAACCCAACAAACACTTTCGGAGATACCTGTAATGCACCTTTATAGCCACCCAGATTCGTTGTGACGCTTTGGTACACCCAAAGCATTCCTACGGTATCCGGAGTTGCACAATCTCATGGTCTAAGGAAATGATACTTGACATTAGAAAAGCTTTAGCATACTAACTACGATCTTTGTGCTAGGCTTAGGATTGTCTTGTCCATCACATCATTCTCCTAATGATGTGATCCCGTTATCGATGACATCCAATGTCCATGGTCGAAACCGTAACCATCTATTGATTAACGAGCTAGTCATCTAGAGGCTTACTAGGGACTTGGTGTTGTCTATGTACCCACACATGTATCTGAGTTTCCTATCAATACAATTATAGCATGGATAATAAATGATTATCATGAACAAGGAAATATAATAATAACTAATTTATTATTGCCTCTAGGGCATATTTCCAACACCTCATGGTCTTGATAACCCGACACAGGTAGTAAAGGTAAATTATCTCTATAGATTTGATGAAAGTGATATTCCTCACTATAAGTCTGCTAGACAATGCTTAGAAGAGTATGATACTTTTATTGTCAAACAAGAAAACTTCAATGCTTATTTTGGTAGACAATTGAAATAAATTCCGATATGATTAAACGCTTGGGTGATTATATGTCTAGAGTTAAAGGTGAACTTAAACTCATTACTAAACATGCTTCTATGGTTACCACTCAAGTAGAACAGGTACTTAAAGCTCAAAATGATTTGCTCAATGAAATGAATAGTAAGAAAAATGATTATGTTGTTAGAGTGGCTACTAGAACTGGTAGAATGACTCAGGAACCTTTGTATCCTGAAAGCCACCATAAGAGAATTGAGCAAGATTCTCAGAGAAATAATATTGATGCACCTAGTTCTTCCAAAAGGAAGAAAAAGAAAAATGATAGGACTTTGCAAACTTCTAGTGAACCTATTGCTGAAAAACCTGAGAATCCAAATGATATCTCTATTTCTGATGCTGAAACACAATCTGGTAATGAACATGAACCTAGTGAAAATGGTAATGATGATGTTCATAATGATGCTCAACCTAGTAATGATAATGATGTAGAAATTGAACCTGATGTTGATCTTGATAACCCACAATCAAAGAATCAACGTTATGATAAGAGAGACTTTGTTGCTAGGAAACATGGTAAAGAAAGAGAACCATGGGTTCGAAACCCATGCCTTTTCCTCCCAAACCATCCAAGAAAAGGATGATGAGGATTTTGAGCGCTTTCTTTGAAATGATTAGACCTATCTTTTTAGTATGCGATTAACTGATATGCTCAAAATGAATCCTTATGCTAAGTATATGAAAGATATTGTTACCAATAAGAGAAAGATACCTGGAGCTGAGATTTCCACCATGCTTGTTAATTATACTTTTAAGGGTGGAATACCAAAGAAACTAGGAGATCCAGGAGTACCCACTATACCATGCTCCATTAAAAGAAACTATGTTAAAAACTGCTTTATGTGATCTTGGAGCCGGTGTTAGTGTTATGCCTCTCTCTTTATGTCGTAGACTTGATTTGAATAAGTTAACACCTACTGAAATATCTTTGCAAATGGCTGATAAATCAACTGCTATACCTGTCGGTATTTGTGAGGATGTGCCTGTTGTGGTTGCAAATGTTACTATTTTAACGGACTTTGTTATTCTTGATATTCCCGAGGAAGATAGTATGTCTATTATTCTTGGAAGACCTTTTTTGAATACTGCAGGGGATATTATTGATTGCAACAAAGGCAATGTCACTTTTCATGTTAATGGTAATGAGCATACGGTACACTTTCCTAGGAAACAACCTCAAGTTCATAGTATCAACTCTATTGGAAAAATTCCATCGATTATATTTGGAGGTTTTGAATTTCCTCTTCCTACTGTCAAGAAGAAATATGATATTCTTATTATAGGGGATGTGCATACCCCCGTTGAGGTAACATAGTGTTATTCGAAATTTCTCCGGCTCCATGTTAGTCGGAATGAGTTTGTTAACAAGACCTGACCAACCTTGTTAGTGGATTCCTTTTGATGAGCATGAGATGGATGAAACTAGAAAGCACAACCTTCTGTACCCTCTTTCTACTTTCTGTTATTTAGTTGAAATAAAGTAAAAATAGTATTCTTCTGTCTGTTTTCTGATTTATTAGTGCAATATAAAACTACCTTGGAAATAAAAGTTCTCCAAATGCCCTGAAAATGGAGTATTATTTTTTCTAGAATTTTTGAGGATTTATGGAACTGAGAACACAGCAGGGGGGGGTCAACTACCTGGCCACGAGGGTGGAGGGCGCGCCCTACCCCCAGGGTGCGCCCCCCTGCCTCGTGGGCCCACAGTGGCCCTCCTCCACTTATTCCTGCACCCATACACTCCTTCCTCCCACAAACACCAATATCCAGCTCAAGCACGAGTTCTAGCTCATTTTGCTACGATTTTCGATCTCCTTGCTCAAAGCACCTCTCACAAAACTGCTTGGGAGATTGTTCCTTGGTATGTGACTCCTCCATTGGTCCAATTAGTTTTTGTTCTAGTGCTCTATTCATTGCAAATTTGTGCTGTCTAGGTGACCATGTTCTTGAGCTTGCATGTCAAATTTATATGGTTCCAAGTAGTTCTAATGCTTGATATAGTCTCTAGGCACTTATGGGAGTAGTTGCTATCAATTTTATTGAGTTTGATTCACTTTTGTTTGAAGTTACTAAAAATTTCAGAATATTTCAGAAAATAATGAAGAGACTTTTGAGGGGCTCATCGAGCCGAAGCTCGAAGGAAAAGAAAAATGAAGAAAGACAGGGGCCCAAATATAATTTGCCTCGCACCACGGAGGTCCGGCCGTGTGAATGGCCTTCCCATGATTTCTTGAGAAAAGCCGGGATTTATGAAGATTTCTATTCATTGGCTGAGAATGCAGGCCTCACCGACTTCCTCCATGACCAACGTCATCAGTATCTCTTACTCACTAATACTTTTGTGCAGAACTTCTACTATTTCCCTAAGGAAACACCTCCTTTAGTAGAGTTTCATTTATATGACGTTGTTAAGAAGATGCCACTAGATGAATTTTGCAAGGTTTGCAAAATACCCTTCGAGGGTACCTTAGATGAGCCACATCACAAAGATGTGGATGGGTTTATTGACACCATTACTGTGGGAGAAACCAGGAAGGTTTCCGATGCAAGAATCACTAGCATAAATTTTCCTGTTTTATGCTACTTTGCTATATTTGCTAGTTGTTGCTTAATTGGTCGCGGAAACTGTGGAAACCTTAGTGTTCCTGATATTTTCATTTTGTTCCATGGTTTATTCCGTGATAACACTGTTAGTATGGGCGGTATAGTTGCTAAGCGGTTAAGTCTGAACCGTACTAAGGGCCCCATCTTTGGAGGTATTTATGCTTCGCGCCTAGCTGCACATTTTAACATACCTATTAGGCTCTATGAGAAAGAAGAAAAATTGCTGCCCAGTGCTTATCTAGATTACAAGAGTATGCTAGCGCATGACTTTATTGTTAAGAATAGGGAAGGGGAGCTTAAATACAAATTGTTCTTTCATAAACATCATCCTGAGACTATTACCTTGCCTGCTCCTTCCTTGTTTAATTTATCCAAGGTCCGTATCTCGTTCTGTGGCGGCCATTCAAACCTCACCGAAACCTACACCAGCCCCGAGCTGGAACCACAATTTGAGCCTCCACGACAGTCTGATTATTTTTGGGATCCGGAGATGACTGCCAGCCAGTGGCAGTCAGAGTCCTCTTCATCTCAGTACGACCCCAGCTACAACTATGGGTATCCGCCAGGCCATCCTTGGCAATGAACTAACTTAGGCCAAAAGCCTAAGCTTGGGGGAGTACGTATTTCCCACCGACATTACATTTATGTTTACACACACTCATTGTTAGACGTCGGTGCTCATACTCTTTAACTGTAATATCCATGCTAGTTTATTTTCTTCTTCCTGCTTTCTTGTGTGTTTGATAAAACTCTAAGAAAACCAAAAAAATTAGTGTAGCTTTTAGTTAGTTTACTTTTCTTGCTGTAGTAGTAATAATTAAAAGAAAACCCAAAAATATTTCGGGTTCTTCTTTTGCTTGTTGGGAGCTTTCCCGTGTAAATAGTTTTTATTTCTTTTCTTTTCTTTGGGGGTCGATAGGAGAAGACCATGATTAAATTGTTGAAGTGGCTCTTATATGCATTATTGTTGATTTAACCAAGAGCCCATTGAAAGAACATGCGGTGCCCCCATGTTTGATTTTGGTAATTGATGACAATCTCTATGGACTAATGGTTGCCTTGAGTTATATTTGAAGGTTTTGTCCATAGGCTTTTCTTGGAGTACATGTGTTGGTTTCAAGGAGAGTTTGTGTCGACCAAGGTGCTATTCAAGGAATTACCTAGAAGATTGGTCTTGTGAGAGGTTGATCAAGACTAAGTCAAAGAGTGAATCAAGTTGATCAACACACAAAGCGTAGAAGATGTACCGAGAGGGATCAAGTGATCCCATGGTATGGTAAGCATTGTCAATTATGCTTTGTGTACTAACCCATGGTCTTCGTGAGAGTTCTTTGTGGGGTTAGGATGCAGTGCAAGTTCAAGTGATGCATCACGAAGAGATCAAGTGCTTGAAGCTTGCCGTCCATTGTGGTGACAATGGACTTGTGAAGATGAGCTAAAGAGTGGCTCACCCATAGTGGACTATGGGGAGCAATCATCTAGTCTTCATCGAGCCAACGCAATCAAGAAAGGTGGTCCAACTTGAGGGAGTCAAGATCGTCATCATCTAGCTCAAGTGGACTTTATGCAAGGCAAAGGTTTGCCCTTGATAGGTTTTCTATTTTACCGGTCTCATGGTAGTTGTGGGAGACCGGGTTATAGGACCGATTGCCGTACTATCAAGGGGGGCTCTCGATGAGTTGCTTGATCGTATCGTTTGTAGAGAGCTCAAACCATTGCATCGTTGCATCATCTTTATTGGTTCTTGTTTGGTTCTTCTCCTTGTGAGATTTGGAGCTTATGGTCATTTTTATGACAAGCTGGAGTTCATCGAAAACGGAGTTCACTTGCATCTTCTATGATGTTTTCGATGTTGGAGGGTATGCCGGTTCTTCTCTGTTGGAGGTTTCTCTCCTCCTTTTGTTAGGCATACCTCCCCTGCTTCTTCTTACTATAGCCAACAAGCTTATGGTCTCTGTTTTGATGCTACTCATTGTCTTGTATCCAACAAGCTTGAGTTTGCTCAATTCGGAGCTCATTTGCAGAAGTTATGGCAGTTCTGGTTTTATTGTATCCTCTCTGTTGTCTTCTCTCGCAAAATGAAGGACTCCTAGTGTTGCTGTTCGGGGCATGCGGTAGTCTTGCTCTCCGAGCGGTAGTACCGCAGGCCCTTGCATAGTACCGCAGTCCCTCGCGGTAGTATCTGCAGTGCTCACAGAGTACCGCTCTGTGAGAGCGGTAGTACCGTGGCTCGCCAGCTTAGCAAAGATGAGCGGAAGTAGTGGCGGATGTAATTTTTACATCCGCGCTTCTCGCTGTAGTACCGCTCTTAGTGTCTTGTAGTACCGTGCCGGATTTTGTGCAGGTCCTCCTCGGTGGAAGTAGATGCGAAGTAATTTTTACTTCGTGCTTTCTCTAGCGCTTAGTGTTGCCCGCCTTACGGTAGTACCGTGAAGGCGCAGTAGTACCGCTCGGCGGTTCTACCGCTCGTTGCCTAATGCAATGTGTCTTCATCGGCGATGCTGCACATGCGGTAGTACCGCAACCTGCAGCGATAGTACCGCAGCCAACCATGTAGTACCGCAGTCTGTGGTAGTACCGCGTCGTGCGGGCTGAGTGAGGGGATAACGGTTGGATTTTCCCCCACCTATAAAAGGGGGTCTTCTTCCCCAATGGACCTTATCCTTTGAGCTCGTGCTCTTCCCCCATTGTTGACCTTCTTTGAGCTTGCTAACTCTCAATCCCTCCAATGATTCTTGCTAGTTCTTGAGGGAAAAGAGAGAGGAGATCTAGATCCAAATTTCCACCAATCACTTTCTCCTCTAAGTGAGAGGAACCCCTTGGATCTAGATCTTGGAGTTCTTCGTGTTCTTCTTTCGTTCTTCCTCTCATTTTCCTCCCTAGCATTAGTTGCTTTGGTGGGATTTGGGAGAGAAGGACTTGGGCACTCCGTGTGCCCTTGCCATTGCATTTGGTGCATCGGTTTGAGTTCTCCACGGTGATACGTGGAAGTTACAAGTTGAGAAGCTTATTACTCTTGGGTGCTTGGTACCCTTGAGCTTGTTCCTCTTGGGTGCTTGGGCGCCCTAGACGGTTGAGGTCACTTCGGAGCCATATTCCATTGTGGTGAAGCTTCGTGGTGTCGTTGGGGAGATAGCCCCAACCTTTGTGGTGTTCGGAGCTCAATTATTGTGGTGTAAAGATCCGGGCAAGCGTCGGGGTCTCCAATTAGGTTGTGGAGATCGCCCCGAGTAATTTGATGGGTTTTGGTGACCGCCCCAAGGGTTGCCAAAGTGTACGGGTTCGGTGACCGCCCCCAAGGGTTGCCATTTGTACGGGTTCGGTGACCGCCCTCAAGGGTCCCTTAGTGGAATCACGTCATCTTACATTGTGCGAGGGCGTGAGGAGATTACGGTGGCCCTAGTGGCGTCTTGGGGAGCATTGTGCCTCCACACCGCTCCAAACGGAGATTAGCATCCGCAAGGGTGTGAACTTTGGGATACATCATCGTCTCCGCGTGCCTAGGTTATCTCTTACCCGAGCTCTTTACTTATGTACTATACTTTGTGATAGCCATATTGTTTCTTGTCATATATCTTGCTATCACATAGTTGTTTGTCTTACTTAGCATAAGTTGTTGGTGCACATAGGTGAGCCTAGTTGTTTCAGGTTTTGTGCTTGACAAATTAACCGTTAGGTTTATTCCGCATTTGTTCAAGCCTAAACCATAATTATTTTAAAGCGCCTATTCACCCCCCTCTAGGCGACATCCACGATCTTTCACCCATATTGCCTTGTCTTCTCCTGTTTATTGAATGCTCGCAGATTCCAGCTTAGTCCAATGCACGTACACTCTTATTATTATTCACATCGTTCGGTCGTGCAAGTGAAAGGCAATTATGATGATATATGATGGATATTTGTGATGAGAAAAGCTGGTATGAACTCGACCTCTCTTGTTTTTGTAAATATGATGAGTTCATCGTTCTGATTCAGCTTATTATGAATAAACATTTTGCAATGACAATTAGAGATCATAGTTGCTTATGCCAGCTTGATTAGCTATGAGTTATAATGGTTTACCTTATGCCAACATGTTATTAAAATGGTTGTGATGTGGTATGATGGGGTGGTATCCTCCTTTGAATGATTTAAGTGACTTGACTTGGCACATGTTCACACATGTAGTTGAAACAAAATCAACATAGCCTTCACGATATTTATGTTCATGGTGGATTATATCCTACTCATGCTTGCATCCAGTGTTTATTAATTTTAATGCATGTTCATGGCTGTTGTCGTTCTCTAGTTGGTCGCTCCCCAGTCTTTTGCTAGCCTTCACTTGTACTAAGCAAGAATACTTCTTGTGCATCTAATCCCTTAAACCCCAAAGTTATTTCATATGAGTCCACTATACCTTCCTATATGCGGTATCTACCTGCCGTTCCAAGTAAATTTGTATGTGCCAAACTCTAAACCTTCAAATAAATATTCTGTTTTCTATGCACGAATAGCTCATGTATCAACTAGGGCTGCCCTCATTCACGAGAAAATGGCTGGTCTCCGGGATGCCCAGTCCCATGCTTTATGCAAACTAAATCAAAATAATTGCAAACAAAACTCCCCCTGGGACTGTTGCTAGTTGGAGACACTCGTTGTTTTGAGCAAGTCATGGATTGATGCTTGTTGTTGGAGGGGGAGTATAAACTTTACCATTCTGTTTGGGAACCGCCTATAATATGTGTAGCATGGAAGATATCACCATCTCTTAGTTGCTATGTTGACAATGAAAGTATGCCGCTCAAAATATTATTTATCTCTATTTCAAAACCGAGCTCTGGCACCTCTACAAATCCCTGCTTCCCTCTGCGAAGGGCCTATCTATTTACTTTTATGTTGAGTCATCACCCTCTTATTAAAAAGTACTAGCTGGAGAGCGCAGCTGTCATTTGCATTCATTACTATTAATTTATATTGGGTATGACTATGATTGGATCTCTTTTACCATGAATTACAATGTCTAGTCAGTCCTTGATCTTTAAAGTGTTGGGGAACGTTGCAGAAAATTAAAATTTTTCCTACGGTTTCACCAAGATCCATCTATGAGTTCATCTAAGCAAAGAGTCATGGGAGAGAGATTGCATCTACATACCACTTGTAGATCGCGTGCGGAAGCGTTCACTAGAACGTGGATGACGGAGTCGTACTCGCCGTGATCCAAATCACCGATGACCGAGTGCCGAACGGACGGCACCTCCGCGTTCAACACACGTGACGGGACGGAGACGTCTCCTCCTTCTTGATCCAGCAAGGGGAAGGAGAGGTTGATGATGATGGCTCCAAAGCAGCAGACAACGGGCGTGGTGGTGGTGGAGCAGCAAGACTCGGCAGGCTTCGCCAAGCACGTGACGGAGGAGGAAGAGGTGTAGCAGGGGAGGGAGGCGCCAGAGTTTCAGGTGCGGCTGCCCCCCCCTCCCTTTATATAGGCCCCTGTGGGGCGCTGCCCTGAGGATTGGGGCGCCGGCCAAGGGGTTGGAGTGCCCCCAAGGCAGTGGGCGCCCCCCCCTAGGGTTTCAACCCTAGGCGCGGGTGGGCCAGGGGCGCACCAGCCCACTATGGGCTGGTTCCTCCCCACTTCAGCCCATGGGGCCCTCCGGATGGGTGGCCCCACCGGTGGACCCAGGACCCTTCCGGTGGTCCCAGACAATCTGGTGACCGAAACTTTCCGATGGCGAAATACCACTTCCTATATATAATTCTTTACCTCCGGACCATTCCGAAACTCCTCGTGACGTCCGGATCTCATCCGGACTCAACAACATTCGGTATACTGCATACTCATATTCATACAACCCTAGCGCCACCGAACCTTATGTGTAGACCCTACGGGTTCGGGAGACACGAGACATGACCGAGACGGCTCTCGGCAATAACCAACAGCGGATCTGGATACCCATGTTGGCTCCCACATGCTCCTCGATGATCTCATCGGATGAACCACGATGTCAAGGATTGAAACAATCCCGTATACAATTCCCTTTGTCAATCGGTATGTTACTTGCCCGAGATTTGATCATCGGTATCCCAATACCTCGCTCAATCTCGTTACGGCAAGTCACTTTACTCGCATCAGTAATGCATGATCCCGTGACCGACACACTTGGTCACTTTGAGCTCATTATGATGATGCACTACCGAGTGGGCCCAGTGATACCTCTCCGTCATACGGAGTGACAAATCCGATCTCGATCCGTGTCAACCCAATGACACTTTCGGAGATACCGTAGTGCACCTTTATAGTCACCCGATTCGTTGTGACGCTTTGATACACCCAAAGCACTCTTACGGTATCCGGAGTTATACGATCTCATGGTCTAAGGAAGAGATACTTGACATTGGAAAAGCTCTAGCAAAACGAACTACACGATCTTGTGCTATGCTTAGGATTGGGTCTTGTCCATCACATCATTCTCCTAATGATGTGATCCCGTTATCATTGACATCCAATGTCCATAGTCAGGAAACCATGACTTTCTGTTGATCAACGAGCTAGTCAACTAGAGGCTCACTAGGGACATAATGTGGTCTATTTATTCACACGTGTATTACGATTTCCGGATAATACAATTATAGCATGAATAAAAGACAATTATCATGAACAAGGAAATATAATAATAATCCTTTTATTATTGCCTCTAGGGCATATTTCCAACAGTCTCCCACTTGCACTAGAGTCAATAATCTAGTTACATTGTGATGAATCGAACACCCATGGAGTTCGGTGTTGATCATGTTTTGCCCATGAAGAGGTTTAGTCAACGGATCTGCGACATTCAGATCCGTATGCACTTTGCAAATTTCTATGTCTCCATCTTGAACATTTTCACGGATCGAGTTGAGCGACGCTTGATGTGCTCGGTCTTCTTGTGAAACCTGGCTCCTTGGCAAGTGCAATAGCTCCAAAGTGTTGTCACGAAGAGTTTGATCGGCCCCGACGCATTGGTTATGACTCCTAGGTCGGTGATGAACTCCTTCACCCAAATTGCTTCATGCGCTGCCTCCGAGGCTGCCATGTACTCCGCTTCACATGTAGATCCCGCCACGACGCTTCTGCTTGCAGCTGCACCAGCTCACCGCTCCACCATTCAACATATACACGTATCCGGTTTGTGACTTAGAGTCATCCATATCTCGTGTCGAAGTTAGCGTCGACGTAACCCTTCGACGAGCTCTTCGTCACCTCCATAAACGAAAACATGTCCTTTGTCCTTTTCGGTACTTCAGGATATTCTTGACCGCTGTCCAAAGTGTTCCTTGCGGGATTACTTTGGTACCTTCCTACCAAACTTACGGCAAGGTTTACATCAGGTCCGTACACAACATGGCATACATAATAGATCCTATGGCGAGGCATAGGGATGACGCTCATCTCTTCTTTATCTTTTGCCGTGGTCGGGCATTGAGCCGAGCTCAATCTCACACCTTGCAAGAGGCAAGAACCCTTTCTTGGACTGATCCATTTTGAACTTCTTCAAAATCTTATCAAGGTATGTGCTTTATGAAAGACCTATGAGGCGTCTCGATCTATCTCTATAGATCTTGATGCCTAATATATAAGCAGCTTCTCCAAGGTCCTTCATTGAAAAACTTTTATTCAAGTAGGCCTTAATGTTGTCCAAGAGTTCTATATTATTTCCCATCAAAAGTATGTCATCTACATATAATATGAGAAATGCTGCAGAGCTCCCACTCACTTTCTTGTAAACGTAGGCTTCTCCATAAGTCTGCATAAACCCAAACGCTTTGATCATCTCATCAAAGCGAATGTTCCAACTCCGAGATGCTTGCACCAGCCCATAAATGGATCGCTGGAGCTTGCATACTTTGTTAGCATTCTTAGGATCGACAAAACCTTCCGGCTGCATCATATACAGCTCTTCCTTAAGATAACCGTTAAGGACGCTGTTTTGACGTCCATCTGCCATATCTCATAATCATAGTATGCGGCAATTGCTAACATGATTCGGACGGACTTAAGCTTCGCTACGGAGAGAAAGTCTCATCGTAGTCAATCCCTTGAACTTGCCGATAACCCTTAGCGACAAGTCGAGCTTTATAGATGGTGACATTACCATCCGCGTCCATCTTCTTCTTAAAGATCCATTTGTTTTCTATCGCTCGCGATCATCGGGCAAGTCTGTCAAAGTCCATACTTTGTTTTCATACATGGATCCTATCTCGGATTGCATGGCTTCAAGCCATTTGTTGGAATCCGGGCCGCCATCGCTTCTTCATAGTTCAAGGTTCACCGTTGTCTAACAACATGATTTCCAAGACAGGGTTGCCATACCACTGGTGTGGAACGTGTCCTTGTGGACCCTCTGAAGTTCAAGAGCAACTTGATCCAAGTACCTTGATCATCATCATTAATTTCCTCTCCAAGTAGGTGTAGGTACCACAGAACATTTTCCGAGCTGCACTACTTTCCGGTTCAAGAGGTAGTACTTCATCGAGTTATACTTTCCTCCCACTTACTCCTTTCGAGAGAAACTCTTTTTCCAGAAAGGATCCGTTCTTGGCAACAAAGATCTTGCCTTCGGATCTAAGGTAGAAGGTATACCCAATGGTTTCCTTAGGGTATCCTATGAAGACGCATTTTTTCGATTTGGGTTCGAGCTTTTCAGGTTGAAGTTTCTTGACATAAGCATCGCATCCCCAAACTTTTAGAAACGACAGCTTAGGTTTCTTCCCAAACCATAATTCATACGGTGTCGTCTCAACGGATTTAGACGGTGCTCTATTTAAAGTGAATGTAGCTGTCTCTAGAGCGTATCCCCAAAATGATAGCGGTAAATCTGTAAGAGACATCATAGATCGCACCATATCCAATAGAGTGCGATTACGACGTTCGGACACACCGTTATACTGAGGTGTTCCAGGCGGCGTGAGTTGTGAAACGATTCCACATTTCCTCAAGTGTGTACCAAATTCGTGACTTAAATATTCTCCTCCACGATCTGATCGTAAGAACTTTATTTTTCGGTCACGTTGATTCTCTACCTCATTCTGAAATTCCTTGAACTTTTCAAAGGTCTCAGACTTGTGTTTCATCAAGTAGACATACCCATATCTACTTAAGTCATGCGTGAGAGTGAGAACATAACGATATCCTCCATGAGCCTCAACGCTCATTGGACCGCACACATCGGTATGTATGATTTCCAATAAGTTGGTTGCTCGCCCATTGTTCCGAGAACGGAGTCTTGGTCATTTGCCCATAAGGCATGGTTCGCATGTGTCAAATGATTCATAATCGAGAGACTCTAAAAGTCCATCGAATGGAGCTTCTTCATGCGCTTGACACCAATGTGACCAAGGCGGCGATTACCACAAGTATGTGGGACTATCGTTATCAACTTTACATCTTTTGGTATTCACACTATGAATATGTGTAATATTACGCTCGAGATTCATTAAGAATAAACCATTGACCATCGGAGCATGACCATAAAACATATCTCTCATATAAATAGAACAACCATTATTCTCGGATTTAAATGAGTAGCCATCTCGCATTAAACGAGATCCCGATACAATGTTCATGCTCAAACTTGGCACCAAATAACAATTATTGAGGTTTAAAACTAATCCCGTAGGTAAATGTAGAGGCAGCGTGCGACGGCGATCACATCGACCTTGGAACCATTCCCGACGCGATCGTCACCTCGTCCTTCGCCAGCCTCCGTTTATTCCGCAGCTCCTGCTGTGAGTTACAAATATGAGCAACGGCACCGTATCAAATACCGGGAGTTACTACGAGTCTTCGGTAAGGTACACATCAATTACATGTATATCAAATATACCTTTAGTGTTGCCGGCCTTCTTGTCCGCTAAGTATTTGGGGCAGTTCCGCTTCAATGACCCTTCCTTTGCAATAAAAGCACTCTGTCTCAGGTTTGGGTCCATTCTTTGACTTCTTCCCGCAACTTGCTTACAGGCGCGCAACCTCCTTGCCGTCCTTCTTGAAGTTCTTCTTGCCCTTGCCCTTCTTGAACTTAGTGGTTTTATTGACCATCAACACTTGATGTTCTTTCTTGATTTCAACCTCTGCGACTTCAGATTGAGAATACTTCGGAATGGTCTTCACCATCCCCTGCATATTGTAGTTCATCACAAAGCTCTTGTAGCTTGGTGGGAGCGATCAAGGATTCTGTCAATGACCGCCTCGTCCGGGAGGTTTATGTCCAGTGGACAAAGCGGTTGTGCAACCTGACATTTTTGAGTATGTGCTTCGATGTAACTGTTTTCCTCCATCTTACAACTATAGAACTTGTCGGAGACTTCATATCTCTCGACCGGGCATGAGCTTGGAAAACTAGTTTCAGCTCCTCGAACATCTCATATGCTCCGTGTTGCTCAAAACGCTTTTGGAGCCCCGGTTCTAAGTGTAAAGCATGCCGCACTCGAACGAGGGAGTAATCATCGAGACGAGACTGCCAAGCATTCATAATGTCTTGGTTCTCAGGGACGGTGCATCACCTAGCGGTCCTTCTAGGACATATTGTTTCCTAGCAGCTATGAGGATGATCCTCAGGTTCCGGACCCAGTCCGTATAGTTGCTGCCATCATCTTTCAGCTTGGTTTTCTCTAGGAACACGTTGAAGTTCATGTTGACATGAGCGTTGGCCATTTGATCTACAAGACATATTTGCAAAGGTTTTAGACTAAGTTCATGATAATTAAGTTCATCTAATCAAATTATTTTAATGAACTCCCACTCAGATTAGACATCCCTCTAGTCATCTAAGTGTTACACGATCCGAGTTGACTAGGCCGTGTCCGATCATCACGTGAGACGGACTAGTCATCATCGGTGAACATCTCCATGTTGATCGTTTCTTCCATACGACTCGTGTTCGACCTTTCGGTCTCCGTGTTCCGGGGCCATGTCTGTACATGCTAGGCTCGTCAAGTTAACCCTAAGTGTTTTGCATGTGTAAAACTGTCTTACACCCGTTGTATGTGAACGTAAGGATCTATCACACCGATCATCACGTGGTGCTTGAAGCGACGAACTTTAGCAACGCGCACGTTAGGGAGAACACTTCTTGATATTGTTGTAAGGGATCATCTTATTTACTACCGTCGTTCTAAGTAAACAAGATGCATAAACATAATAAACATCACATGCAATTATATAGTAGTGACATGATATGGCCAATATCATATAGCTCCATTGATCTCCATCTTGAGGCTCCATGATCATCTTGTCACCGCATGACACCATGATCTCCATCATCATGATCTCCATCATCGCGTCTTCATGAAGTTGTCACGCCAACGACTACTTCTACTTCTATGGCTAACGCGTTTAGCAATAAAGTAAAGTAATTTACATGGCGTTCTTCAATGACACGCAGTCATACAAAAATAAAGAGAACTCCTATGGCTCCTGCCGTTGTCATACTCATTGACATGCAAGTCGTGATTCCTATTACAAGAACATGATCTCATACATCACAATATGTCATTCATCATTCATCACAACTTCGGCCATATCACATCACATGACAATTGCTGCAAAAACAAGTTAGGCGTCCTCTAATTGTTGTTGCATCTTTTACGTGGCTGCAATTGGGTTCTAGCAAGAACGTTTTCTTACCTACGAATAACCACAACGTGATTTTGTCAACTTCTATTTACCCTTCATAAGGACCCTTTTCATCGAATCCGCTCCAACTAAAGTGGGAGAGACAGACACCCGCCAGCCACCTTATGCAACTAGTGCATGTCGATCGGTGGAACCGGTCTCACGTAAGTCGTGTAAGGTTGGTCCGGGCCGCTTCATCCCACAATACCGCTGAAGCAAGATAAGACTAGTAGCGGCAAGCAAGTTGACAAGATCTACGCCCACAACAAAATTGTGTTCTACTCATGCAATAGAGAACTACGTATAGACCTAGCTCTGATACCACTGTTGGGGAATGTTGCAGAAAATTAAATTTTTTCCTACGGTTTCACCAAGATCCATCTATGAGTTCATGTAAGCAACGAGTCATGGGAGAGAGATTGCATCTACATACCACTTGTAGATCGCGTGCGGAAGCGTTCACTAGAACGTGGATGACGGAGTCGTACTCGCCGTGATCCAAATCACCGATGACCGAGTGCCGAACGGACGGCACCTCTGCGTTCAACACACGTACGGGACGGGAGACGTCTCCTCCTTCTTGATCCAGCAAGGGGGAAGGAGAGGTTGATGATGATGGCTCCAGCAGCAGCACGACGGCGTGGTGGTGGTGGAGCAGCAGCACTCCGGCAGGGCTTCACCAAGCACGTGACGGAGGAGGAAGAGGTGTAGCAGGGGAGGGGGCGCGAGTTTCAGGTGCGGCTGCCCCTCCCCCTCCCTTTATATAGGCCCCAGGGGCGCCGCCCTGGGGATCCCATCTCCCAAGGGGGGCGGCGGCCAAGGGGTTGGAGTGCCCTCCAAGGCAAGTGGGGCGCCCCCCCACCCTAGGGTTTCAACCCTAGGCGCAGGGGGTGGGCCAAGGGGGGCGCACCAGCCCACTATGGGCTGGTTCCCCTCCCCACTTCAGCCCATGGGGCCCTCCGGGATGGGTGGCCCCACCCGGTGGACCCCCGGGACCCTTCCGGTGGTCCCGACACAATACCGGGTGACCCCGAAACTTTCCCGATGGCGAAATACCACTTCCTATATATAATTCTTTACCTCCGGACCATTCCGAAACTCCTCGTGACGTCCGGATCTCATCCGGACTCGAACAACATTCGGTATACTGCATACTCATATTCATACAACCCTAGCGCCACCGAACCTTAAGTGTGTAGACCCTACGGGTTCGGAGACACGTGACATGACCGAGACGGCTCTCGGGCAATAACCAACAAAGGATCTGGATACCCATGTTGGCTCCCACATGCTCCTCGATGATCTCATCGGATGAACCACGATGTCGAGGATTCAAACAATCCGTATACAATTCCCTTTGTCAATCGGTATGTTACTTGCCCGAGATTTGATCGTCGGTATCCTAATACCTCGTTCAATCTCGTTACCGCAAGTCACTTTACTCGCATCAGTAATGCATGATCCGTGACCGGACACTTGGTCACTTTGAGCTCATTATGATGACGCACTACCGAGTGGGCCCAAGATACCTCTCCGTCATACGGAGTGACAAATCCCAGTCTCGATCTGTGTCAACCCAACAGACACTTTCGGAGATACCTGTAGTGCACCTTTATAGTCACCCAGTTACGTTGTGACGTTTGATAAACCCAAAGCACTCTTACGATATCCGGGAGTTACACGATCTCATGGTCTAAGGAAGAGATACTTGACATTGGAAAAGCTCTAGCAAAACGAACTACACGATCTTGTGCTATGCTTAGGATTGTGTCTTGTGCATCACATCATTCTCCTAATGATGTGATCCCGTTATCATTGACATCCAATGTCCATAGTCAGGAAACCATGACTATCTGTTGATCAACGAGCTAGTCAAGTAGAGGCTCACTAGGGACATAATGTGGTCTATTTATTCACACGTGTATTACGATTTCCGGATAATACAATTATAGCATGAATAAAAGACAATTATCATGAACAAGGAAATATAATAATAATCCTTTTATTATTGCCTCTAGGGCATATTTCCAACATAAAGGTGCTCTGCATTTATGTTTGGCAGTCTCAGAAAGGGCTAGCGAGATACCATCCTGTTATATCATATCATGATTGTTTTAAAAAAGTGTTGTCATCCGAGATTTACTATTATGGCTCGCTAGTTGATTACACCATTGATATGAGTAAACATGAGACCTGAGAGTTATTGCAAATGTGGTTAGTCATAATCTTTGCTGAAAACTTGAATGTTGGCTTTACATATTTACAACAACAAGAGCAAACAGAGTTTGTAAAAGTTTTTCTTTATCACTTTCAGTTTGTCAACTGAATTGCTTGAGGACAAGCAAAGGTTTAAGCTTGGGGGAGTTGATACGTCTCCGTCGTATCTACTTTTCCAAACACTTTTGCCCTTGTTTTGGACTCTAACTTGCATGATTTGAATGGAACTAACCTGGACTGACCTATTTTTAGCATAATTGCCATGGTGTTATTTATGTGCAGAAACAAAAGTTCTCGGAATGACCTGAAACTCCACGGAATGTCTATTTTGAAATAATAAAAAATCGTTGCAAAAGATGAAGACCAGGGGGCCCACACCCTGTCCACAAGGGTGGGGGGCGCGCCCTCCCCCCTAAGGCGCGCCGCCCTACCTCGTGGGCCCCCTGGAGCTCCTCCGACGCCAACTCCAACTCTATATATTTGCTTTCGGGGAGAAAAAATAGAGGAGAAGAAATCATCGTGTTTTACGATACGGAGCCGCCGCCAAGCCCTAAAACCTCTCGGGAGGGCTGATCTGGAGTCCGTTCGGGGCTCCGGAGAGGGGGATTCGTCGCCATCGTCATCATCAATCATCCTCCATCACCAATTTCATGATGCTCACCGCCATGCGTGAGTAATTCCATCGTAGGCTTGCTGGACGGTGATGGGTTGGATGAGATCTATCATGTAATCGAGTTAGTTTTGTTAGGGTTTGATCCCTAGTATCCACTATGTTCTGAGATTGATGTTGCTATGACTTTGCTATGCTTAATGCTTGTCACTAGGGCCCGAGTGCCATGATTTTCAGATCTGAACCTATTATGTTTTCATGAATATATGTGAGTTCTTGATCCTATCTTGCAAGTCTATAGTCACCTACTATGTGTTATGATCCGGCAACCCCGAAGTGACAATAATCGGGACCACTCCCGGTGATGACTATAGTTTGAGGAGTTCATGTATTCACTATGTGCTAATGCTTTGTTCCAGTACTCTATTAAAAGGAGGCCTTAATATCCCTTAGTTTCCGTTAGGACCCCGCTGCCACGGGAGGGTAGGACAAAAGATGTCATGCAAGTTCTTTTCCATAAGCACGTATGACTATATTCGGAATACATGCCTACATTACATTGATGAATTGGAGCTAGTTCTGTGTCACCCTATGTTATGACTGTTACATGATGAACCGCATCCGGCATAATTATCCATCACCGATCCAATGCCTACGAGCTTCCCACATATTGTTCTCCGTTTATTTACTTTTCCGTTGCTACTGTTACAATCACTACAAAACACCGAAAATATTACTTTTGCTACTGTTACCTTTGTTACCGTTACCACTACTATCATATTACTTTGCTACTAAATACTTTGCTGCAGATATTAAGTTATCCAGGTGTGGCTGAATTGACAACTCAATTGCTAATACTTGAGAATATTCTTTTGCTCCCCTTGTGTCGAATCAATAAATTTGGGTTGAATACTCTACCCTCGAAAACTGTTGCGATCCCCTATACTTGTGGGTTATCATCCAATTTTTGTTAAGGGGTCCAAAATAAAGCGTCCCAGTCCATTTCAGATTGAGAGTAATAAAATAAGCCGAGATGTAAAAGGCTTGTTTTTAGGTGTTAGGATTGTATTGCGTCGAGTCATGGTTATAAGTTGGTTAGGCTGCAGCTCGAGGACAAGCTGCATGTCCAGGTGGGGTGTAGTGTTAGAGTACGTAATGGGCCTGGGTTGGCGGTATAGCCCATTAGTCTTAGGGTTAATTAGAGATAAGGTTCGCTTGCTTGGGAGTCAAGTAAACTTCTCTATATAAAGAGAGGAGATGTATCAATCTAATCAAGCAAGAATTAAGAAGGAAATCCCTTCCCTCTTGCCCGGCCGTGGGCAAAAAGGCCCCCGGCCGGCCCTCGCGCGCCCTCCTTCTAGCAGCGCCATAACATCATCACCTACCGATAGGTCTCCAGATCCCATTGTTTATTAGTAGGTCCACGAACAACAGTAAAACGGGCCGGGAGCACTCCAAACGTCCCCTCCACATCATCTCTAGCTCCTTGTCTTTGGGCAAAGTGAGACCTTTTCTGACCAACTGGCTCAGAGATAATTTAACAATGGTAGCCCGCGGAGGATATATACCATCAACCAGATAGTAGCCCATATTGTATTCTTGTAGTTACAAGGAGGAGCTTGCCGCCTAGCAAACAATGGAGACCACTGCAGCACATTGATGGTATTGTGAGATCCGGGCATGCCAAAAAAGTGTGCCAAATCCCGAGGTCCTGTGATGCAACTGCTTCAAGAAAGATGGTGGGATTCTTAACATAGCCCTGATATTGCCATTGTAAAGCTTTTGGACAGTTCTTCCACGTCTAGTGCATGCAATCAAGAGGTCCGAACAAACCTGGATACCATCTTACTTCAGGCATTGCCAAGAGCCTCTCGGTGTCAGTGGCAGTTGGTTTTCTCAAGTGCTGAGGTCCAAACACCTCGACCACAGTAGTAGAAAATCTGACCATGGCATATTCGCATGTGCCCTCAGATATCCGGAGGTATTCGTATTATGAATCTATGACCATGCCATATGCAAGTATCTGCAATACAACCATGCACTTTTGGTAACCAGAGAATCCAATCGTTCCTACGATATCCTTCTTCCAGATGAAGTAGTCCTCGTAGGACCGGACGCCATTGTAGAGGCGACGGAGGACTTTTTTGCATCCGAAAGCACCAGCGTAAATTATTCACGAATAAGGCATTGGGGGCAAACTAGTCGTCCGTCAGCATCAAATGGCTTCGTGCCTTGTTCAGATTGAGCACTCGATGACCCTTGACCGATCCCTTAAAACTGAGAACATGCTCTTCTGTATGCTCTGCATCTGCAAGGACCGCGAGCATCATCGTCCCGCATAGTCCTCCTCTTTGATGAGTCGTCCAACAACTCAATCTAGTGTTCATATATGTACTCAATGTTTGAATCCATTGCTTCAATGAAGAGAGAGAAATTTAGCACGAACATTTCACTAAACACTTGTCGGGCGTGGTGAACCCTGTAGGGTGGATGGTACCTACGTGGCGGACGAACGAGAGGCCTGGATCAGCGTGGAGAAAGGGTGTAGCGGTGGAGGTCGCGGAGTTCTGGGAAGGGCTTGGCGGGCGATCGGGATGGTAGAGCGGCGATGTCAGTGAGAGAAAAGTGGATGCCGAGAAAGATGGAAGAATGGAGATGTGGGTCCGAGCGGGGTTTTGGTTGGGTCGAGGGTGTCGGAGTCCTACGTGGTTGGTGTCCGGACTCTCGCAAAAGCCCCCTAGTTTTGCAGGAAAACGGACGCCCAAACTGGTCCGCGGACCGATGCGGGAAGACGTTGGATGGCAAACTGTGCCTGGACAGCTTAGTCCGGATTCTTTCGGGAGGTCTTAGGGTCCACTTTGAGATGCCCTTAGACATGCATCACACTTTGTACGCATTAATATGTACCAAAGGTATTGAACTGAAATTTGTAGATTTGTACTATCTGAGTAGATAACTCTAAATTCTTCAAACTGTTTTCCTTCTGCCTCCAGAAGTTAGGGCGACAACAACCATACCATATGCCTTCTTTTTCAAACGAGATCACATGCCTCCTCTTCCTTTGTCTGCCGCTTCGACGGCGGCAAGGGGCGGGAACCCCGCTGTTTCACACCGATGGTGGTAGGATGACATTTTAAATTTTCACATACAGTTGTTTGTGTAAGGCGATGGCGCCACAATCGTCATAAAACAAGTCCTTGCCGCCTCGTCCTCGTTTTGATGGTGCTTCTTGGCAACGTCGGAGGTGTGTGGAGGACGGTGTGTTTCAAGATCTGGTTCTCCGGGTTGGATTTTTCTTATGTAGATTTGTTTGAGTGACGTTGTCCTCTGGAGTGGATGGTGTAGATGTACGTCTTGATCCTACGACTAGTTTTGACCGATGAAGGTTGACCAGCTTCGGCCTTGCCGGGAAGCGTGTGAAAGTTGTGTTTTTTGATTCCATTAGACCGGACCTACTGCGACGTTATACATGCTCTTTCCGGAGATTTATTCTACAAGCGGCGATTTGCTATGAGGATCGTGGTCATCGGCATTTTCTAGTCTCCATCGTTGACTTCTCGGCTGTTGCTTCTATGAGGTCATGGTTTCAAAAAGTTTGCTCTGCGGAGACGGAGGCTCAGAGCTGACAACGAACTTTCCTAACGGCGCTTGCCGGTACATGCAAGAGGAAGAAGACCTTTTTTTAGGGTTAAGATGAAGACATTGACACCATCAAAGATTTAAATAGTTTTCAATTTTCGTAAGTGCCAATGCCACTTAATAAATAGTCCTTTGCCTCAAAAAAAAAAAAAACTTAATGAATAGTCCTTGGCTTTTTTCCCAAAAAAAATGATTCTTTGGATCGCCCGTGGGAAAATCAACAAATACAGATGTGAAAGCCACCGCCGGAAAGGCGCCAATGATCTGAAATCATGCCTTCAAATTCTTCAACGGGTCATACTACATCTTTAGTGTCCATCATTGCAACGTGTAAATGCTCCTACCCTGCTGACTTTCCCAAGCAGGCTAGTTTGCCACCAGGTGACAGTAATCCCGGGGCCTAATTGGCACGCGACAAGACACGACCAAAAACAAAGCTTGCGTGCATGCTCGGAGAGGAAGATCGGCTAATCCCACTCATTTTTCTTTTCTTCCCTTGTGATGGTTGCCATCTAGAGTTCTAGATGCCCGCAAAATCACCCCCCAAAGTCCGACCATCCATGTGCCAGCAAAATCATCGAAATCTCGGTTCACATAAAGTCGAGTTTAATACCGTAGCTCTGTAGCTGTAGCTCAGGTAAACTAGACGTAAAATAGAATCTTAATCTGTCTCCTAATGAACGCCATAGACGGACCGATCACTCCTGCAGTCAGGGTTCCCCTCGCGCCGTCCTTGGCGCGAAATGCGACACGTGAAACGGTCAATGGAAAAGGCGAGAGATAAGCATTCCCGGCGAGATCGTCGCTCGCGATCGCGAGCCCGGTGGAGCTCGCTGTCGTCGGTGCGCGGGTCAGCCTCCGTCCGTCAGGGTCAGGGCTAATCTGGACAGGTGTACGTGCGGCGTGAAGCTAAAGAGACGGAGACGTTCGCTAGCCGCACGTGCTGCCGATGTTGTTGCCTCTCGCGTGGCCGGAGCTGTCGACCGGGCAAGAGGAGGGGTGCCATCGCCATGGCTGCCTGCCAGCTCGATCGGCAATTGGCGTGACAGCGAGCTGAGCCTCCGGCGCGCCCCTTTTAGCGGCGCTGGTTCTTCCTTTTGGCGAAAAAGGAGATTCTAATCAAGTTTCTCCACCTAACGCGTCCACCTAAAAGAACAGAAAAGATAATGAAAGGTTCATACGTAGAACAGGACCTCCTACGCAAGATCAATCAAGGACTACAAAGATCGTTTCCACAAGGCAACGATGCGCCAAATGATTAGGGGCGAGCGAGGCCGAGCAATCTTTGATTGATGCGTGTTCCACCAGATTCTCCGGTTAGCACGCTGGGACGCCGTGGGGCTCGATACATACATGAATTGGCAGCCCATATGCATGCTGCCAAAAGAAACGGAGCCTGCAATAGAATGTTCCGACGGATGCGCAGATTGATTGTTTGTTTATACGCCACAAGGTTAACACACCCAGGCCCAGGGGGGAAGAACGGTTGACAATGCAATATCACTCTGTCTCTACTGAACCCTCCGTCTCACGACAAGAGAAGAGATCGAGGTCGCAACGCACGAGCAGAGTCGTCGCAAATTTCTAGTGCCGAAAAACTGGGCTGCACGTTGCGAGTTCCTCCCCAATTCCAACTGCTCCACTGAACCCCTCTCCGGAAATGTTTATTCATCATGGCGATTTTCTTACTATAATGGCTGGTACGGAACCTTCCTAAACTATAGGAAAACCCAAGGCGCCGCTCCTTCCTCCGTCTTCTGATGTTGAGGGAGGACTAACAGTATTGGACGCGCTAAGCACATGGCTGGATCCCCTTGATTCACACGGCTGATTGCCTGCCTCCTTGCATAAATCCTAAAGCGGGCGTTCATTCTGCACCGTCTAATTCAGCCCAGCGATCGGTAGGGGAAAGAAACGGAGCCGATCGTCGATGGACGCCATGGTCTCTGATTCAGCGCAATGGCGGTGCTGCAAGCTCCTGATTCTCTTTTCAGGATGTGCAAATTTGACAAGGATTTAGCGTTACCTTATGCGTCTTAGTCATACGAGAAATGTGCATGTAGCCGTGTAGGCCATGTGCGCAGAGTGCAGTGCACTTGGTGCCTTGGTGGGGTTTTGGTATAAGATCAGGAGGAGGTGGGCACTTCCTTGCTTGCACATCACCAAGCAGGGACAACGGCATCCTTTTCAGAAGAAGAAAAAGGATATCAGTTGTACTAAGCAGGAGCAATCTTTGTGTGTGTGTGTGTGGTAGTAGTATAGCTTTGATCAGGTCATGCTAGGATTAATAAGAAGATTAAAGGCCGGGATCTTCTGTCATGCACCAGGAATTCAGCATGCAAGAGCTAAGTCTGGTCAAGCTTACAGTTCATGTCTGTCTGCTAAACCGTGTCGGAATTTTCAGAGTTTTCTGAAGCGGAACTGGATACAGTCAAGGCACCTGGAATAAGCAATGAATCCTAGGCCTCCTCTCAGGGTTTAGAGGGATTGCTTTTCCCCATCTAAGAGCTTTGTTTTTCAACCAGCCATGCTAAACCAATGAGGTTTACCAGGTAACATATATAGCACCTAAAGCAGATATAAAAAAAAATCACATCAATTTTATTTTCACCGTTGTTGTTGCATTCATATTGTCGGCGTTCTGAGAACGGGGGTCCCCAGACTTGCCTGTCTGCGGCCTGCGGCATGGCTCAAGTGAGGGTTCGGCGCGGCCCAGCTTCATCAGCTCAAGCTCAAGACCCTCGCAAGGGGCCAAGCCTCGCGGGACGGACGACAGGAACCCTCCTCAGGAGCAGCCTCGTCAGGCAGGCTCACAAGGAGGCGGAGAGATCAAGGCAGGGTACCTCACGAGGGTGCCCCTTGACGCAAGCCATGACGATCGAGACCAGGCGGGCGCCAGGAAGCGGAGGAGTCATCACAGTGCCTTGTGAGGAAAGGGATGCAGTGTGCTCTCTTGAGCGTGCCTTCCGAGCCGCAGCAATCGAAGACCCAGATCACAGGAGCGGGAGACTTCTCGAGGCGATCCCGAAGAAGAAGAAGGCTTCGCCTGGTCCAAGCCCTCGTGGGGAAGGCACCTCCGGAGGCGTGGCAACAGGACCCGCGCCCGTTCAAGGGACGCCACCCTCTGTCGCATAGGAAGGCGCGCCGGCGCCTTCTCGGCGGGGCTCGGGGCTCTTTCATGGCGAGCCACCGACCTAGCCGGGTCACGAGAGGCGCTCGGGCACCACTTGGAGGCGTGCTTCAAGGCACGCTTCCCTCGAGAAGGTATGAGGCAAGGAGGGCCAAACCCTCGGGAGTTCATCACTAGGAACGCCAGAGCTCTGAGTCAAGAGTCATGCGCGGTGTCGCCGCTTGCCGCCGTGGCCCCACATCCAGGCGAGGATGGTGGGCTGCGAATCTGCATCGACGTACCAGGGCTCAACCGGGCCGCGTCTCAGGAGCGCCTCTGGCCCTCACGCGTGAGACGTTGCGAGGGTCCACCTCACATCTACGTTCGTATGCCTTTCAGCCTGCCGAACGCGGTTGCCGCCCATCAGCGCCTGCTGAGGTGCGCTCTGGAGGCTCAGGAGGTCAAGCAACGCGCGGTCCTGGCAAAGATGGAGATGGCTCTCGAGGAACCCCCCGTGCCCCCGGAGCCTCCCGAGGCTCCAGGACCGGAGGGCTCGTGAGGGCCAGCTTCCTCATCATGCGTCGTCCGCTACCTCAACATCCCGCCATCTCCGACCATACCAGGTGACACCTTTCCAAGTTCCGCTTTCAGCTGGGAGCGCCCCTCTGGCTGCATCATTCCCAGGCCGCGTGGGTCCGTCCCTGTGGCATGTATCCGTTTTGCTTATATTCTTTACTTACCTTGTTGGGGGCGCCCCTTGGGCTGCATTATCCCCAAGCTGCTCGGGCCAGACCCAGTGGCGTATTCTTTCTCCGCACCAATCTAGATGGATTTGCTTATTCATACATAACGCGCTTGACCTAATCGCCTGCTCGATTGACACCTACCTTTGGAGCCGCTCGCTCAGGCACGGCACTTGCGCACAGGTCCGTCCCTGCAATGCCGATAAATCTGAGTGGTTGAGCTCTGGCCGCGGCAGCCCCGCAAGGCGCCACCTCACCAAGCCCTCAGTGCCCCCGATCACTCCCTCGGAGCGACCAATGGTTGGCTGGCAACCGTAACGACGAACCTTGTTTCCCCTCGTGATTGGTACACAGGACCTGCTCCAGGAGTAACGCTGGCGGCATCGCGAGCCTTCTCTCCTCCTCTCCGGTGTGATCCGCTTGCACGTTAAAAGGGGGGGTACCTGAGCATCGCGACTCATGGGCTCTTATTGGCTGTCCAGCCCTCACCCCCTGGCCTTGACCCACGGCATCGCAACTTGTCATACCAGCGGCGGATGAGCTCGCTCGAGGGCCGGGACCTGAGGACGTAGAGCACAAAGAAAAGCACGGGGGAGAGGGAAGAAGCTCGCGAGGACCCAACCCAGCAACACACCAGTTGCCGTCGCGCAGGCACGGCACCTCATCGAACGCCGCTCCAAACCCGCAAGATAAGTCACGCAAAAGACTGATCTGCCTCAGCGCTAGACCCTCGCCTACTGCTGCTCTGTCACGGCAAAGCTGCCTGCCTTTCTTGCCCTGCGGAGGCTGCTTGAGCGCTAAAGGGGACCTCCTGAGCATCGCGACTCAGGGGCTCTTACTGGACCTCGGCCGCTCACCTCCTGGCCTTGACCACGGCATCGCGACACAGCATACCGGCGGCCGGTGAAGCCTACCGGGGACGGGACTGTCAGTAGAGCACCAAGCCCTCGTGAGGAAGGAAAGGGGGAGCTGAGCTGGGGCAGAACAAGCATCTCGCACCGATCCATCATAAGGATATAATATTCATAAAAACATGGCCAGCGCCTTACATAGCCCCGCGGGGTGCTACTTCGATTCTTTGCAGGAAATAAAAGGTGCTAATCCTAAGGAACGCCGACTACGCGTGCCTCCGCGAGCGCCATCATCAACGATGGGCAGCGGGCGCCAGCGTCAACCCCATCCAGATCGCCGGCGCCGGTAGCCTGAAGCGCCCGCCCGGCTCCGAGCGCGGCGCGAGCTTGGCGGCTCGTAGCTGTTGTCGCTTGTCTCTGGAGTCACCAGAAGTTCGGCGGAGGCGCTGGACCCTCCAGCTCCTTCGCTGCTGCCCGAGGAGCTGCCGAGGGGACCGGCGGGCCTAGTCCTCGCCGCGACGACGCCCCAACCGCCCTTCTCGGGGCAGCATTCCAGCCGGTGTCCTTCCGCGTCGAAGACCTTGAAGAACATTAAGGAGGCGCCATCGTATTCTAGGTGGATCACGAGGGCGCCCCTTGTCTGGCAGACCCGGGCGATCTCGCCCCAGCCTCGGGTCATGTAGACCTTGCCCGGAGAGACAACCGCAACCTCCGCTCCGGTCGCGGGTGCTGCAGCCAGCATGTCTGCAACGAGCTCGAAGAGCCCCTCGGCGGGATCTCGGCGAAGGAGGAGGAAGGCGAATCCAAGGCGGACGAGGCATGGTGGCGTGGAGCACAAGCTCTCGGGAGGAGCCCTCGGCATGGACTCCGGGAGGAACGACGCGCACCGCCGTGACCTGCCGGCGCCGACGGCGGCGTCGTCCGTGGCGCTCGGCGTCTACCCCTCCAGGGCCCTCGATGCGGGCGTACAAGGGCAGCGGGAACCCTGGCGGTGGCCGCTCGTACCAGGGCCTCGACACATCCTGCCGGGCGCCCTCATCTCGGCGGCAGATGACTAGCCGTTTCTTCAGCGGAAGCGGGTCGGGACCCTCTCGGGGGGGCCTTTCCCTTCTCTTCTGCAGAAAACCGGCGGATCGGAGCCATTGTCGCAATGTGGAGCAAGGGCAAGGATGGAGAGGAAGGAGTAGCAAGAAGAGATGGACTGGGAGGGCTCGCGCCGTTCCGTACTTATAGCCGGAGGAGGCCAACCGTCGGCTTCCACGATCACAGGTAATCATGACCCATTTCTGCGTGCAGGGACTTGTCAAATCATGCAGTTGCCGAGGCATCGTGGGGAAGCGGAGACGCCCACGACCAATCAATCGCCACGCTGGCGCCCAAGGTCATTGAGTGTTGGGGCCATGGCGCATCGCGACTTGCCCCTTCGCTTCTCTGCTAAGCCAAGTCCGGCGCGCCTTGGGCCCGGGGCTACTGTCGGCGTTCGAAACAGGGGTCCCAGACTTGCACTGCGGCTGCTGGCGTGGCTCAAGTGGGGCCCAGCGGCGGCCAGCTTCATCGGCTCAAGCTCAAGATCCTCGCGAGGCCAAGCCTCATGGGCGGACGACAGAACCCTCCTCAGAGCAGCCTCGTCAGGCGAGGCTCACGAGGAGGCGGAGAGATCAAGGCGGGGTACCTCACGAGGGTGCCCGTGGCGCGAGCCATGACGATCGAGACCAGGCGAGGCGCCCGCCTCACAAGATGTCCTCATTTCCCCTTTGGTGCAAAGGAGGCAAGCACAGAGCCAAGGCATCGAGCAAAGGTTGCCGCTTGTGCAACAAGACCAAGACCAGCGAGCGGCGGGAAGGAGGTCATCGTGGAGCCAGGGCGGGCGTCACCGTCGAGCCTTTGGCAGCCAAGACCAACTTTAGTCGGGATAAGTGTCTAGATGTCCCCCTTCAAAATGACCAATTGTTGGCGCCCTTCCCGCTCATTATTTGGAAAGAGGCCCATGGCCTCCCTCTATAAATAGGACTAGCCACCACAGAGAGAGAGACGGGTTGAACCTACCAGAGAGAGAGAGAGAGAGAGAGAGAGAGAGAGAGAAGCGACTGGGCTCTTCCTTTGTACTGTTCATCATCAGCCCCTGAGGCAATCCACCACACCACACACTGGAGTAGGGTATTACACCACAACGGTGGCCCGAACCAGTATAAACCTTGCGTCTCTTGTGCTGTTCTTCGTTCATAGTTTAGATCCCTTGTAAACCATCAACGCGTGAGCTGGTAGGGGAAAGATCTCCGCGCGCACCTCAATGTTCGAACCTAAAGGTTCTGCCGGAACCCGAAATCCGACACATATGTAGGGTGCTAACTATGTATCAGACTCGTGTGACTATCCTTATTTATGTTTGAGTGTCTGTTACACCAGCAATCGGTCAACCTGTACAGAGAAAAGAAACAGGGAGTTCGTTGGAGGATCTGAATCATTTGGCCATCTAATGTTGCTGACCATTCACGTAAGCGATGACATGTCGATTTGACGCTGCACTGAAATTTCGTACTGCGCGTAAGGTACCGGCGTGTCCTATTTTGATGGCATTTTCTCGAGCCCATGCACTTGTTAGCGTTAAACTGATTAGCTGTTGAACAGTACTGCAACAATGCATGTAGTTGCACTTGGGAAAAGCCTTTATGCGGGACAAAATGAAAAGGAAAGCGATCGTGACTTAACAGAAATAATGTTTGCTTCTTTCAGACGATCGACGATATTCTCACAAAGAAAACAGTATAGAATGGAATGGAATTCTCCCTCGGCATTTGCCTCCGCATCATCAACAGGAACAGATTTATTTGAGATTTCCGCGATCTTGCTTTCGATGGAAGGAGACGTTAAAATCGACGACGAAGCCTTCTGGTGACTTCAGAAATCTCAAGATGATATCTTGGTTCGGTCTCCGGAGATCTTTCGTAGGGGTAGGGTGTGCGTGTAATGCGTTCATAGGGTTGAGTGTATGCGGCGTGTATATACGAACTATATGTCTCTTGATGCTCAAAAAAAAAAACAGGAACAGACGCACAAATGAGAGAACGCATCGAAAAATAATGATCGACGTCTGTTATTTACTTGAGCTCGGAGAGTGATCTTTCTTTCACTCTGTGTAAAACCTGTTGTGGGGCAAAACAGAAACTCTGCAGTAAACCTGCAAATCATCAAGATCCTTTTCAGGTAAAAACATGAGATTAATGACGAACAAGACACCCAAACCGCACGTTTTCTGCACTGTCGTGTCGAGACTTGAGAGCACCCGTGCACCACCCAACCTATAGCTAGTGCATCCGTTCTTATCATCTGTTGGCCTTCAGAAGAACCTCTCGCACTGCGCCGACAGGATTAGGATGCCTAATGCGCTCGTTACAGTGACCCGTGAGAGCGCTCGGATCACACTTTCACCAGGACACCAGGTAGACACGAACGGCTCCAAATCACAATGACTAGACCCTTTCTACACAATCCGCAACACACAATGTCCCTTTGCCTCTTCCTTTTTTGATCTGCTTGGATTCACAGTTTCACCCCCACTCCACTCGTCGGAGCCGAGATCCGGTCAGTCGGTTAGTGATCCTTTTTTCCTTCCCATTTCCTACCACAGTAATTCCTAAGCTGAGAAAAGCCACATCGTTTGCTAGCAGTAGTGCCAATTTTAGCAGGCAGACAGCACTTCGTTTGGCATAAGCAATCGAGCAGTGCACATCAATCAGATACACATTTTTAAAATAAGCTTGGCCTTTTGCTACTGGGGTGGGACTGTGTTCTGATGCGGGGGGATTACCACGACAGCAGAAGCTTTAGGAGCCATGATCCTGCAATGATAGCTCCGTAACGACATTAGTCGCCGCGCGTCCCCGTCCAGCTTTGAACGGGATGCAATATGTTGGTTGCTTGATTTTCCATGGCCGCATCAGAACAACGAGAGCGCACCGGTCTGACAAGACCCCTCCTCCAACGGAATGATGGGGAGATAGCGAGGATCTCGATCCGCTTGTTAGGCCGGGATAAAGCTCTGATTTGGACGTCGATTTGATCCCGCATTGTGCATCTGCCCAATCCTTGCAATGCGCGAGGCACGGCACGATTGATGATGAAGAAAGAAAGGCGCGCGAGATGTGTGTGCACCATGGCTTTAGCCCCGGCACTTTGTTGGTGGTGAAGGGCCATGGTAATGTCAAAGTCTGGTGGTTTTTTGCATCGTTAGATGAAAGCCAGGCTGAATCGTTGTGGATACACTCCTCAGGATATTCTTTGTGTGTGAAGATACTCGTCGACAAGGAAAAGATGAGCTCGATGAGAAGTCCCGATCGAGTGACGGGCTACCAGGCCATCCACAATTATGTATACTTTTTGCTGTTCATTACTATACTAGTAATTTCGTACATGCAATTTATGGTCATATAAGGCATTATATTAATTGCACACAGATATTAGGTACTCCCTCCGTCCCATAATGTAAGACGTTTTTTAACACTACACTAGAGTCAAAAAACATCTTATATTTTAGGACGGAGGGAGTATGATATAATTTACGTGTTGATTATGTGATAAGCGTTGGAATTGATATTAATTACACGCTAAACGTGTTGAGCGCTCACCATTGAAGCAGTCTGCGTTGTTGGATTGACCTGGTTTGATGGCCGAGATATTGTTGGATCTACCTTTTGAATCTTTTTATATTGGTATATAGATTATAGAAGACATTGTTCTTTACTATATTATGGAAGACATGCACCAGCCTCCCGGCAATGGAATTTATCCTTTTCCTAGCAGAGTTATTTTGTGTTTAACGTGACGTCCAGGCCTTCGACCGAAGTCGATCACACGGGCCACCTCCATGCCAGCCTCAAATAATGAGGATATGCTCCCGAGCTCAAATGCTCCCTCGTGAACAGTAAAATCAAAAAAAAATTAAAAAATTCTGAAAAAAAATTATGGTAAACTTTGCCAATTTTTTTGCATGCTTGCAAAATTTCAGCACGAAATAACATTTATAGAAGTCGTGACAAAAAGAAACAAAATCGATGTTCCAAAAATGCTAGTTTTGAACACATTTTGAAGTGTCGATTTTGTTTTTTTCGCCACGCCTTCCACGAATGTCATTTCGTGCTGAAATTTTCCAAGCATACAAAACATTTGTCAAAGTTTACCACAAAAAAAATTTCAGATTTTTTTGAATTATTTTACTATTTTTTTCTGTTTTACTGTTCATGCGGGTGCATTTGAGCTCGGGAGTAGAATAGTACTTTCAGGACATACCGCCCAACAACGAAAAACTGTACTAGGCGCCAAATGGTGTGCGACAGTGCGGCCTTTTGGTGGACGACCACTATGGAGGACTTTTTTCCAAAAGGAAAATCAAAAGGCACATTAAATGTTTTGAAAAAAATTCAAAAACAATTCCATGAAAACTTATATGTGTTACGCACGAAACATGTGAAAATTTGTTTGCCACAAAAAACCAAGATTTTGATCCAAAAACAAAAAAGGCCGGCCCATTTTGGAAATACGTATTTGCCATTTTTGTGTACGCCACGTGTGCAAGTACTATAATGTTATGAAATTTTGCATATGCCTGGTACACATGTGTATACGTGTTCACAAAAACAGAAAAATCGTGCAATGAAAATTTGTATTTCGAAAATATCCATCATGATGGTCGACCACCATTAGCATTTTTCGGTAAGCTATATCTTACTTCTTGTAGATGTAGCATGGCCTCATATTTGGCGCTCTACTGAATGGGCCGGCTCAGCACCATAGTCCTTGTAGCGGTTTTGATAAGGTTCTATGGACCGGTTCGGATTTTTTTATAACCTGCATTGTGTGTGTTTTCTTTCTTTTGTCTTACTGTGTCTTTTTAACATTACTTTTTCTGCGGGCGGGGGTGTTATTTTTTGGTCTTTTTATGTACATGTCTACTTTTTTATATACATTGTATTTTTTTGTGTACAAGCGCAACAGTTTTTTTATACACGTTAAACTTTTTTGAATACATTATATAAATACATGTTAGAAAATCGAATACGTATTGAACTTTTTTAATGGCATGATTGTTTTAGAAAATTATGCAAACATTTTTTAAAGGTCATGAACAAATTTTTAAGGCGCATGAACATTTTTCGAAAATTTCATGAAAATCTTTAATGGTACAAAACATTTTTCTGAACTACACCGACTTTGTTTACATTCTATAAGGATGATATAGAAATGTCATCAATTTGTTTTAGATGCGTGAATATTTTTAAAACGTTACATATAATTTTCAAATGACATCACATTTTCAAAATGTCATTAAAACGTTTTTATACACTGCATGAAGATTTATAGGAATGTATATAAAAGAAATAAATAAAAAACAAAAAGGGAAAATATCTGCAAGCTCCCTCCACTCAGAACAGAGAGGCGCAACAAGAAAAGCAGTGACACAATGGGCCAGCCATATTAGACCGGCTGGAGGCTAACAAAAAGATTGGTGAGCCCAGTGGAGACATGTGTTGTGGTGACGGCGTGGCACTAAAAAAACTAAATTGTCTAAAAAAACTAAAGTTTATTTTTTATTTCAATTTTTTAATCTAAAGGAATATACTTTAAATCGTAATTAGTTAATAAATTTTGGAAGTCGTAAATTTTAAAGTTCTTATTGTAATTTTAAGAAATGTTGATAGCCCTAAAACACGTTTCAACCGCGTCTTAAATTTTTTTTTCTGACATTTAAAAACGTTTATATAATATAAAATAAATTTTGCATAGTTTTTTAAAATTTATTAACATTAATTAAATATTTGAACTTGTATTAATAAATGTTGACATGTATTTAAAAAATGTTCAAAAGATATATTAAAAATATACGTCATGTATTGAAAAGTGCTCAACGTGTATAAAAATGTTTTATTTGTACACTAAAAATAAATATACTAGTAATTTGTATGCGTGCTTTGCACGCGAGATTATTATGTATAGTTGCAATACTAAATCATTAATTTAGAGCACCTATGTTTTGGTAAATTTGTCAAGTAATATTGAAAAGGATTTCCGTAGTCTCTTCACTTAAATTACAGTTGTAACAATTTTCTATATGAAGAATGCATTAGGCAAAACCTTTACTTTTATCCAAAAGATGTTATTGGTGTGTTTCTGAAATCTTTTAATTTATTTAAATGCAAACATGAAATATAGGGAAAAATAGTTTAATGTAACTAATTCACCTTTTCACACCTTCAAGTCTTATTTGACTCTGTTCCAAAAAAAGTCATATTTTACTCATAATTTCTATTTCACTCGGGTGTCCTCGACCTCAAAGGTGTTTTAAATAAATTAACATCATGTTAAAAATCCAGATCTAAATTTTCTATTTGAACATTTCTTTAAAAAACCAAGCAATGTTGCCATGTACTCCCTCCGTTCCTAAATACTTGTCTTTCTAGAGATTTCAACAAGTGACTACATACGGAGCAAAATGAGTGAATCTACACTCTAAAACATGTCTACATACATCCGTATGTTGTAGTCCATTTGAGATGGCTAGAAAGACAACTATTTGTGAACGGAGGGAGTACTACTCTTTTTTACTCCCTCTATCCTAAAATATAAGAACTTTTTAATACTACATTAATGTCAAAAACGTTTTTATATTATGGGACGGAGGGAGTATTACGTTGTACTACTTGAGAAGAATAAAAAATGATTCCTCCCTGTTGAACGGTAAACTGCTTGCTAGCTAGCCTCTACATCGACACTTCTCGAGATACTTCTAGCATGCACTGGTGTATTTACTTCACATGGCCTGCTCTGAAGCTAGTTGGTTCTCATGTGAAAGTTCAGAAGCCAACATCACATCACATGCTGATGGAAAGAGAGTGGTGCCCCGCCGCGAATCCCTGGGATACTGGCCGTAGGATTGTCACATCTAATGGCACATGTGAAGCCACGTTTCCACAAATTTAAAATCAATCAATCACAACCATTCGATTGTAAAGATCCAGGCTCATATGTCATTCTATTGGTACACTATATAGTAGTATAGATATAGATATATTGTGTACTGAAAAAATTAGACCTATGTTAAAAAAAACCAATGACAACCGGAAAAGGAGAAAAAGAAAGCGAAGATAACTGAGAAAGATAGAAATGAAATCAACATATAACCAAGAGAAAACAAAAATGGTGGAAACTAAAGAAAATCGAAGTATAACAAAGGAAAAATTTTAACGGAAGAAAAGCGGTGAAGAAATTTAAAATGGAGAAAAAACAAGAAAACCCGACCCTGAATAGTGAAAAGAGAACAATGAAAAACCACACAACAAAAATGACCCAAAACAATGATAAACAGGGGAAAAAGGACGGAGAAAAAAAACCCGCATGAACTGCTATAGTGCTCGGCCGGCTCGGTTGTGCCGCACTTCTGTTGAGCGGAGGTACCATATCTTTTTTTATGTGAAACAAGGGGACCTGGGGAGCAACTAGTTGGCGAGCATTCCTTCGGGAGCCTCCCAACAATCACTTGAGGGTGGGCTGTTAGCGTGTCACTTGGCGCGCGCTCTCAGCCGCCGCCACTTGTCATGCTCTGGGCGCTTTCTTCGCTTTTTTCGCACGCGTTTTCGGCTTTTTAAACAGTTTTTTTGGTTTTTTTTTTGACTTTTTGGTTTTCCACTTTTTTTAGTGATCCAAGACCACATTGAGTAGTCCATATGAAAGCTAATAGTATTAAAAGGAGATGAGGTGTTGCTTAATGGTCCACTTGCTCAAGTGCTTAGTGATATTGCTCCAAAACCCTCAGCCACTTTCTCTATCCAAATATGTCCAAAACCTAAACTCCAACTCGGCCCCACCGATATTTCCTATCTGGAGCCAGCGAGTTCATTTTGGCATAGCCACTACTAAAACCCTAACAAATCGGTCACATCGATATGGATCTCGGTCTCACCGAGATGGCCTTGTCAGCACTCTGTGACTTGTTGCATTCACTTCAGTCCCACCGAGATGTTGCAATCGGTCCCACCAAGTTGGCTTGATTGGTTCACTCTTGCTCATTGCATTCACTTCGGTCCCACCAAGATGATGCAATCGGTTCCACCAAGATTAAGTTTTCCCTAAGCCCTATCACATCGGTCCCACCGAGATTCCTAACGTTCACATTTTTGTATAGATCGGTGCCACTGAAATGGGTCAAAAGTGTGTAACGGTTGGATTTCGTGTGGAGGCTATATATACCTCTCCACCCCTCCTTCATACGTGAAGAGAGCCATTGATACATTCATTTTGCATCATGTTTTCCTACTGTTATTTATTATGTTTTTATGCGTAATAATGCTTTTTGGAGTAATTCTAATGCCTTCTCTCTCATAATATGCAAGGTTGAAAGCACAAGTGCTCCCTGGGTGATTTTGGTAATCAATGACAACATATCTCTTGTTGGACTAATACCTTTATCTTTTATCTAGTATATTTCAGATCAGTTCAACAATGGCATGGCAAGGACAAGAGGACGCGGAACCCCTTCAAAATGCTAAGGACAAAGATTGGCAAAAGCTCAAGACTCTTCATTTTCATTTTAGTGATCCAAGATCACATTGAGTCCATAGGAAAGCCAATACTATTAAAGGGGATGAGGTGTTGCTTAATGGTCTACTTGCTCAAAGTGCTTAGTGATATTGCTCCAAAACCCTCAGCCACTTTCTCATTTCCACATATGTCCAAAACCCAAAGTCAAACTCGGCCCCACCGATTTGATCTATCCGGCGCCACCGAGTTCAGTTAACATAGCCACTGCCAGAAACCCTAGAAAATTCGGTCTCACCGATACGGATCTCGGTCTCACCAAGACGGCCTTGCAAACTCTCTATTGCCTGTTGTAATTATTTTGGTCTTACCAAAATGAGCAACCGGTCCCATCGAGTTGCCTGACCAACTCTCTGTTTGCTCATTGCTGAAGTCGGTCTCACCGAGTTCATGCAATCGGTCTCATCAAGATGAGGTTTTGCCCTAGCCCTAGCACATCGGTCCCACCGAGTTGATCATGTCGGTCCCACCGAGATTCCTAACGTTCACATTTTGAACTAAATCGGTCTCACCGAGTTCTTCTATTCGGTCTGACCGAGTTGGGTCAAATGTGTGTAACGGTTGGATTTTGTGTGGAGGCTATATATACCACTCCACCCCATCTCCATTTGTGAGAGAGCCATCAGAATGTGCCTACACTTTCACTACTCATTTTCTGAGAGAGAACCACCTACTCATGTGTTGAGACCAAGACATTCTAATCCAACCACCATAGCCAAATCTGAGAGAGAGAGAGAGTTGAGTGTTGGGGAGACTATCATTTGAAGCACAAGAGCAAGGAGTTCATCGTCATCACACCATCTATTACCTTTTGGAGAGTGGTGTCTCCTAGATTGGTTAGGTGTCACTTGGGAGCCTCCGACAAGATTGTGGAGTTGAACCAAGGAGTTTGTAAGGGCAAGGAGATCGCCTACTTCATAAAGATCTACCCGAGTGAGGCAAGTCATTCATGGGCGATGGCCATGGTGGGATAGATAAGGTTGCTTCTTCATGGACCCTTCGTGGGTGGATCCCTCTGTGGACTCACGCAACCTTTACCCTTCGTGGGTTGAAGTCTCCATCAACGTGGATGTACGATAGCACCACCTATCGGAACCACGCCAAAAATCTCCGTGTCTTCATTGCGTTTGCACACTCCAATCCCATCCATTTACTTTCTTGCAATTTGCATGCTTTACTCTTTCCGCCGCTTATACTCTTGCCATGCTTGCTTGAAATGTATTGTGAATGCTTAAGTTTGTGCTAAAACTCCACCTCAACTTAAAGAACTTAAAAATTGCCACTTTTGCTTGTTGATTGCCTAATCACCCCCCTCTAGACACCTCTTCTCGATCCTACAATTGGTATCAAAGCATTGGTCTCCATTGCTTTGGCTTAATCACCATTGGAGGAAGATGGACGAGTCTACAATTGGGAGTATTATACATAGAGTGCCTATGCTTGACGGAGAGTTCTATAGTGCTTGGAAAAGTGAGATGCTTGAGATTTTCAATGAATATAATTTGAACAAGTATATTACTAGCCCTTGTGCGCCTCCTATTGATCACTTGCATACCCCCGATGAGTATCTTGATATGACCCGCAATCTTAGAGCTATTGATCTTATCATAAGAGGGTTGCTTAGAAATTTGCTTGTATGCTTGCCTACATTTGAATGTGCTTATACTATATGGAGATATCTTGAGGAACGCTTTTCAAACTATTCTTTGAAAAATCTAGAGGAGATTCTTAAAAAGTCCATTGCTTTTCATGAAATGAAGCCTAGTGATCCTAAATTTGATTATTGTCTTTTTGAGCTGCGTGACCTTATGCGTGCCAAAGGAGATGTTGGAGTCATCATTAGCATCATCTCTCAAGTCATTAGAATTCATAAAGATGAACATTGTCATGGTCATAAATCTAATGAATCACTCTCTCTAGGTGATGATCATTCGCAAGATGATGTTGAACATGGTTATTATGATGAGGATGATGATAGTGACTTTGACCTAGATGAGTCAATGATACACCTTGTTCTTATGGCTAACCTGCGTGGTTACATGGCCGGAGGAAAGGAATGGGTTCTTGATAGTGGATGTACCGATCACATGACCGGAGACAAGGATATGTTTCGTGAGCTTGCTGAGAACGACGGTCCCCGAAAGTATGTCACTTTTGGTAATAACTCAAAGGGTAAGGTGCTTGGCCTCGGTAAGGTAGCCATCTCACATGACAGATCCACTCAAAATGTTATGCTCGTTGAATCTCTTGGTGTAGGACCTTGAAGTATGTCTAGAGGGGGGGGGGGGTGATTAGACTACTTGACCAATTAAAAGCTATGCCTTTTCCCAATTTTAGACTTTGGCAGATTTTAGCTATCTTTGAACAATTCAAGCAATCATCACGCAATTCAAGCAAGCATGCAAAGAGTATATAGGCAGTGGAAAATAAAGCATGCAACTTGCAAGAATGTAAAGGGAAGGGTTTGGAGGATTCAAACACAATTGGAGACACGGATGTTTTTGTCGTGGTTCCGATAGGTGGTGCTATCGTACATCCACGTTGATGGAGACTTCAACCCACGAAGGGTAACGGTTGCGTGAGTCCACGGAGGGCTCCACCCACGAAGGGTCCACGAAGAAGCAACCTTGTCTATCCCACCATGGCCGTCGCCCACGAAGGACTTGCCTCACTAGCGGTAGATCTTCATGAAGTAGGCGATCTCCTTGCCCTTACAAACTCCTTGGTTCAACTCCACAATCTTGTCTGAGGCTCCCAAGTGACACCTAGCCAATCTAGGAGACACCACTCTCAAGAAGTAACAAATGGTGTGTTGATGATGAACTCCTTGCTCTTGTGCTTCAAATGATAGTCTCCCCAACACTCAACTCTCTCTCATAGGATTTGGATCTGGTGGAAAGAAGATTTGAGTGGAAAGCAACTTGGGGAAGGCTAGAGATCAAGATTCATATGGTTGGAATGGAATATCTTGGCCTCAACACATGATTAGGTGGCTCTCTCTAACTGGTAAGTTGGAAGTGTAGGTTTGTTCGATGGCTCTCTCCACGAATGAAGAGGAGGTGGAGGGTATATATAGCCTCCACACAAAATCTAACCGTTACACAATTTACCAAACCGGGGACCGAATCATAAAACTCGGTCGACCGATTTAGTAAACCTAGTGACCGTTAGGGTTTTCGATGGGACTGACATGCAACTCGGCAGGACCGATATGGTTAGGGTTAGGGCATAATGTAATCTCGGTGAGACCGATTACATAAACTCGGTGAGACCGAATTTGGTAATTAGCTAACCAGAGAGTTGGTCAGGTAAACTCGGTGGGACCGATTTGCTCTTTCGGTGAGACCAAAAAGTTACAAAAGGGAAACAGAGAGTTTACATTGTAATCTCGGTGGGACCGATTCGCTCTTTCGGTGAGACCGAAAAGTTATGAAAGGGAAACAGAGAGATTAGAATCCCATCTCGATGAGACCGAGATCCCTATCAGTGAGACCGATTTGCCTAGGGTTTGTGGCAGTGGCTAAGACATCTGAACTCGGTGGCGCCGGATAGAAAGAATCGGTAGGGCCGAGTTTGACTTTAGGTTTAGGTCATATGTGGATGTGAGAAAGTAGTGGAGGGCTTTGGAGCATATCACTAAGCACATGAAGGAAAAGGCTCATCAAGCAACACCTCATCCCTCCTTGATAGTATTGGCTTTTCCTATTGACTCAATGTGATCTTGGATCACTAAAATGTAAAATGTAGAGTCTTGAGCTTTTGATCTTGAGCCAATCCTTTTGTCCTTGATATTTTGAGGGATCCACTTTCATCATCCATGCCATGCCATTCATTGAGCTTTCCTGAAATATTTGTCTTGGAATAGCATTAGCTCAATGAGCTATATGTTGTTATGAATTACCAAAACCACCTAGGGATAGTTGCACTTTCAATCTCCCCCTTTTTGGTAATTGATGACAACATATAGATCAAAGCTTCGACAAATGATAATAAAATTTGAAAAACATCGTCGCTTTGAGAAGTATGTGATAAGCAAGAGCTCCCCCTAAATTTGTGCATAGAAATATTTGCTTTGGACTGCAAATGGACAAGGAATTAGGCTCATGGGTTACTCTTCCATGTCACATACATCTTGGTGGAGCGCTCAAAATAACAAAGATTGAATACATGCACTCATCACCAAGCAAAGTGAATGATCATATAAGGATAAATAAGATAATATCATAACGAGCATAAGTGTAGCTTATGATCAAACACATGATCATCAATGTCTCACGGGTAATTGCATAGTATCTCAACCAATCAAAAGCAAATAAAGTTCAACCAAAAGACAAGAGAAAACAAAAGCAAATCTCTCTCTCTGAAGTTTATGATCTATACATTTTGTCCCCTTTGGCAACAAGTTACCAAAAGTTCCTAGAAAATGCATAGGACTATAATGTCTCTCGTGCTTGGTCTTCGGTGGTGGTGGTGTCCGAGAACTCCAAGAACGAAGGCTTCAATCGATGTAGATGGAGTGAAGGAGTTGGTCTTGGAGCTGGTTGTCTTTGGAGCTGTAGTGGAGCTGATGAAGTGACTCTGGTGTCTTGAACTGGCTCTGCAGCTGATCTCTGAGCTCGTGGCACTCTGGCAAATGCATCGATCGTTGTTCGCCCTTCCTCTCTCTGCATGTCATCCTGTAGCTGCTCCACACCGATCAATCTCGCCATACTTTGACATCAAGATCATAGAATTTTTGTTCCATGATTCTCTCCAGGCTCTCCTGGTTTTGAGTTAGGGTGGCCAACCCCTTCTCAATCCGCAGAGTTGATGCTATCAAGTAACCAAGCTGCTCCTGCTTGTTCTTCAGAAAGTATTCAGATACCTCTGCTTGAGTTGGCATCTTGGCAGCCTTCTCTTGCCTTGCTTTCTCCTTCTTCTTTTGCGCTTGCACTGATGTTGGTTCATTCTCAGTCTTGACAACTTGATTGTCCTCAAAGTCAGGATAGAGAACCATGTGTTCCTTATCCAACTGATATTTTCCTGTGCCCATCTTTGAGTTTATCAACTCCTGAATCTGTGGGGCATATCCACAACTCCTCTTCTGATCTGCTGCAGTCCTCTTGATGGTTTCAACTATGAGGCTCATGACTTTGAATTTCTGAGGCACATCAAAAACGTGAAGCAAATTGATTGCATGCCCTCTAATCATGTTATGGTCACCAGATTTGGGCAAAAGAGTGTGCCTTAGGATCCAGTTGATTGTAGGCAGCCCTGACAGAAGATAGTGAACTGATCCAAACTTGAAGGACTACTTGAAGGACTCAAGTGCATCATCTAGGAGTTCCTTGTACATGTCTGACATTAAGTTGTGACCCATCTTCTTCTTGGCATAAATGTCCAAGTCATCTTCATCTTCCTTTGGGGCATTGATCAGACTTGCCCATTCTTCTATGGTTGACTGATATCGTGTTCCTTCAGACATCCACACTATCCTGCCATCTGGATAGAAATGTGCTATGGAGTAGAATTGCATAATGAGCTCGTCGTTCCAATTTGTGAGCTTCTGCCCAACAAAATCTGCAACTCCACAAGCACTGAAGCTGTCATACACTCCAGGATAGTGTTCTTCATTCTCCTGAATGTAGGTCCAGTCGACCCACCTAATATCACAAACTATGGGCTTCTTATCCAACAAGATAGTCTCATAGAAGTCCTGCTGTTCCTTGGTGTGGAACCTGTAATCCACAGCAGTCCCTCTCCTAGTGGCATATGGATCTGACTCTCTCCATAGTCTCAAACCTTGATCTCTCCTGATCTTCATGTTTCCAGCCACATGATGAGCATCATTGTGGTCTGGGATCTTGGGTTTGAGCTTCCTTAGGACCTGCCCTTCTTCATCTTCTTCAGCTTCAACCTCAGGCATTGGGGCCTTGTTCTTCTCGATTCTTTGGTATACTCTGGTATTTCTCTTTGGTGCACTCTTGGGCTTGGGGGCAGCTTTGGGCTTTGAAGTTGCAGCCCCTGACTTTATGGCATCACCCATCAGCTTTTGTGCCTTGGGTGCAGGCTCAGCAACCTCTTCTTCTTCCTCTTCTTCCATCATAGATGGTTTCCCAATCACCCTGGCCATGGTCTTCTTGACCCTTTCCTTCCTTTTCTTTCCTTCAGCAGCAGCAGGTTCTTTGGGTTGGGACTCCAAAGAAGCTTGAGTGGAGACTCTGGTTTTGGACATAGGTTGTCTACCTGCTGGCCTTTTGATCTTCAATCCAGGCTTGACTGCTGTCGAGCTGTGCTCTCTCTTGAGCACTTTCTTCTTGGAACTGGCCTCATCATCAGCTACCACATAATCTTCATCCTCAGACTCGAGGTCTTCTTCTTCCTTGTCCCGGTGGCAGCCTTGGGCAAATCTTCGGGAGTGCTTCGCTCCCTCATCTGAGCTGCTTGAGGGACTAGTTCCCTCACTCATTTGAATCTGCTCCTCGACACATTACATACATCACTTTGGTCCGACATGCTTTCGACTTGATCGCTGACCACGTGAATAGTTATAGATGAGGTAGAGTGGATGAGCATCACAAAATGCAGAGATTTTTGCAAAGAATGATTCCAAAATTTAGTTTTAGTTTCCACAGAAAGCATTTCGGATCTACCGATTTTCAAACTCGGTGATACCGAAGCAGTTTTGGAACCTAGACTAGTGAACTCGGTCAGACCCGAGTCATAGTTCGGTGGCACCGAGACTGCTAGGGTTTCACAAAGTCCTAAAATCGGTCACACCGATTTGTAATTCTCGGTCAGACCGAGACTTACTAGTGCAATGGCGTTAGCCAAATCGGTGGGACCGAGTTTTTCAACTCGGTGGGTCCGAGATGGTTTCGGCGGAAACCTAACCCTAAATTTTCGAATCATACCTATTCTAAGGATTGTTTTGACTAGATAGAAGTGTTTCAATCATGGCAAGATGCATTACGAATACAATGTGCTGAGAATCGGACGAGGAAAGCACAGAGATGAAGTTCATACCCTAGTTCGGCGGTGAACTTGCTACGGCGGCAACGGCGGAGGAGAATTCCGTTGACGGCGGCGGAGACTAGCGAAAGGAGGCGGCTGGCGACGAAGTCGACGATCCGTAGACCAAGTAGGCAGAGCGAGCTATGCGCAGGTGAGAGGTTTCGGAGAAAATTTTCCAAAATTTGCCCGTGTGATATATATAGCCCGACATCACAAGATGACCGAAGTTGAACAACTTCGGTGTCACCGAGATGCATAATCATTATGATTCTGACAACTCGGTGTGACCGAAAGTTAAAATCGGTTGCACCGAGATTGAAAACATAGATCGACTTAGTAATCTCGGTATGACCGAAATGGAGGAATCGGTCAGACCGAAAATCACAAAGAAGTTTTGGAAGTTTAAGTCTATGACGAATCGGGGACTCCGAGTGCTCCTCATACAGAGTGGTTCGAATCTGACTTGATCAAATTTTGTGATGTAGCATGAATAGAGTTTGAGACGAGAAAAGCATAGATAGCTAGAGAAGGTTCTTAGGCATTCTTGTCCATCCACTTGGCAAAAGAAAAAGAAACATGTCACATCTTAGTTAGTCCATGCATTAGAGTGTTGCATCATGTTTACCTTTCATCAGAAACTTGAATTGGGGAAGACAGAACCCCCAGAACCCCTCTGAATCCAACTAGGGTTCACTAAAAATATTTTCAATGAACCTGAAATGCCCTTCTAAAAAGTTCACCCTCTTTGTCTTGGGTTAGAACCTCTGGAAAAATAGGTGCACAATTTTCTAGGTCAACAGAAGGTCATTGAATTAAATCATATGTAATTTGCATTTGGGCATTTAAATGCTAGTAACTATTTTGGATGCTCAAATAATTCTGAAAATAAGTGTGGGCTGTAGGAGATTTTCTAAACAGAGCCCCTGATTATTTCCAGGATTTTTAGAAGTGCCTAACTATTTTTAATAAGTCTACAAACTTACAGAAAAATAGAAAAAGGAAAACAGAAAGCAAGGCTTACCTGGCGCTCACTTGGCAAGCCCACCTGCCGGCCCAGCCCAGCCACCGCTCCAGCGAGCTGCTTGGCTTGGCCAGGCAGGCAGCCAGGTGCTCGACGGCGGCACTCGAGCATGCCACGCAGCTGCTCGCCGCCCTGCCTCCTCCCCGCACCGTCCTGCCGCCTCGGTTCGGTCGGCCACTCCTCCCCCGAGCTTGCAGACACCCCTACTCCTCCCCAGCTCCTCTCCCTCGCTCGCCCGCACCATGGCCGACGCCATCGCGCCCGCGCCACCGTGAAGCTCGTGCCCTCCATCGTCTCCGTGCTGCGCCACCGTGTCCGTTCGCTCCACCATCGTCGACTACATCGAGCAGGCCGAGCCCCGAGCGCTCGCACGCCCTGCAACACCTTCACCGACTCCGTCTCCGCAGATCACCGCCGGAGATCCCCATCGCCGTCGCCACCGCATCACCTCGTCCCCGACCTCGCCGACTGCTTCGCCGTACTCGCCATGAGCCCAGCTACCTCCCCATCCTCTCCGTTTGCCTTCCCATGCACCGTAGCTGCCGCACGAAGCATCACCGCACGCGCCACCGCCGAGCTCGTCGCCGACGTGTCTCCGGCCACCCACTGGCCACGCCACCTTGTCCACTAACTTCACCACATCCCGAGAACCCGTAGCACCACTCCACGCACTCGCCGTGTCCCAAGCCTCGGGTTCACTTTCACCCGACTCGGCGACCGCCTAGCTCGTCGCCGGCGACGCTTCCGGCCACCCAAGCTCAACCACCGCCACCAAACGCCGCGGCTTGTCTCCGGCTACCCGTAGATGGTCTCCGCTGTCCATTTGGTCGCCGGAACGCACAAACACACTCTCGCCGCCGCGTCTGGCTTCGCCGGCGGCTTAACGTCGGCGGGTTTGACCCCGTTGACGGAGTTGACTAAGTGGGGCCCCTCTGCTAATTAACCCAGTTTAGTTTTAACTGAAATTAGTTAGTTTACTTAACTACTGACATGCGGGACCCATTGGTCGTTGAACTGGGCGCCCCGTTGACCTCGACATCACCTCGATGCATCACTTGCAAATAACTAATTTCTGGTTTTATTTGTATTCGGAAATTCCAGAAATGGTTGCAAACTTCAAAAATCATAGAAATTAATCTATAACTCCAAATGCAAAGTTCTATATATGAATTTTGATCAGAAAAATTCAATGTAGCGACCCGACCGAATGGATCAAGTCTCGTGCTTTCGTGTCATCCACGGATCGGTATCTTTGACACACAGTACTCAAGGATTTATAACATAGGTAAATCACATGTATAAAGTAACGTAAATACTATTACCTCGATCCAAATATATAGCGGAAGCAACAAGGTTGTGGATTCCCATCAACACCAACGGCAAAGTTGAGTATAGGAAATCGTAACCCTAACGTATCACTTACTGTCGTTCGAAAATTCTGCAACATGAAAAGTTGCAGCCGAAACGGCCAGACATGGAATATCTTGGCAATGTAACACATAGAGAGTAATGAAAGAATAGGCTATACTACATGCATATATGGCTGGTGGAAAGCTCTATGGTTACAGTTTTTGAAAAGCCAATTTTTCCCTACTTCAAAGGAATAAATTTTATTTAACTATCATGGTGGTTGTTAAACATTGAGAATGGTTGACAGATCCTCAATCCCAATTAAAAGTACTCATCAAAACCCAATAACTTTTATTAGAAGTAACATGTTGAGATTCACATGATATTCAATTACCAGATACTCAAAACGTCCATAACCGGGGACACGGCTAATCATGATTAGTTTATACACTCTGCAGAGGTTTGCGCACTTTTCCCCACAAGACTCGATCGCCTCCGCTTGGTTCTCGTGACTACATGGTGTTTGAGAAACGGATGACCGAGACATAGTCTTTCAGAAGCGCTAGCACCTTACATGTGGGTAGACCGTACCAACCTACATCCCCTACATCAGCTAGCCTACCCGTAAGAGTTCGCACAACTTAGTCAACTACGCCAGAGCCCATAATTGGCTTGTGGCTGCACACGGAAGTTTCCAGTTTGAATAATCTTATGATCCCTTAGAGCCTGGGTGGCGGTCCGAAGAAATACAGGCAAGTCCTGATAGAAACCAGGTGCCTCAATCCACCCAGATGTGTGTTTAGGTTGCCACCTTAGATAAACCATTAATTAACAATCTCACATCTGTCATGGATATTCACTCGAACCCAATCCACGTCTACGAGCATAGCATGGCGTAATAAGCAAACGTAGAAGTAACTCCCAAAGGTTCATAAGTAAAACAGGTAATAGGTACTACCTCAATCTACTTCCCATCCCACAATTTAATTAGATCCTAACCATGCAAGTGTTTGAGGATTTGATCTAATGCAATAAAACTGGGTAGTAGAAAAGGTATGATCAAGTGTTACTTGCCTGCAAAGTTGATGAAGATGACTCGCACTCAAAACTCTTGATAGATCTACTCGTCACACTCCGGTCAATCTATCGTAATCAAGCAATAGTAACCACACATAAGCAATCACTCAAAAGATCGGAAAGAACGAAGAAAACAATTCGGAAAACGTCAAAACCAAATCAAATAACTCTTGCAGCATAAAACAATTTCTAACAGTACCAAAATTATGTGAATTTGGCCTTATCAGAAAGTTTAGGTCAAGAGCTTCGATTAGCAAAAAGAATCGACTAAATCGGAGTTACGAAACTCAAGTTATGATCAAACGAAGTTCAAATACAAATCTGTTTGAATTCAAATTTTAAAACTTTCAAAAACATGTTTGAGTTGTATTACTAGATAGAGGAGATCATAACGAAGAAGTGGGCGTTGGTTTCGTTGGATTCCGACTTACGAGTAAAAAGTTATAGCCGTTTGAAGATTAGGGACACTACGGATAGGTCCATGACGGAAATTAAAATAAAAGAAAAATCTATCGAGCTTAACGCCGCTAAACAAAACCGGAAAGAAAAACCGGCGAGAAAACCAATCTAGGGTTTCGGAAAGGAAACCGAAACGAAAAACCGATCTAGAAAACGGAACGGAAACCGATCTAGAAAACGGAACGGAAACCGATCTAGAAAAATGACGGCCTGCTGGGCTAGTACCTCAAGAGGCAAGGGCTCTGGCGGTGGCGGCGTGAGGGCGGCAAGCGGCAAGTGGCGGCGGCGGCGCTGGTGAGGGGGCGGCGGCGGCAGGTGGGGCGCGGCGTGGGCGGCGGCGGCGCTGCTAGTGGCGGCGGCGGCGCGGGGGCGGCGGCAAGGCTGGCTATGGTCTTGCTGCTGTGTGGAGGAGAGGAGAGAGAGGAGAGTTGATTTGATGTGTTGGAGGGGGGTGCTTGGGTATTTATATTGGGGAGGGAGGGTTTTGCTTGGGGTAGGGGCAAGAAATAGATTAGGATTAGGAATCCTAGGAAATAGATCTAGGAATAGATACTGGAATAAACGAAGTAGGAAAAGAGTCCTACTAGGACTTGGGAAAAGAGCGGCTCCTGGCTTGGTGCGTCTGCGATGGCCTTGTGGCCTCGTGGCCGACCGGTGGCTTTAGGCGGCTTGGGCCTTTGGCCCAAGGCGCTCAGCTTTTTTTTTTAAATTTTTTTAACAGAGACAAATAAAAATAATAAAACCAAATAAATAAATATATTATATAGGCATATAATATATCAAAATTTTCAGAAAAAGATTTCCTACATGATGAACTTTATTCTAGCTTCAAATAAAATACACAAAATTCAAATAAAACAAACAGTGCTACTGCCCTAATAAAATCCATTGAAAATCATTTTAAAAATACCAAAATGATTTCAAATTAATTTCTCTCAATTTTCTGATGTAGGGAATCATGTTACCCTATTTTCCATATATTTTATTTTAGAGAAAATAATTTGAATAAAACTCAAATAACTCCAATTGAAAATAATTCAAAGGAACTTTGAATTTAATTCTTTGAAACTCCCAACTCATATTTCATATGTTTTGAAGAAGTCATTTTATCTTCGCCGTGAAAATCATTGAGTTGCATAAAGTTTCAGAATTGGAAAATATTTTCCAAATGAAATTCAAATATTTTCAACACCCTTGTCATTTAAATAAATGGAAGAAGTCATGTCATCTTCTCTCCGTGGTTTTGTGATGAAAAGAATTTGAATTCGAAGATCACAAAAGCAAAATGAAAGTTTGGGAAAGTCCTTTTATTCCTCTCATTTAACTTTCAAAAAGTTTCGAATTCACTCACTTTCAGTCAATCAATCAAACAATCAGCCAAAACTATCTATTTGTTTATAACATTCCAAAATTTATAATTTTGGGATGTTACATTCAATCTATCCATTGGTAATGGTTTCATGCATGATAGAACAAGTTAACCTTGCTGTTTAAGAAGAATAATATAATGCACTATTATGGCTATGTTAAATGAGCTAACATTTGAATCTTTGATTCAAATGAGTTCATTCCTTTCTGTTCTAGCTTGCATTAGGTCAACACACATTCATATTGCCATGTCATAGCATGATCATATTGTTGCATATCGTCATGTGTTGTTTATGTTCGGTGTGTCTTTCGTGATAGGTTCTGCCTCCGAGGATAACCCCGAATATCCGTCTGAAGGGCAGTATCCTACTACCACTACATCAGGCAAGCAACCCGTTGATCATTCTGCTACAAACCCATGTTCTCGCTTCTGCTCTTGTTTACTGCATTAAGACAACGCGATTCAAACAGTTGTGTGTTGCGGTAGTTGAACCCACTTCCTTTGCATGACCTGTCATTGCCACAGTAACTAGATGAAACCCAGTAGCATGTGTAGGAGTTGATTGAGCCATGTTTGTGTTTCCTACCATGCTATGCTTTCTATTCTTAGAGTTGTGTCAGGTCTGGCTCATCGGGATGATGAACTGGAGTGAAAGGTTGTGTCGGTTTCGAGAGTGAAAGTGTTGAATATGATTTGGTAAAGGAATCGATGAGAGGCCATGTAGGAGTACACGGTGGGTTGTTTCATTGAGGCCGTCCCTAAGAACTGAGATCTGTATGTGTGATTTAAGATCAGCTACTACCACACGTTGGGCCTCAAATATGACCCCGCCGACTTATCAATTCCTCTCGTCCTCTGTCCGGGAGTTGCAAGTAGTTTCGTGTTTGTAGTATCTTTGGGGCGCACGCAGCACTGACCTTAGGGGTGGGCTGTGTTGCGGTAGGCACGTGGCACGGTGTACCGATTCGCCCGTTTGGTGTCTCGGGAACCCTGCACACATCGTTTGGGGCCGTTAGTGGAACCTCGGCCGGACTCCCTGTGGATGGAACCCGAATAGGCGATAAACCTGGATTAGAGACTTGTGTGGTTGGTTAGGTCGTGGTCTACACCCACGTCGGCTTTCGCTTGAAGTCTGCCGAGCACATATCGTGTGCAGACGCTAAGTGGTGGAAACATGTGTGACGAAGTACACCCCTGCAGGGTATAAAACTATTCGAATAGCCGCGTCCGCGGTAAAGGACTACTTGGTCGCCTATGCAGTTCATAGACAAGTAAATGGATACTACTAAAAGCCTCAAGATAAGTGTGAGTACCGCGGATGGCCCTCTCGTAGGTTGTCGAGAGAGGATCCACGGTGGAGTATTGTGATGGTGATTAGTGGACTCGTATGCGACAAATGCTTTTCAAGTGGTGTCTCGTAGGATAGCTTAGCCAAGATTCAAAGCTGGCTTGCTGCAATAACTCCACTACCTTCTTGAGAATGTGCATGTATAATAGGATTCTGTTGTGAGACTTGCTGAGTACCTCCGTACTCATGTTTGCTTAATTAATTTTTTCAGACGACAACACCGACCCCTCCGATGGGTTCTTTGTAGACCTTGACGTCGATGAGTGACTAGCCACCCAGGTGGTGATCCAAGGCTTGTGAAGGGCCACTGTAGATAGAAGGGCTTCGTCAAGCCTTCTTTCTTTTTAGTGTCTGTACTCAGACTAGTTTGCTTCCGCATGTGCTTGTATGTTTGTATGACTTGAGTGTTGGGTCATGTGACCCCTATCTGTATGAATATGTTATGTATGGCTCCTCAAAGCCTCTTAAATAAAGTACTTTGAGTTGTAGAGTTTTGTTGTGATGCCATGTTGTATGTACTCATATCGGGCATATTGTGTGTATGATTGAAATGATTGGTATGAGTGGGATCCGACAATCTAGTTGTTTATCCTTGGTAGCCTCTCATATGGGGAAATGTAGTCTAGTGCTTCCTGAGCGATAGTAGTCCGCTTCTGCCCAGCTTCACGGAGTCTTGCTAGCCCAAAGACTACTCGCTCTGGACACTTGGCTGGCGGCATGTGTTTCACTTCGTTCGTGTATCCGTCCCTTGGGAAATGTCACGCGTGACATCCGGAGTCCTGCCTAGCCTGCTACAGCCCGATTATTTGAGTCCTGTTAGCCCAAAGCTACAGCCCGGATTCATACGTTGATGACCGACATGCTCGATGTGATTCATGTATGCCTGTCCCCATGGGTTAGCGCCGCTTTGGGTTCACGACTAGCCATGTCGGCCTGGGTTCTCTGTCATGTGGATGCTAGCGACACTATCATATACGTGAGCCAAAAGGCGCAAACGGTTCCGGGCCATGGTAAGGCGACACCCGTGGGAATACCGTGCGTGAGGCCGCAAAGTGATATGAGCTGTTACCGGCTAGATCAATGTGACTTGGAATCGGGGTCCTGACAAAACCAATCAATCAAACAACAAGTGGATGTCCTCGAATGAGTAAAACATGCAACCAACATGCTCACACAATAAAATGACAAATGAAATATGTGACAAAGCATGCACAACCAATTCTAGCATCTATCAAACAATTGGCGATGACTAGGTCATCTATATATGAGTATATTGACTTAGGAGTCAAATGAGAACATTTGATCATAGGTCATACTCATCGTTTAAGCTCAAGTGGGGTTACCACTTTTACATAAAGCATTTATGTGTTCACATCATTAGAGTTGCTTTGACTTAATTCTTAGAGTTAAGCTCCCCCTAGATGTGAGATCCCCCCTTGGAGGGATAAACTAACCTTGGGTTGTCGTTGATGACTTCATGTAGGTGTTGAAGATGTGGATGCTCAATGTTGATGTAGATCTTTTGGAGCAATCCTTTGGAGTGAGTTGCACTTTCAATACCTACACGGGTTAGTCCCACAAGGAACAAACAAGAATATCCATAGACATAGAGTGATGCACACACAAAATGATGTCCATGAAGACATTAGGTTACCTTGTCCCTTGCCTTACCAACATGAGGGTTTGTGACTCCTTGAACTAGTGCAAGATATGGAAGTTGATTGCACTTGTCCTTGCCATAATGATATGAGTGAAAAATGTTGGCGGAGTCACCCTCAAGAACTATCTAGTTCTTGTTCTTCGGGATCCACATCATCTTGATGGGAATCCTTGGTGTAGTAGTCGTGCTTGATGAAGTAGAACTTGACGTAGTCTTGGGAACCCACTTGACCAAGGCCTTAGGTGCTTCTTCAAATGCATCAATCTCCTCTTGAAGCTTGTCCTTGCCTTTGTTCTTGTGGTCTTGTGTTGGAAGATCATCTTGAGCTTGTGTTCCCTTGAAGGAAGTAGGATCATACTTCTCTTGTTGAGGAACAAACTTCGTCTTGGGGTATTGATCTTCTTCCCACTCAACTCCATTGGCATTGAACTTTCGTTCAAAACCAACACCTTGATTCTTCCGGTGCCTTCCATGCTTGCGTACAATTTCCTCAAATTGATTACTCCCGGCAATGATCTTGTATACACCTTTCTCTATAATTCCCTTCAATAAGCTGTTTTCTTGCTCAAGTGTAACTTGGCTAGGAGAATCATTAGCGGAATCAAGAGAACTACTAGAAGCAACAATATTGGATTTAATTGTTATTGTTACTACTAGAAGAAGAATCCTTTTTGTTCTTGTTACTAGACTTGACTTGAGGCATGTAAGTAGATAAGAGTAAACGCTTGGCAATGTAAGAAGAACTTTTCTTACAAAGATCATCATTGATCGCTTTTAGGAACTCATGCTCTTGCTCAAGATTGAGCTTTTCAAATCGTAACTTCTCATGAGCCCTTAAAAGTTCTCGATGATCTTCAAAGATAGTTTCATGAGCTAACTTAAGAGTGTTTAGTTCTTTAGTTAGACGCTCAATTTTCTCCTTATCATTGTCATTCGTTTCATCTTGATTAGCATGATTAATTGACGTTTCATCATAGTATTCATCACTAGAGTTGTCAACAAGTAAATCATCATCACCAAGCAAGTCATCTTCATCACTATTAAAGTCAACATACTCTGGGTGTGTTACCTTAGGACCTTTGGCCATGAAGCATCTTCCAATTCCTTCATTTGGTGATTCAAATATGTCGTAGGAGTTGGTTGACACAAGTGCTAAACCGGCAACACCTTCATCTTGAGTGTATTCGGAGTCGGAGTGATAGCTTCTCTCGGAGTGATTGTCGGAGTCGGAGGCGGATACCCATTCACCAACATGAGCTTGATGTCTTTGTTTTGTGTAGCTCTTTGATGACTTGTCTTTCCTTTCCGAATCCTTGCTTCTCCGTGAGGGTCTTCGTTCATAACGATCATCTCTACTCCTTCTCTCTCTTGGTGGTGATTCTTCTCTTCTACTTCTTCTCTTGGGAGAATCTTCTCTTCTTTTGTAGGGCGCCGTACACTCATTGGAATAGTGTCCGGGTCTCCTACAATTGTAGCAATTGCGCTCTCGACTAGAAGATCTTTTGTCATTGTAGGACCTTGACTTGGAGCTTCTTTCTTTGCTTCTACTCTTGTAGAATTTGTTGAAGTTCTTCACCATTAAGCTCAATTCTTCATTGAAGGTTTGTTTCTCACTTGATGATGTGGGGCTTCACATGAGGCTTTGTAAGCACCACTTGACTTGTTGTGAAGTTCCTCCTTATCCTTGAGTGACATCTCATGAGCAACAATTCTTCCAATGACTTCCGTTGGCTTGAGATCTTTGTAATTTGGCATCATTTGGATCAATGTGCACACGGTATCATATTTTCCATCCATTGCTCTTAGGATCTTCTTGATGATGAATCTGTCGGTCATCTCTTCACTTCCTAAGCCGGCAATCTCATTTGTGATAAGAGCAAGCCTAGAGTACATTTCAGCGATACCTTCACCATCGTTGATTTTGAACTTGTCAAGCTGACTTTGGAGCACATCCAACTTGGATTACTTGACGGAGTCGGTACCTTCATGCATATCAATCAAAGTATCCCAAATTTCCTTTGCATTCTCAAGATGGCTGATTTTGTTGAATTCTTTGGGGCACAATCCGTTGAAGAGGATATCACAAGCTTGAGCGTTGTATTGCAACATCTTCAACTCTTCCGCACTAGCTTCACGGTTTGGTTCTCTCCCATCAAAGGATTCACCTTGCAAGCCAATACACACAATAGCCCAAACGGCGGGGTTATGTCCGAGAATATGCATTTTATCTTATGCTTCCAACTAGCAAAATTAGTGCCATCAAAGTAAGGACCTCTACGGTGATAATTTCCCTCGCTAGACGCCATACTCTCCTAGGTTGTGAGACCAAGGCTATGACCACCAAAAGCTATGGAAATCAAAGCAAATGGAGACGGAAGCTCTAATACCACTTGTAGGACCTTGAAGTATGTCTAGAGGGGGGGGGGTGATTAGACTACTTGACCAATTAAAAGCTATGCCTCTTCCCAATTTTAGACTTTGGCAGATTTTAGCTATCTTTGAACAATTCAAGCAATCATCACGCAATTCAAGCAAGCATGCAAAGAGTATATAGGCAGCGGAAAATAAAGCATGCAACTTGCAAGAATGTAAAGGGAAGGGTTTGGAGGATTCAAACGCAATTGGAGACACGGATGTTTTTGTCGGGGTTCTGATAAGTGGTGCTATCGTACATCCACGTTGATGGAGACTTCAACCCACGAAGGGTAACGGTTGCGCGAGTCCACGGAGGGCTCCACCCATGAACGGTCCACGAAGAAGCAACCTTGTCTATCCCACCATGGCCGTCGCCCACGAAGGACTTGCCTCACTAGCGGTAGATCTTCACGAAGTAGGCGATCTCCTTGCCCTTACAAACTCCTTGGTTCAACTCCACAATCTTGTCTGAGGCTCCCAAGTGACACCTAGCCAATCTAGGAGACACCACTCTCCAAGAAGTAACAAATGGTGTGTTGATGATGAACTCCTTGCTCTTGTGCTTCAAATGATAGTCTCCCCAACACTCAACTCTCTCTCATAGGATTTGGATCTGGTGGAAAGAAGATTTGAGTGGAAAGCAACTTGGGGAAGGCTAGAGATCAAGATTCATATGGTTGGAATGGAATATCTTGGCCTCAACACATGAGTAGGTGGTTCTCTCTCAGAACTGGTAAGTTGGAAGTGTAGGTTTGTTCTGATGGCTCTCTCCACGAATGAAGAGGAGGTGGAGGGGTATATATTGAAGGAAATATGCCCTAGAGGCAATAATAATGTTATTATTTATTTCCTTATATCATGATAAATGTTTATTATTCATGCTAGAATTGTATTAACCGGAAACATAATACATGTGTGAATACATAAACCTACAGAGTGTCACTAGTATGCCTCTACTTGACTAGCTCGTTAATCAAAGATGGTTATGTTTCCTAACCATGAACAAGGAGTTGTTATTTGATTAACGGGATCACATCATTGGTTGAATGATCTGATTGACATGACCCATTCCATTAGCATAGCACCTGATCGTATAGTTTGTTGCTAGTGCTTTTCTTCATGACTTATACATGTTCCTATGACTATGAGATTATGCAACTCCGTTTGCCCGAGGAACGCTTTGGTGCTACCAAACGTCACAACGTGTCGGGTGATTATAAAGGTACATTACAGGTGTCTCCGAAGGTACATGTTGGGTTGGCATATTTGAGATTAGGATTTGTCACTCCGATTGTCGGAGAGGTATCTCTGGGCCCTCTCGGTAATGCACATCACATAAGCCTTGCAAGCATTTCAACTAATGTGTTAGTTGTGAGATGATGTATTACGGAACGAGTAAAGAGACTTGCCGGTAACGAGATTGAACTAGGTATTGGATACCGACGATCGAATCTCGGGCAAGTAACATACCGATGACAAAGGGAACAACGTATGTTGTTATGCGGTCTGACCGATAAAGATCTTCGCAGAATATGTAGGAGCCAATATGGGCATCCAGGTCCCGCTATTGGTTATTGACCAGAGAGGTGTCTTGGTCATGTCTACATAGTTCTCGAACCCGTAGGGTCCGCACGCTTAACGTTTCGATGACAGTTACTATGAGTTTTATGATGTTGATGTACCGAAGGTTGTTCGGAGTCCCGGATGAGATCACGGACATGACGAGGAGTCTCGAAATGGTCGAGACATAAAGATTGATATATTGGAAGCCTATGTTTGGACTCGGAATCACTCCGGTGAAATTGGGAATTTTATCGAGTACAGGGGTTACTGGAACCCCGGGAGTCAATGGGCCTTGATGGGCCTTAAGGGGAAAGAAAAGGGGCCCTATAGCTGGCCGCAGCCTTCCCCTTCCCTAGTCCTATTAGGATTAGGAGAAGGGGGTGGCGCCCCCTCTCTCCCTCTCCCCTTGGTCAAACCCTAGTTGGACTAGGATTTGGGGGGGGAATCCTACTCCTAGTAGGAGTAGGACACCCCTGGTGCGCCTCCCTCCTGGCCGGCCAGCCCCTCCCCTTCCCTCCTTTATATACAGGGGCAGGGGGCACCCCATGACACACAAGTTGATCATTGAGATCGATTCCTTAGCCGTGTGCGGTGCCCCCTTCCACCAAATTACACCTCGAATATACCGTTGCGGAGCTTAGGCGAAGCCCTGCGCCGGTGGAACATCATCATCGTCACCACGCCGTCGTCGTCTTGATGAAACTCTCCTCAACACTCGGCTGGATCGGAGTTCGAGGGACGCCATCGAGCTGAGCGTGTGCAGAACTCGGAGGTGCCGTCGTTCGGTACTTGGATCGGTTGGATCGGGAAGAAGTACGACTACTTCCTCTACGTTGCGTCAACGCTTCCGTTGCTGGTCTCACGAGGGTACGTGACAACACTCTCATCTCGTTGCTATGCATCACCATGGTCTTGCGTGATCGTAGGAAAATTTTGAAATTACTACGCTCCCCAACAAAGGCATCCGAGCCTGGTTTTATGCGTTGATGTCATGTGCACGAGTAGAACACAAGTGAGTTGTGGACGATACAAGTCATACTGCCTACCAGCATGTCATACTTTGGTTCAGCGGTATTGTGAGATGAAGCGGCCCGACCGACATTACGCCAGACGCTTACGCGAGACTGGTTTCACCGCCCGAGCACTCGTTGCTTAAAGGTGACCGCGGTGTCTGCTCTCTCACTTTAGTTGAATCGAGTGTGGCTACGCCCGGTCCTTGAGAAGGTTAAACGGAGTCTATTTGACGAAGTATCGTTGTGGTTTTGATGCGTAGGTAAGAACGGTTCTTGCTCAGCCCGTAGCAGCCACGTAAAATTTGCAACAACAAAGTAGAGGACGCCTAACTTGTTCTTGCAGGGCATGTTGTGATGTGATATGGTCAAGACATGATGCTGAATTTTATTGTATGAGATGATCATGTTTTGTAACCGAAGTTATCGACAATCGGCGAGAGCCATATGGTTGTCGCTTATTGTATGAAATGCAATGCTACGTAATGCTTTACTTTATCACTAAGCGGTAGCGATAGTCGAGAAGCATAAGATTGGCGAGACGACAACGATGCTACGATGGAGATCAAGGTGTCGCGCCGGTGACGATGGTGATCATGACGGTGCTTGGAGATGGAGATCACAAGCACAAGATGATGATGGCCATATCATATCACTTATATTGATTGCATGTGATGTTAATCCTTTATGCATCTTATTTTGCTTTGATTGACGGTAGCATTATAAGATGATCCCTTACTAAATTATCAAGAAGTGTTCTCCCGAGTATGCACCGCTAAAGTTCTTCGTCTTTGAGACACCACGTGATGATCGGGTGTGATAGGCTCTACGTTCAAATACAACGGTGCAAAACAGTTGCACACGCGAATACTCAGGTTATACTTGACGAGCTATGCATATAAGATATGACCTCGGAACACGGAGACCGAAAGGTCGAGCGTGAATCATATAGTAGATATGATCAACATATTGATGTTCACCATTGAAACTACTCCATCACACGTGATGATCGGTCATGGTGTAGTTGATATGGATCACGCAATCACTTAGAGAATTGGAGGATATTTTTCTAAGTGGAAGTTCTTAAGTAATATGATTAATTGAACTTTAATTTATCATGAACTTAGTCCCGGTAGTATTTTGCAGATTATGTTGTAGATCAATAGCTCGCGTTGTTGCTTCCCTGTGTTTTTATATGTGTTCCTAGAGAAAATTGTATTGAAAATGTTAGTAGCAATATTGCGGATTGGATCCGTGATCTGAGGTTTATCCTCATTGCTGCACGTAAGAATTATGTCCTTGATGCACCGCTAGGTGATGGACCTATTGCAGGAGCGGATGCGCACGTTATGAACGTTTGGCTAGCTCAATATGATGACTACTTGATAGTTTAGTGCACCATGCTTAACGGCTTAGAATCGGGACTTCAAAGACGTTTTGAACGTCATGGACCATATGAGATGTTCCAGAATTGAAGTTAATATTTCAAGCAAATACCGAGTTGAGAGATATGAAGTCTCCAACAAGTTCTATAGCTAAAAGATGGAGGAGAATCGCTCAACTAGTGAGCATGTGCTCAGATTGTCTGAGTACTTCAATCGCTTGAATCAAGTGGGAGTTAATCTTCCAGATAAGATAGTGATTGACAGAATTCTCTAGTCACCATCACTAAAGTTACTAGAACTTCGTGATGAACTATAATATGCAAGGGATGACGAAAACAATTCCCAAGCTCTTCGCGATGCTAAAATCGGCGAAGGTAGAAATCAAGAAAAACATCAAGTGTTGATGGTTGACAAGACCACTAGTCTCAAGGAAAAGGGCAAAGGGAAGAAGGGGAACTTCAAGAAGAACGGCAAGCAAGTTGCTGCTCGAGTGAAGAAGCCCAAGTCTGGATCTAAGCCTGAGACTAAGTGCTTTTGCTACAATGGAACTGGTCACTGGAAGCGGAACTACCCCAAGTATTTGGCGGATAAGAAGGTTGGCAAAGTGAACAAAGGTATATTTGATATACAGATTATTGATGTGTATTTTACTAGTGTTCGTAGCAACCCCTCGGTATTTGATACTGGTTCAGTTGCTAAGAGTAGTAACTTGAAACAGGAGTTGCACAATGAACAGAAACTAGTTGAAAGGGAAGTGACGATGAGTGTTGGAAGTAGTTCCAAGATTGATATGATCATCATCGCACACTCCCTATACTTTCGATTAGTGTTAAACCTAAATAAATGTTATTTGGCGTTTATGTTGAGCATGAATATGATTTGATCATGTTTATTGCAATACGGTTATTCATTTAAGTAAGAGAATAAATTGTTGTTCTGCTTACATGAATAAAACCTTATATGGTTACACACCCAATGAAAATGGTTCGTTGGATCTCGATCGTAGTGATACACATATTCATAATATTGATGCCAAAAGATGCAAAGTTAATAATGATAGTGCAACTTATTTGTGGCACTTGCCGTTTAGGTCATATTGGTGTAAAGCGCATGAAGAAGCTCCATGCTGATGGGATTTTGGAATCACTTGATTATGAATCACTTGATGCTTATGAACCATGCCTTATGGGCAAGATGACTAAAGACTCGTTCTCGGAACAATGGAGCGAGCAAATGACTTATTGGAAATAATACATACTGATGTATGCGGTCCGATGAGTGTTAAAGCTCACGGCAAGTATCGTTATTTTCTGACCTTCACAGATGATTTGAGCAGATATGGGTATATCTACTTGATGAAACACAAGTCTGAAACATTTGAAAAGTTCAAAGAATTTCAGAGTGAAGTGAAGAATCATCGTAACAGAAAATAAAAGTTTCTACGATATGATCGCAGAGGAAAAATATTTGAGTTACAAGTTTGGCCTTCAGTTAAAACAAATGTGAAATAGTTTCACTACTCACGCCACCGAACACCACAAAGATAATGGTGTGTCCGAACGTCAGAATCGCACTTTATTGGATATGGTGCGATTTATGATGTATCTTACCGATTTACCACTATCGTTTTGGGGTTATGCATTAGAGACAGCTGCATTCACGTTTAATAGGGCACCATCTAAATCCGTTGAGATGACACCGTATGAACTATGGTTTAGCAGTAAACCTAAGCTGTCGTTTCTTAAAGTTTGAGTTGTGATGCTTATGTGAAAAGTTTTCACCGATAAGCTCGAACCCAAATCGAGAAATGCGTCTTCATAGAATACACAATGGTAACTATTGGGTACACCTTCTATCACAGATCCGAAAGCAAGATATTTGTTGCTAAGATGGATCCTTTCTAGAGAAGAAGTTTCTCTCGAAAGAAGTGAGTGGGAGGAAAGTAGAACTTGATGAGGTAATAGTACCTTCTCCCTTATTGGAAAGTTGTTCATCACAGAATCAGTTCCAAAGATTCCTACACCAATTAGTGAGGAAGTTAATGATGATGATCATGAAACTTCAGATCAAGTTGCTACCAAACCTCGTAGGTCTTCCAGAGTAAGATCCGCACCAGAGTGATACGGTAATCCTATTCTAGAAGTCATGTTACTAGACCATGATGAACCTACGAACTATGAGGAAGCGATGATGAGCCCAGATTCCGCGAAATGGTTTGAGACCATGAAATCTGAGATGGGATCCATATATGAGAACAAAGTGTGGACTTTGATGGACTTGCTCCATGATCAGCAAGCCATGTTAAATAAATGGATCTTCAAGAGGAAGACGGACACTGATAGTAGTGTTACTATCTACAAAGCTCGACTTGTCACAAAAGGTTTTCGACAAGTTCAAGAAGTTGACTACAAATGAGATTTTCTCAATCAGTAGCGATGCTTAAGTCTGTCCGAATCATGTTAGCAATTGCCACATTTTATGAAATCGGCAAATGGATGTCAAAACTACGTTCTTTAATGGATTTATTAAAGAAGAGTTGTATATGATGCAATCCGAAGGTTTTGTCAATCCTAAAGGAGCTAACAAAATGTGCAAGCTCCAATGATCCATCTATGGACTGGTGCAAGCATCTCGGAGTTGGAATAAACGCTTTGATAGTGTGATCAAAGCATATGGTTTTATACTGACTTTTGGAGAAGCCTCAGATTTACAAGAAAGTGAGTGGGAGCACTACAACATTTCGATAAGTATATGTGAATGACATATTGTTAATCGAAATAATGTAGAATTATTCTGCAAAGCATAAAGGAGTATTTGAAAGGAGTTTCTCAAAGAAGGACCTCAGTGAAGCTGCTTACATATTGAGCATCAAGATCTATAGAGATAGATCAAGACGCTTGATAAGTTTTTCAATAAGTACATACCTTGTCAAGATTTTGAAGTAGTTCAAAATGGAACAGCCAAAGAAAGAGTTCTTGCCTGTGTTACAAGGTGTGAGATTGAGTAAGACTCAAAATCCGACCACGGCAGAAGATAGAAAGAGAATGAAAGTCATTCCCTATGCATCAGCCATAGGTTCTATAAAGTATGTCATGCTGTGTACCAGATCTATTGCATACCCTACCACTATGCTTGGCAAGGAGTGCAATAGTGATCTAGGAGTAGATCAATGGACAGCGGTCAAAATTATCCTTAGTAGAATAAGGATATGTTTCTCGATTATGGAAGTGACAAAAGGTTCGTAAGAAAGGGTTACGCCGATGCAAGTTTTGACACCGATCTGGATGACTGTAAGTCACGATCTAGATACATATTGAAAGTGGGAGCAATTAGCTAGAGTAGCTCCGTGCAAGAGCATTGTAGACATAGAGATTTGCAAAATACTTACGGCTCTGAATGTGATGAGACCCTTGACTAAAATTATCTCACAAGCAAAACATGATCACACCTTAGTACTCTTTGGGTGTTAATCACATGGCGATGTGAACTAGATTATGACTCTAGTAAACCCTTTGGGTGTTGGTCACATGTCGATGTGAACTATGGGTGTTAACCACATATAGATGTGAACTATTGATGTTGAATCACATGGCGATGTGAACTAGATTATTGACTCTAGTGCAAGTGGGAGATGAAGGAAATATGCCCTAGAGGCAATAATAATGTTATTATTTATTTCCTTATATCATGATAAATGTTTATTATTCATGCTAGAATTGTATTAACCGGAAACATAATACATGTGTGAATACATAAACCTACAGAGTGTCACTAGTATGCCTCTACTTGACTAGCTCGTTAATCAAAGATGGTTATGTTTCCTAACCATGAACAAGGAGTTGTTATTTGATTAACGGGATCACATCATTGGTTGAATGATCTGATTGACATGACCCATTCCATTAGCATAGCACCTGATCGTATAGTTTGTTGCTAGTGCTTTTCTTCATGACTTATACATGTTCCTATGACTATGAGATTATGCAACTCCTGTTTGCCGAGGAACGCTTTGGGTGCTACCAAACGTCACAACGTAATCGGGTGATTATAAAGGTACATTACAGGTGTCTCCGAAGGTACATGTTGGGTTGGCATATTTGAGATTAGGATTTGTCACTCCGATTGCTCGGAGAGGTATCTCTGGGCCTCTCGGTAATGCACATCACATAAGCCTTGCAAGCATTTCAACTAATGTGTTAGTTGTGAGATGATGTATTACGGAACGAGTAAAGAGACTTGCCGTAACGAGATTGAACTAGGTATTGGATACCGACGATCGAATCTCGGGCAAGTAACATACCGATGACAAAGGAACAACGATGTTGTTATGCGGTCCGACCGATAAAGATCTTCGCAGAATATGTAGGAGCCAATATGGGCATCCAGGTCCCGCTATTGGTTATTGACCGAGAGGTGTCTTGGTCATGTCTACATAGTTCTCGAACCCGTAGGGTCCGCACGCTTAACGCTTCGATGATGGTTACTATGAGTTTTATGATGTTGATGTACCAAGGTTGTTCGAGTCCGGATGAGATCACGGACATGACGAGGAGTCTCGAAATGGTCGAGACATAAAGATTGATATATTGAAGCCTATGTTTGGACTCGGAATCACTCCGGGTGAAATTGGGAATTTTATCGAGTACCGGGGTTACTGGAACCCCGGGAGTCAATGGGCCTTGATGGGCCTTAAGGGGAAAGAGAAAAGGGGCCCTATAGCTGGCGCAGCCTTCCCCTTCCCTAGTCCTATTAGGATTAGGAGAAGGGGCGCCTCTCTCTCTCTCCCTTGGTCAAACCCTAGTTGGACTAGGATTTGGGGGAATCCTACTCCTAGTAGGAGTAGGACACCCCGGTGCGCCTCCCTCCTGGCCGGCCAGCCCTCCCTTCCCTCCTTTATATACAGGGCAGGGGCACCCCGTGACACACAAGTTGATCATTGAGATCGATTCCTTAGCCGTGTGCGGTGCCCCTTCCACCAAATTACACCTCGAATATACCGTTGCGGAGCTTAGGCGAAGCCCTGCGCGGTGGAACATCATCATCGTCACCACGCCGTCGTCTTCGACGAAACTCTCCTCAACACTCGGCTGGATCGGAGTTCGAGGGCGTCATCGAGCTGAACGTGTGCAGAACTCGGAGGTGCCGTGACGTTCGGTACTTGGATCGGTTGGATCGGGAAGAAGTACGACTACTTCCTCTACGCTATGCCAACGCTTCGCTGCTGGTCTCACGAGGGTACGAGACAACACTCTCATCTCGTTGCTATGCATCACCATGGTCTTGCGTGATCGTAGGAAAATTTTTGAAATTACTACGTTCCCCAACATATATAGCCTCCACACAAAATCTAACCGTTACACACAATTTACCAAACTCGCTGGGACCGAATCATAAAACTCGGTCAGACCGATTTAGTAAACCTAGTGACCGTTAGGGTTTTCGGTGGGACTGACATGCAACTCGGTAGGACCGATATGGTTAGGGTTAGGGCATAACGTAATCTCGGTGAGACCGATTACATAAACTCGGTGAGACCGAATTTGGTAATTAGCTAACCAGAGAGTTGGTCAGGTAAACTCGGTGGGACCGATTTGCTCTTTTGGTGAGACCGAAAAGTTACAAAAGGGAAACATAGAGTTTACATTGTAATCTCGGTGGGACCGATTCGCTCTTTCGGTGAGACCGAAAGGTTACGAAAGGGAAACAGAAAGATTACAATCCCATCTCGGTGAGACCGATTTGCCTAGGGTTTGTGGCAGTGGCTAAGACATCTGAACTCGGTGGCGCCGGATAGAAAGAATCGGTAGGGCCGAGTTTGACTTTAGGTTTAGGTCATATGTGAATGTGAGAAAGTAGTGGAGGGTTTTGGAGCATATCACTAAGCACTTGAAGCAAAAGGCTCATCAAGCAACACCTCATCCCTCCTTGATAGTATTGGCTTTTCCTATAGACGCAATGTGATCTTGGATCACTAAAATGTAAAATGTAGAGTCTTGAGCTTTTGAGCTTGAGCCAATCCTTTGTGCTTGATATTTTGAGGGATCCACTTTCATCATCCATGCCATGCCATTCATTGAGCTTTCCTGTAATATTTGTCTTGGAATACCATTAGCTCAATGAGCTATATTTTGTTATGAATTACCAAAACCACCTAGGGATAGTTGCACTTTCACTTGGCTACAATTTACTTTCCGTATCTAGACTAGCCGATTTTGGTTTCAATGTTCCATGCACTGAAGTAGATTGCCAAGTGTTTCGAAGAGATAATCATAATGTGGTCTTTACCGGTATACGTAGAGGTGATCTATACATTGTTGATTTCACTAAAAGAGCTCAACCTGGAACTTGCTTAATTGCTAAATCTTCTAAAGGTTGGTTATGGCATAGAAGGTTAGGTCACGTGGGCATGTCAAATCTTGATAATATTATTAAAGGTGATCATATCCTTGGTGTTAAAGATGTCATATTTGACAAGGATAGACTTTGCAGTGCTTGTCAAGCAGGAAACAAGTTGGAGGAAGTCATCCGTGAAGAACATCATGACCACGAGAAGACCACTCGAGCTACTTCATATGGATCTTTTTGGACCCAACGCCTACAAGAGACTCAGTGGTAACTCATTCGGTTTGGTCATTGTTGATGATTTTTCAAGATTTACGTGGATGTTCTTTCTTGATGATAAATCGCAGGTCCAAAAGATCTTCAAGAACTTCGCTAGGAAGGCCCAAAATCAATTTGAAGTGAAGATCAAGAAGGTTCAGAGCGACAACAGAACGGAGTTCAGGAACGCCAATGTGGATACCTTTCTTGACAAAGAAGGGATTTCACATGAGTTCTCGGCTACGTACACACCTCAACAAAATGGAGTTGTTGAGAGGAAGAACCAGATACTTGTTGAGATGGCGAGAACGATGCTTGATGAATACAAGACGCCAAGACACTTTTGGGCGGAAGCGGTTGAGACAGCTTGTCATGCGACAAATCGACTATATCTTCACAAGCTTGTTGGCAAGACGGCATACGAGCTTCTCACCGGTAACAAACCCCAAGTTGGATACTTTCGAGTATTTGGCTCAAAATGTTACATTCTTGATAAGCATCATCGTTCAAAATTTGCCCCTAAATCTCATGAAGGTTTCCTACTCGGTTATGGCTCAAACTCTCACACTTACCGTGTCTACAACAATTTCACCCGAAAGGTTGAAGAGACGGTAGATGTGAAGTTTGATGAATCTAACTTCTGGAAAGTAGAGCAATTGTCAATTGATGTAGGAGATAAAGATCCCTCGGAAGCAATTCAAGACTTGTTTATTGGCAAGATTCGCCCAACGGAGGTGAAGGAGACTACCTTGTTTGTTCAAGTGGAAGCCTCAACTCCACATCAAGGTGAACCACAAGTTGACTTGGAGGCATCCACAAGTGGAACACGTCAAGATGAAGGAAATGACGAAGTACAACAAGATGAACCTCATCGTCCTGAAGGAAATATGCCCTAGAGGCAATAATCAAGTTGTTATTTATATTTCCTTATATCATGATAAATGTTTATTATTCATGCTACAATTGTATTAACCAGAAACTTAGTACATGTGTGAATACATAGACAAATAGAGTGTCACTAGTATGCCTCTACTTGACTAGCTCGTTGAATCAAAGATGGTTAAGTTTCCTAGCCATAGACATGAGTTGTCATTTGATTAACGGGATCACATCATTAGAGAATGATGTGATTGACTTGACCCATTGTCGGTGTCAAAACCGGCAGATCTCGGGTAGGGGGTCCCGAACTGTGCGTCTAAGGTCGATGGTAACAGGAGACAGGGGACACGATGTTTACCCAGGTCCGGGCCCTCTCTATGGAGGTAATGCCCTACTTCCTGCTTGATTGATCTTGATAAGTATGAGTATTACAAGAGTTGATCTACCACAAGATCGTAATGGCTAAACCCTAGAGGTCTAGCTTGTATGACCATGGTAATGAATCTCTCCCCTCCGGACTAAGTCCTCCAGTTTATATAGACACCGGGAGGATCTAGGGTTACACAGAGTCGGTTACAAAGAAAGGAATCTACATGTTTGAACGCCAAGCTTGCCTTCCACGCCAAGAAGAGTCCCATCCGGACATGGGTAAAGTCTTTGGTCTTTGTATCTTCACAGACCATCAGTCCGGCCCGTGGCTAACAGGCCGGACGCCCGAGGACCCCTTAATCCAGTACTCCCTCAGTAGCCCCTGAACTTGGCTTCAATGACAAGGTATCCAACGTGTAGATCTGTCTTCGGCATTGCAAGGCGGGTTCCTTCTTCCGAACTCCAAGATGGTCTTCGAACGTAATGGTCATGTCCGGACCTGTAACATAAGTTCTGTATACTTACATAGAGGGCACAATAATTTATAAATCCAATCTACCGACAACTGTTCATAGCACGACGCCACGTCACCGTTGGGACATTATTCTAAACCGCTTGTTGGCGTGCAGCCCCGGGTTTTGAGGCGCGGCTTTATTGGCACGTCTTATCCAAGCCGAGATCGTGCCCCCCATATTAAGGGATTCTTATCAACACAGACATGGGTAACCCAATTGTCTCTGTGGTACAACTCCTTGGAAACAGGCAAATTTTAAGGCCCGGGAGTTGGCGTCTAGATACTCACGGCCTTTATAAAGGGGTACAGACCCGCCTCCCTCTCTTCCACGTTTGCTTCTTCCTCAGCCCTTGCTATCTCGAGTTCTAAAACCCAAGTTTCGACCACCTCAAGCCTTATTCATGTCCGGATCCAGCCTTCCCGGTCGGTGGGTGGCTTCTTCTGTTATAGAGGAGGATATTGCGAAGCTTAGGGCGGCGAGATATCTGACCGCAGAAATCCTCCATCGGCTCCCTGCCGAAGGGCGGGTTATCCCTACCCCCTGATCTGGCGAGAGGGTCGTGTCTGTCTCCCACTTCCTCCGAGGGTTAGGCTTTGCCCTTAATACCTTTGTTCGAGGGTGCATGTTCTACTACGGGCTGGACTTTCACGATCTGGCCCCGAACTCTGTTCTTCTTATCTCGGTGTTTATCGTCACATGCGAGGCCTTCCTTCTAATCCCTCCACACTTCGGCTTGTGGCTCAAGAACTTCAATGTGAAGCCGCAGATGATAGGGGGAAGCAGGCAAAGTGTGGTGGCACCACCGTGAGCAAGCTTAATAGCGCTCTTTGGCTAAAAGGATCCTTCACCGAGTCCTCTGACTTATGGCAACGAGAGTGGTTCTATATCACCGAGCCCCGTGGTTCCAAGTGGGCGGCTGCGCCCGCGTTTCAATCCAGCCCTCCGATTCAGCTCGCATCATGGATCAACAAGGGGTTGGATTGGGGATCGATTGGTGAGGTACAGACTCTGCAGAGCCACATCCGGAGTCTCCTCGAGACGGACATTGACCTTATCAACGTTATTCAAGTAATGCTGGTCCGTCGGACCTTGCCATGCCAAAGGCGACCTCTCCGCCTGTGGGAGTTTAATCCCGAAGGGCCGCGGACACTTCAACACTTCTTCGGCGCTACGAACAAAGGGATGTGGAAATCATTTTTCGGGAAACAAAAACAGTGGCCGGATACTACCGAAGACATCGGCCTTGACTGTAACCATCCGGACACCACGGTAAGTACCCGTCCGCCGAACACCTCCTAATCAGGTATTCTGTGGTAAGACACTGAGCAAACCATCTCTTTCCAGAGCTGGATAAAGAAAGCGGAATGGATTAGGTGTCCGACCCCTCTTCCCGAAGACTCAGCAGACCCCGTGCTAACAAGGATGCTGGCACCGGCACCGTACCAGGCGCCAGTGGAGGAGGGCACGGTGGAGAGTGGGAAGACCAGGGATGGCCTTCGTTCCGGAGGTAAATTGGACACCGAGTCCGGAGAAACTGACATTTCTTCGCCCGAAGACAAGGGCGAAGGAGAAGCAAGCATTCCTTCTCCATGTAGGAAGAAAAGGGCCGCCTCCGAAGGTTGGGAGGGACTGACTCCCAAGAGGGGAAGGATGCCATCGTCGAGCGACTCGGGATTGGAAGGCGACGCTGTTGAACAACTTCATCATGAGGACAAGCCCTTGACCAAATCGTAAGTGAATCTGGAATGCTTTAATCACCTCCTGTTCCTTTCCTGTTACCGAAGGGACACGTAACGTTCATGTGTATCTTTACAGTTCGGCGCAGAGTGTTGCTGGGCTATCCTCTTCTTCGGGGGATTTTCTCCCAGAGATGATGGAAAGCGAGACGCCTCCCCGGCCTCTTCGCCCAATAAGGAGGATGACTCTGAAGTGTCGTCTCGGAGGGTTTTTCTTGATCAACAAGCGGCGCGAGGGATGGAGGGGGCAGTACCCGAAGGTGAACCCCCGATCGTCCGGGATTCAGGGGCTAACAATGAAGGCCCCGGACTATCCGGTTCTCAACCAGCGATGATTCTGGAGACGAGTGAACAGGTTCCTTCAAAGGATGGTCGTGCTCCTGCAGCGGCTTCCGGAGACCCGGTGGCGCCGGATATGTTGAGGGATATGCTGCGAAAAGAATCTGTCTCGGAACAACGTACCTTGATGGGTACGGTGGTTGAGAGGATTCTATCCGCGAAGAGTGGATTGAATGAAGCCTTCATGAGCCTGCTAAGAGGCTTCGAGGTTTGTGATGTAATACTTTCAACTGTGTTTTATTTGCAAAGTTCACCTGTGTATAGGTAGTAGCCCCTGAGACTCGGGTTGGCTTCCTATGGGAGGTGATCCGAGGATCAAGAAGAGATGCTCAGGGAATAATCTAGTTAATTGGAACACAGGCTGTTTCTCCCCAGACGACTGCCCGGACTACGAATATTGCCGAGCTGCAGTGGAAGCTTGATGTGGCAGGGGATGACATTGCATTAATCAATAGACGTCTTGACGAGTCGCAAGGTATGTATTCGGAGCAATCGCTACACATACGTGTTTGTAATATAAGCGTGATGCTGAAAATTGTATATTGGGATATATATGGCTGCAGATGGTGCCGCCGCTGTTGAAATTCTTCGAGCAGAGCTAGCCCGGGCCAAGGAGCAGGCCCGGTTTAGTGATGCAGCCGCCGAAAAGGCGTCGGCCGACTTGAAGGCTGAACAAGCTGCTCGACACCAAAAGGAGGAGAAAATATCCACGATGGCGCTCGAACTAAAAACTGCTGCTAGCCGCTGTGAGTTTCTTGAGAAGGAGAATAAAGCCAAAACGGCTTGAGTTTGACAAGGCCTTGCGAGAAGCGAGAGAAACGCGGTCCAAATCTAGAGCAGCCCGTGAGGAGATCCGGGAAGCTGGGGAGATTGCGGCCGGTAAGCCCTTTTTACTCCAGACTAAATTCGGCGATCCGAACTATGATCAGCTTAACCAAGTGTGGAGTTCTCTAGACGTGCTTTTAGACTTGCCGAAGAGTTCTTCTGATGCGGGTTAGTTTTAGCTTCACAGGATATCCGGCGCTGCCATGAAGAACGTCATAATCCGGCTGTGGCTGACTGGGCCTATTCCGAATAGCTACTTCGGCTTGGTGCAGCGGCTTGTTGATGCGGTGCCATGTATCGATGCTGTTAAGCGGTCGGCGTGCATTGAAGGTGCATGGATGGCCTTTGCCCGTGTCAAGACATACTGGGGAAAGATGAAGGCCATCGATGTTGCGGCGAAGAGTCCACCCCAGGGCAAGGACCATCGTGCACCAGAGCATTATTTTGAGGACGTCTTAGAGGCTGCCCACTTGATAGAGGGTCAATGTTCGAAAGGCGTAATATTCAAGTGAAGTGTAAGCGAATTGTAAAAGACAATTTTTATAAACAGACTAAATTTTAGTTTTGTCTGAAAGCTTTTGTTCCTCCTGTGCGGCCGTTTGTATATTATCTGAATGTTTTCCAGTCATTGGCTTCGGCCCCCTCGTAGGAAATACAGGGGTGTTCGGAAAAGCATCCGATCACTCTTGACCCAACATCCTGGTCCATGAAGGAGGTGTCAATGCAGCGAACCAGGCAATCGGACTATAGGGCGTTAACACTTTCACTTAGCCATAGGAGTTTTATGGTGGGTCTACGATATAGCCCCTGGTATGTATGCGGCTTATTCTCATACTATGCGTTTACATATTTGACCAGAAAGAGGTCCTTCGTGTGACACGGAGGAAATCGCGAAAGATTCCAATAAGTCATCGAGTGGTTGACCAACTCTCGCCGCATCATGACAGTTAGTTTTCGGCTTTCTCTACTGAGGTGCTTAACCAGGTGAACCGGAAGCACAATCGCAGTAGTTCTCCCTTTACTACCCTAGACGATAGAGCGGAACGTAGGGTAGCAAGCACAGGAGCCGGGCAACCCAACTTTTGACCCAAGACATGATTCGGAGCTGATGCATATAAGGCCAAAAATCATGACGCCGAAGTACGCTGTAGATCTGTTCGGTCTTGTTGGCAACTTCTTTGTTCCCATACCGAACCCCTGGCAAGTTATGCTGAGGTGTAAGTTTGAAACGACCGTAAGGGTAAAATTCGATTATGTAGAAAAGAGCAGAATATTTTTACTGGGATTTGAGTGACGTGCCAATCATTTATATAGATAACAAAGCCACACCCTGGCTATTTTACATGCCAAGGGTCGAGGGCTGAGGATAAAGGCACCTTACAGGCTCAAAATACTGAGTGTGGTCTACAAAAAGTTATTTTGGACCTCCTGTTGCACGTCTGCGTCACCTTTCCTTCGTTAGGGTACTCCTTGACGGGAATAACTTTTGGATGATTGTATGAACCCGAACTCCGATAGAGTCCGTGGGTGACCAGCCTTGAAGCCATCTGTAGAGAGGATAGTAAAAAAAGGAAGATGGTTAGAAAAACAAGGGAGTATATAGGAGTACTTGTAAGCCCGTCCTTATTGCGCTTCTGCCAATGCCCATGGTATTTGAAGTGCATAACTATGTATGCACGATACCGACTTCTCAGGCATATTAGGCGGCCGGCGGAAGCCGAATTGCTAGTCCAGGATGGACATTGATCGGTCGTGTTGAACAGAGACCGATGGCGCAATGGCGGATGAGGTATGTGGCGAGATGAGGCCGCTTTGTAGTTTGGCTGAGGTATCCGTAGTATGGTCCTCTGTACAGGGGGGGGGGGGGTTCCTTGTGCATACACCTTTAGGGGTGTATGTGACATATACCATGTTTACTGTTTTTACTTCGAGAGGAAACTGCTTCTGTCCCCCGGTGTTCGGTTGACGTGTCTCTTCGCCGTCGCTATCGCTGGGCGCGTTCTTCCCCTTGTGTTCGGCATTTAACTTGCCGACCTGTTTGAAAACCCAACAACTTCTGTTGGTGTGATTAGCTGGTTTGTTGGGGTGGCCATGAATCTGGCAGGGCCTATCCAATATTTTGTCTAAATTGGATGGTCTATCCCTATTTGCCGTGGGAGGATTTTTTCATTGGCCGGGTCCGGGGCCGCTGAATCCAGCGTTGACCGCTGTGTCATCTGTTTCCTCATTGTTATTGCGGTGCTTGCTTTTATTGCGTCGTGGCTTCCCATTGCCGTCCTGGACTTCGGAAGTGCCCGGGTCACTGGCGCTATTGCTTCTACGAGCGAGCCAGCTGTCTTCTCCCGCGCAAAAGCGGGTCATCAAAGCCGTAAGGGCTGGCATGGATTTTGGTTTTTCCTGACCGAGGTGGCGGCAAGCCACTCATCCCGGACGCTGTGCTTGAAGGCCGCTAGGGCTTCTGCGTCCGGACAGTCTACAATTTTGTTCTTTTTAACTAAGAACCTGGTCCAGAGCTTCCTGGCAAACTCCCCGGACTGCTGGACGACGTGACTTAAATCATCGGCATCCGGTGGCTGGACATATGTACCTTGGAATTTGTCGTGGAAGGCATCTTCTAGATCTTCCCAGCTACCAATCGAGCTTTTAGGCAGGCTGTTTAACTAGTGCCAAGCTGGTCCTTTGAGTTTAACGTGAGGTATTTGATGGCGTGGAGATCGTCTCCGCGAGCCATATGGATGTGGAGAAGGAAATCTTCAATCCACACCGTGGGATCTGTTGTTCCATCGTATGATTCGATATTTACGGGTTAAAACCCTTCTTGGAATTCATGATCCATTACTTCGTCAGTGAAGCAAAGGGGGTGTGCGGCACCTCTATATCGGGCCATGACGCGACGTGTCTCTGATGGGGTTCGTCTGCGAATTTCGGCCCGAGCGTGACTAGGTTCGGCACGTCCGGATAGATAGCCGTCGTCGTGTGTTGAGGTGCGTCCTCGCGATCTGTAGATCGATCTGGTATGTCCTGCTTTGTTGTGCGGGTCCTTCCGAGGGCCGTGTTTATAATCCTGAGCTGCTTTACATTTGTTTTCACGCTCCGGTGGTATGGGCAGATTTTCGGCTTGAATTCCGCTTCCTCTCGACCACGTGGTGGTCTGCTAGTCGTATTACGCTAGGGAGGTGCGGACTTTAGTGCATCCTCATCGAACTGAGGTAGCAGTTTGCGCTTCGGGTAACTTTTGGCTGGGCGGTTGAGGCCGTATTCTTCGGCTACTAGGACATCAGTCCATCTGTCGTTGAGCAGATCTTGGTCAGCTTGAAGCTACTACCGTTTCTTTTCCAGGCTTCTTGCTGTGGCCATGAGCCGGCGCTTGAAGCGCTCTTGCTCAAAAGGTTCCTCTGGCACGAAGAATTCTTCGTCGCCGAGGCTTGCCTCATCTTCGGAGAGCGGGAGATAATTGTCATCCTCCAAATTGTCATGTGTGGCATGTTCATCAGGGCTAACTTGCCCGTTTCCTGGTTCCCCATGTTCGGAAGTGGCCTCAACAGGGTTTTATCGTTTTCGGCATCCTCCGGAGTATTATTTCCTCCGGTGCCAGCATTGCTCTCCTTTGAACGACGTGACTTAGAGCGGCGCCGAGGACGCCGGCATTTGTGCTGTGTCTCAGGAGTTTTATTCTCAACTGGATCTTCTTTGTCATTGTCATTGGTTTGTTTTGGTGTATCCACCATGTACATGTTGTACGGATAAGTGGCCATCCGGCGTCCAGTAGATGTCGGATTTTGTTTTTTCTCTTCATCGGCATCGTCGTCCATACCGTCGATGTCTTCGGAGCTGTAATCAAGCGTGTCGGTTAAATCCTCGACCGTGGCTATGGAGTGGGTGGCGGATGGGAAGCAAAATTCTCCATCGTCAGTCCCTAGTTCGAACTGGACATAGTTCGGCTGTGGGTCCCCCGCCAAGTATAGGTTCTTTAATGAGTTTAGCACATCACCCAAGGGTGAGTGCTGGAAGATGTCTGTGGTGCTGAATTCAAAGATCGATAAGCGATCGAGTTCGGCGTCTGCAGACTCACATGGTTCGGAACTTATAACCGGAGACGAGTCCGGAGTTCCGCTGACACAGATATCGTGTGAGGTTAAGTCCATGTGCGGCTCCAACACCAGGGAATCTGTGGCCTCTGTGGTAGGGTTGAGCCTCTGGTCCTTGGATGGCGCGGTATGCTCCGGATCTAGGGCCAGAGCAGTTACAGGAGCTATCTCCTGAATGCGGCCCGATGACAGATTTAGGTCATGTTCATCGAGGTGACCAGGAGCGGTCGCCGTGGTCTCAAATCCGGCGAAGATCAAATCTCCACGGATATCCGCGACGTAGTTCAAGCTCCCAAATCTGACCTGATGGCCAGATGCGTAATTATCGATCTGCTCCAGATGGCCGAACGAGTTGGCCCGCAGTGTGAAGCCGCCGAACACAAAGATTTGTCCGGGAAGGAAAGTTTCTCCTTGGATAGCGTCATTGTTGACGATTGAAGGGGCCATCAAACCTTTTGAGGACGGCACAGTGGAACTCTCAATGAAAGCACCAATGTCGGTGTCAAAACCGGCGGATCTCGGGTAGGGGGTCCCGAACTGCGCGTCTAAGGTCGATGGTAACATGAGACAGGGGACACGATGTTTACCCAGGTTCGGGCCCTCTCTATGGAGGTAATGCCCTACTTCTTGCTTGATTGATCTTGATAAGTATGAGTATTACAAGAGTTGATCTACCACGAGATTGTAATGGCTAAACCCTAGAGGTCTAGCTTGTATGACTATGGTAATGAATCTCTCCCCTCCGGACTAAGTCCTCCGGTTTATATAGACACCGGGAGGTGTTGGAAATATGCCCTAGAGGCAATAATAAAAAGGTTATTATTATATTTCCTTATTCATGATAATTTTCTATTGTTCATGCTATAATTGTGTTATCCGGAAATCGTAATACATGTGCGAATACATAGACCACAACATGTCCCTAGTGAGCCTCTAGTTGACTAGCTCGTTGATCAATAGATGGTTATGGTTTCCTAACCATGGACATAGGATTTCATTGATAATGGGATCACATCATTAGGATAATGATGTGATGGCCAAGACCCAATCCTAAGCATAGCACAAGATCGTGTAGTTCGTCTGCTAAAGCTTTTCTAATGTCAAGTATCCTTTCCTTAGACCATGAGATTATGCAACTCCCAGATACCGTAAAGGGTACTTTGGGTGTGCCGAACGTCACAACGTAACTGGGTGGCTATAAAGGTACACTACGGGTATCCCCAAAAGTATCTATTGGGTTGGCACGAATCGAGACCGGGATTTGTCACTCCGTATGACGGAGAGGTATCTCTAGGCCCACTCAGTAGGACATCATCATAATGAGCTCAATGTGATCAAGGAGTTGTTCACGGGATGATGTGTTACGGGAACGAGTAAAGAGACTTGCCGTAATGAGATTGAACAAGGTATCGGTAATACCGACGATCGAATCTCGGGCAAGTATCATACCGATAGACAAAGGGAATTGTATACGGGATTGCTTGAATCCTCGACATCGTGGTTCATCCGATGAGATCATCGTGGAACATGTGGGAGCCGACATGGGTATCCAGATCCTGCTGTTGGTTATTGGCCGGAGAGCTGTCTCGGTCATGTCTGCGTGATTCCCGAACCCGTAGGGTCTACACACTTAAGGTTCGATGACGCTAGGGTTATTAGGAAGATTTGTATGTGATTACCGAATGTTGTTCGGAGTCCCGGATGAGATCCCGGACGTGACGAGGAGTTCCGGAATAGTCTGGAGGTGACGATTTATATATGGGAAGTCATCATACGGTCACCGGAAATATTCGGGGGTATACCGGTATTGTACCGGGACCACAGGAGGGGTTCCGGGGGTCCACCGGGAGGGTCCACCTGCCCCGGAGGTCCTTATGGGCTGTAGGTGGAAGGGAACCAGCCCCTAGTGGGCTGGGCGCCATCCCCCCTAGGGCCCATTCGCCTAGGGTTGGGGGGGGGACCCTAAAGGGGGCGCCCCCCCCCTTGCTTGGGGGCAAGCCCCCTCCCCCTTGGCCGCCGCCCCCTCTAGATCTCATCTAGAGGGGCCGGCCCCCTTCCCCCTTCTCCCTATAAATAGAGGGGCAAGGGGAGGGCTGCAGCACCACATCCAAGGCACAAGCTCTTCCCTCCCCAACACCTCTCCTCCTCCGCGTGAGCTTGGCGAAGCCCTGCCGGAGAACTGCCACTCCATCACCACCAGGCTGTCGTGCTGCTATTGGAGCCCTCTTCCTCAACCTCTCCGTCCTCCTTGCTGGATCAAGGCGCAGGAGACGTCACCGGCTGCACGTGTGTTGAACGCGGAGGCACCGTTGTTCGATGCTTAGATCGGATTCGGCCGCGATCTGAATTGCTACGTGTATGACTCCTCCAACCGCGTTCTTGCAACGCTTCCGACTCGCGATCTTCAAGGGTATGAACATGCACTCCCCTCTCTCTCGTTGCTAGTTACTCTATAGATTGATCTTGGTGATGCGTAGAAATTTTTTAATTTCTGCAACGATCCCCAAAAGTGGCATCATGAGCTAGGTCTATGCGTAGTTTCTATGCACGAGTAGAACACAAGTTGTTGTGGGCGTCGATTTTGTAAATTTACTTGCTGTTACTATTCTTATCTTGATTCGGCGGCATCGTGGGATGAAGCGGCCTGGACCGACCTTACACGTACACTTATGTGAGACAGGTTCCACCGACTGACATGCACTAGTTGCATAAGGTGGCTAGCGGGTGTCTGTCTCTCCCACTTTAGTCAGATCGGATTCGATGAAAAGGGTCCTTATGAAGGGTAAATAGAAATTGGCATATCACGTTGTGGTTTTGGCGTAGGTAAGAAACGTTCTTGCTAAGAAACCTATAGCAGCCACGTAAAAATTTACAACAACAATTAGAGGACGTCTAACTTGTTTTTGCAGCATATGCCGTGTGATGTGATATGGCCAAAAGTATGTGATGAATGATATATGTGATGTATGAGATTGATCATTTTCCTGTAATAGGAATCACGACTTGCATGTCGATGAGTATGACAACCGGCAGGAGCCATAGGAGTTGTCTTAATTTATTTATGACCTGCGTGTCAACATAAACGTCATGCAATTACTTTGCTTTATTGCTAAACCGTTAGCCATAGTAGTAGAAGTAATAGTTGACGAGATAACTTCATGAAGACACGATGACAAGGATCATGATGATGGAGATCATGGTGTCAAGCCGGTGACGATGATGATCATGGCGCCCCGAATATGGAGATCAAAAGTAGCAAAATGATATTGGCCATATCATGTCACTATTTGATTGCATGTGATGTTTATCATGTTTTTGCATCTTATTTGCTTAGAACGACGGTAGCATAAATAAGATGATCCCTAATTAAAATATCAAAAATTGTGTTCCCCCTAACTGTGCACCGTTGCTAAGGTCCGTTGTTCCGAAGCACCACGTGATGATCAGGTGTGATAGGTCCTAACGTTCGCATACAACGGGTGTAAGCCAGATTTACACACGCAATACACTTAGGTTGACTTGATGAGCCTAGCATGTACAGACATGGCCTCGGAACACGGAAGACCGAAAGGTCGAACATGAGTCGTATAGAAGATACGATCAACATGAAGATGTTCACCGATGATGACTAGTCCATCTCACGTGATGATCGGACACGGCCTAGTTGACTCGGATCATGTATCACTTAGATGACTAGAGGGATGTCTATCTGAGTGGGAGTTCATTAAATAATTTGATTAGATGAACTTAATTATCATGAACATAGTCTAAAACTTTGCAATATGTCTTGTAGATCAAATGGCCCACGCTAATGTTGCCCTCAACTTCAATGCGTTCCTAGAGAAAACCAAGCTGAAAGACGATGGCAGCAACTACACGGATCGGGTCCATAACACGAGGATTATCCTCTTAGCTGCCAAGAAAGCATATGTCCTTGATGCACCGCTAGGTGAAGCACTGTTTTCCCAAAAACTCAAGGCGTTATGAGCGCTGGCGATCGCGTAGTGATGATTACTCCCTGGTTTAGTGCGGCATGCTTTACGCTTTAGAACCGGGCTCCAAAAGCGTTTTGAGCAGCACAGAGCATATGAGATGTTCCAAGAGCTGAAAATGGTTTTCCAAGCTCATGCACGGGTCGAGAGATATGAAGTCTCGACAAGTTCTACAGATTGTAAGATGGAGGAGAATAGTTACACGTGAACACATACTCAAAATGTCTTGGTTGCACAACCACTTATCTCAGCCGGGAGTTAATCTCCCGGATGATGCGATCATTGATGAGAATCCTTGATCGCTCCCACCTAGCTACAAGAGCTTTGTGATGAACTTCAATATGCAGGGATGGAAAAGACCATTCTGAGGTATATTCAATGCGAAATCAGCGGAGGTGGAGATCAAAAGGAACATCAAGTGTTGATGGTGAATAAAACCACTAAGTTCAAGAAAGGCAAGGGTAAGAAGAACTTCAAGAAGGACGGCAAGGGAGTTGCCGCGCCCGTAAGCCAGCTTGCGGGAAGAAGCCAAAGCATGGACCCAAGCACGAGACCGAGTGCTTTTATTGTAAGGGAAGCAGTCATTTGAAGCGGAACTGCCTCAAGTACTTAGCGGATAAGAAGGCCGGCAATACCAAAGGTATATGTGATATACATGTTATTGATGTGTACCTAACCAGCGCTCGTAGTAGCTCCCCGGTTATTTGATACCGATCACGGTTGCTCATATTTGTAACTCAAAACAGGAGCTGCGGAATAAGCGGAGATCTGGCGAAGGGCGAGGTGACGATGCGCTGCGTCGGGAATGGTTCCAAGGTCGATGTGATCGCCGTCGGCACGCTACCTCTACATTTACCTACGGGATTAGTTTTAAACCTCAATAATTGTTATTTAGTACCAGCTTTGAGCATGAACATTGTATCTGGATCTCGTTTAATGCGAGATGACTACTCATTTAAATCTGAGAATAATGGTTGTTCTATTTATATGAGAGACATGTTTTATGGTCAAGGCCCGTTGGTCAATGGTTTATTCTTATTGAATCTCAAACGTGATGTTACACATATTCATAGTGTGAATGCCAAAATATGTAAGGTTGATAATGATAGTCCCACATACTTGTGGCACTGCCACCTTGGTCACATTGGTGTCAAACGCATGAAGAAACTCCATGTAGATGGACTTTTGGAGTCTCTTGATTATGAATCATTTGACACGTGTGAACCATGCCTCATGGGCAAAATGACCAAGACTCCGTTCTCCGGAACAATGGGCGAGCAACCAACTTATTGGAAATCATACATCTTGATGTAAAAGTGCGGTCCAATGAGCGTTGAGGCTCATGGTGGTTATCATTATGTTATCACCCTCACTGATGACTTAAGTAGATATGGGTATGTCTACTTAATGAAGCACAAGTCTGAGACCTTTGAAAAGTTCAAGGAATTTCAGAGTGAGGTTGAGAATCAACGTGACAGGAAAATCAAGTTCTTATGATCAGATCGTGGGGGAGAATATTTGAGTCACGAATTTGGCATGCACTTAAGGAAATGTGGAATTGTTTCACAACTCACGCCGCCTGGAACACCTCAGCGTAATGGTGTGTCTGAACGTCGTAATCGCACTCTGTTGGATATGGTGCGATCTATGATGTCTCTTACCGATCTACCACTATCATTTTGGGGTTATGCTATAGAGACTGCCGCATTCACTTTAAATAGGGCTCCGTCGAAATCCGTTGAGACGACACTGTATGAATTGTGGTTTAGGAAGAAACCTAAGTTGTCGTTTCTGAAAGTTTGGGGATGCGATGCTTATGTCAAGAAACTTCAACCTGAAAAGCTCGAACCCAAATCGGAAAAATGCTTCTTCATAGGATACCCTAAGGAAACTATAGGGTATACCTTCTACCTCAAATCCGAAGGCAAGATCTTTGTTGCCAAGAATGGATCCTTTCTAGAGAAAGAGTTTCTCTCAAAAGAAGTAAGTGGGAGGAAAGTAGAACTTGATGAAGTATTGCCTCTTGAACCGGAGAGTAGCGCAGCTCAAGAAAATGTTTCTGTGGTGCCTACATCGACTAGAGAAGATGTTAATGATGATGATCATGAAACTTCAGATCAAGTTGCTACTGAACTTCGTAGGTCCACAAGGACACATTCCGCACCAGAGTGGTACGGCAACCCTGTCCTGGAAATCATGTTGTTAGACAATGGTGAACCTTCGAACTATGAAGAAGAGATGGAGGGCCCGGATTTCGACAAATGGCTTGAAGCCATGAAATCCTAGATAGGATCCATGTAAGGAAACGAAGTATGGACTTTGACAGACTTGCCCGATGATCGGCGAGCCATAGAAAACAAATGGATCTTTAAGAAGAAGACAAACGCGGATGGTAATGTAACCATCTATAAGGCTCGGCTTGTCGCTAAGGGTTATCGACAAGTTCAAGGGGTTGACTACGATGAGACCTTCTCACCCGTAGCAAAGCTGAAGTCTGTCCGAATCATGTTAGCAATTGCCGCATTCTATGATTATGAGATATGGCAAATGGATGTCAAAACAACATTCCTTAATGGTTTCCTTAAGGAAGAATTGTATATGATGCAGCCGGAAGGTTTTGTCGATCCTAAGAATGCTGACAAGGTATGCAAGCTCCAACGCTCGATCTATGGGCTGGTGCAAGCATCTCGGAGTTGGAACATTCGTTTTGATAAGATGATCAAAGCGTTTGGGTTTACGCAGATATATGGAGAAGCCTGTGTTTACAAGAAAGTGAGTGGGGGCTCTGTAGCATTTCTCATATTATATGTGGATGACATACTATTGATGGGAAATGATATAGAAATCTTGGAAGCATAAAGGCCTACTTGAATAAGTGTTTTTCAATGAAGGACCTTGGAGAAGCTGCTTACATATTAGGCATCAAGATCTATAGAGATAGATCGAGACGCCTCATTGGTCTTTCACAAAGCACGTACCTTGACAAGATATTGAAGAAGTTCAATATGGATCAGTCCAAGAAGGGGTTCTTGCCTGTATTGCAAGGTGTGATATTGAGCACGGCTCAATGCCCGACCACTGCAGAAGATAGGGAAAAGATGAGTGTCATCCCCTATGCCTCGGCCATAGGGTCTATTATGCATGCCATGCTGTGTACCAGACCTGATGTAAACCTTGCCGTAAGTTTGGTGGGAAGGTACCAAAGTAATCCCGGCATGGAACACTGGCAGCGGTCAAGAATATCCTGAAGTACCTGAAAAGGACTAAGGATATGTTTCTTGTTTTTGGAGGTAACGAAGAGCTCGTGGTAAAGGGTTATGTTGATGCTAGCTTCGGCACAGATCTGGATGACTCCAAGTCACAAACCGGATACGTGTATAGTTTGAATGGTGGGGCAGTTAGCTGGTGTAGTTGCAAGCAAAGCATCATGGCGGGATCTACATGTGAAGCGGAGTACATGGCAGCCTCAGAGGCAACACATGAAGCAATCTGGATGAAGGAGTTCATTACCGACCTAGGAGTTATTCCCAATGCGTCGGGCCCGATGGCTCTCTTCTGTGACAACACTGGAGCTATTGCCCTGGCCAAGGAGCCCAGGTTTCACAAGAAGACCAGGCATATCAAGCATCACTTCAACTCCATTCGTGAAAATGTTCAAGATGGAGACATAGAGATTTGTAAAGTGCATACGGACCTGAATGTCGCAGATCCGTTGACTAAACCTCTTCCACGTGCAAAGCATGATCAACACCAGAACTCTATGGGTGTTCGATTCATCACAATGTAATTAGGTTATTGATTCTAGTGCAAGTGGGAGACTGTTGGAAATATGCCCTATAGGCAATAATAAAAATATTTCCTCGTTCATGATAATTGTCTATTATTCATGCTATAATTGTGTTATCCGGAAATCGTAATACATGTGTGAATACATAGACCACAACATGTCCCTAGTGAGCCTCTAGTTGACTAGCTCGTTGATCAATAGATGGTTACGGTTTCCTAACCATGGACATAGGATGTCATTGATAATGGGATCACATCATTAGGATAATGATGTGATGGACAAGACAATCCTAAGCATAGCACAAGATCGTGTAGTTAAATGCTGCTAAAGCTTTTCTAATGTCAAGTATCCTTTCCTTAGACCATGAGATTGTGCAACTGCCGGATACCGTAAAGGGTACTTTGGGTGTGCCAAACGTCACAACGTAATTGGGTGGCTATAAAGGTACACTACGGGTATCCCCGAAAGTATATGTTGGGTTGGCACGAATCGAGACTGGGATTTGTCACTCCGTATGATGGAGAGGTATCTCTGGGCCCACTCGGTAGGACATCATCATAATGAGCTCAATGTGATCAAGGAGTTGTTCACGGGATGATGTGTTATAGGAACGAGTAAATAGACTTGCCGTAACGAGATTGAACAAGGTATCGGTATACCGACGATCGAATCTCGGGCAAGTATCGTACCGATAGACAAAGGGAATTGTATACGGGACTGCTTGAATCCTCGACATCGTGGTTCATCCGATGAGATCATCGTGGAACATGTGGGAGCCAACATGGGTATCCAGATCCCGCTGTTGGTTATTGGTCGGAGAGATGTCTCGGTCATGTCTGCATGATTCCCGAACCCGTAGGGTCTACACACTTAAGGGTCAATGACGCTAGGGTTATTAGGAAGATTTGTATGTGATTATAGAATGTTGTTCGGAGTCCCGGATGAGATCCCAGACGTCACGAGGAGTTCCGGAATAGTCTAGAGGTGAAGATTTATATATGGGAAGTCATCATACGGTCACCGGAAATATTCGGGGGTATACCGGTATTGTATCGGGACCACCAGAGGGGTTCCGGGGGTCCACCGGGAGGGTCCACCTGCCCCGGACGGCCTTATGGGCTATAGGTGGTAGGGAACCAGCCCCTAGTGGGCTGGGCGCCATCCCCCCCTAGGGCCCATGCGCCTAGGGTTGGGGGGGGGGGGAACCCTATAGGGGCACCCCCTTGCTTGGGGGGCAAGCCCCCTCCCCCTTGGCCGCCGCCCCCCTCTAGATCTCATCTAGAGGGGCCGGCCCCTTCCCCCTTGTCCCTATAAATAGAGGGGCAAGGGGAGGGCTGAAGCACCACATCCAAGGCGCTGCCCCTCCCCTCCCCAACACCTCTCCCGCTTCGCGTGAGCTTGGCGAAGCCCTGCCGGAGAATTGCCACTCCATCACCACGACGCCGTCGTGCTGCTGTTGGAGCCTTCTTCCTCAACCTCTCCCTCCTCCTTGCTGGATCAAGGCACGAGAGACGTCACCGGGCTGCACGTGTGTTGAACGCGGAGGCACCGTTGTTCGGTGCTTAGATCAGATTCGGCCACGATCTGAATCGCTACGTGTACGACTCCTCCAACCGTGTTCTTGCAACGCTTCCGACTCGCGATCTTCAAGGGTATGAAGATGCACTCCCCTATCTCTCCTTGCTAGTTACTCCATAGATTGATCTTGGTGATGCGTAGAATTTTTTTAATTTCTGCAACGATCCCCAACAGGAGGATCTAGGGTTACACAGAGTCGGTTACAAAGAAAGGAATCTACATGTTTGATCGCCAAGCTTGCCTTCCACGCCAAGACGAGTCCCATCCAGACACGGGTAAAGTCTTCGGTCTTTGTATCTTCACAGCCCATCAGTCCGGCCCATGGCTAACAGGCCGGACGCCTGAGGACCCCTTAATCCAGGACTCCCTCACCCATCCGTTAGCTTAGCACGATGATCGTTTAGTTTGTTGCTATTGCTTTCTTCATGACTTATACATGTTCCTATGACTATTAGATTATGCAACTCCCGAATACCGGAGGAACACTTTGTGTGCTATCAAACATCACAACATAACTGGGTGATTATAAAGATGCTCTACAGGTGTCTCCGATGGTGTTTGTTGAATTGGCATAGATCGAGATTAGGATTTGTCACTCCGATTGTCGGAGAGGTATCCCTGGGCCCTCTCGGTAATGCACATCACTATAAGCCTTGCATGCAATGTGACTAATGAGTTAGTTGCGGGATTATGAATTACGGAACGAGTAAAGAGACTTGCCGGTAACGAGATTGAACTAGGTATTGAGATACCGATGATCGAATCTCAGGAAAGTAATATGCCGATGACAAAGGGAATAATGTATGTTTTTATGCGGTTTGACCGATAAAGATCTTCCTAGAATATGTGGGAGCCAATATGAACATCCAGGTTCCGCTATTGGTTATTGACCGGAGATGAGTCTCGGTCATGTCTACATAGTTCTCGAACCCGCACACTACAAAAAAAGACACTTTCGTGATGATACGTGTTTGTCATAGTAGGTCACGTTTTCTGTCATGCATGTACATCCATGACAAATTTATGCGAGAATCAAGATAGTCATACTGTCTTTGTCGTAGAAGTGTTCCATGACATTACCAAAATTATCATCACGGAAGTGTCCACTTCCATGACGATAAATCGTGTGTCATAGAAGTGCTTTCGTCAAGGGTGACCGACACGTGGCATCGACCGTAACGGGACGCCGTTAAGCTATCGGGTCCGGTTTTGGATCCGATAACCCGTTAACAGCCCGGACCAATGGGAATTTTCCACGTGTAAAATTCTCATTGGCTGGAGGAAACACGTGTCGGCTCAACGTTCGGAGAGATGTCATCCACTCATTGGACAGGAGGAGCCTATGATACGTAGACACATGGCACGACCCAACAGAGGCCCATTCCGGTGAAAAGGCCGGCCCATTTGACTTGGTCAAAAGGTAATGGGCCGGCCCATGGAAAGCCTGTTAACGGACTGTTCATATATAGCTTATTTACGACCCGCTTACTACCGGCCCGTTACGACCTATCGGAATTAAGCCCAGTAGCTTCATCTGGGCCGTCAAATATGATTGCAGCCCATTGTAACTTCCGGCCCATGTATGGCCCATGATGTCTTTCAGCTCATATGAGGCCCTTTGTAACTCTCGGCCCATTAAAGGCTCGAGATGAAACTGGCCCATAATGAACAGTGTATCACTTTATACCCATTAACGACCCATTATTCCGTCGGCCGTTTCCAGCCCATGTTAACTTTCGGCCTTCTAAGGGCCCATTTATTCTTGGGCTCATTTCTAGAATTCGGTTAGATACGGTTCGTTACTGGCCTGTTTGGTTTGTGGGCCAAATATAGCCCGTGGTTACATTCGGCCCATTTGTGGCCCGTTAACCCGTTGGGCTGTTTTCATAGCGTTATCAAATACGGCCTATTAACGACCCGTTATGGTCCACGAATAGTACGACCCATGTTTGGCGAAATAATTATACGCCCCGTAGAAGGCCCATGGATCCTATGGCCCGTAGAAGACCAATGGATCCTACTGCTCGTAGAAGGCCCATGGATCATACGGCCCGTAGAAAGTCCATGGATCCTATGGCCCGTAAAAGACCCATGGATCCTACGGCCCGTAGAAGGCCCATAGATTCAACGGCCCGTAGGAGGCCCATGGTTACTGTAACGCCCGGATAATCATGCTACAGTAAACTCACGTTGATGGTGCCACGTCACCTCTGTCACTGTAGTTAATCACGGGTTAAATCAAAACTGTTTCGAAATTCAATTCAAATTATGATGACAATAAAAGTTTTCAAAATTTAAAACTAAAAAGTTCGGTGGTTGTCAAATATTACATCGGTAATTATGGTGGAGTGAACACATTTTTATAAAATGTCTAAGTTATTAAAATGAATTAAAACAAAAAAGGAAAAATAAGAAAAGAAAACAAACAAATAAATAAGGGAGGAAAACCCCACAGGCCAAACGGCCAAGCAGCCCTGGCCGCCCATCGACCCATCCGCCAGCCCACCGCCCATCCGCCCCTCACTCCCTTAACCCCCCACTCCTGACCGAACCCTAGCCGCCCCCTCCTCTCTCCCCCCACGACCGACCGCCCCTCTTCCCTTCCCGATCCAGATCGGGATCGGACGAACCCCACCCACCGACCTTTCGAACCCCGGATCCCAACCACCGCCGCTCGTCCTCACCCCCTCCTCGCCGGACGCCGTGGACGCGCGCCGTCCCGCCGCTGCCATCGCCAGACCTCGCCGTCCCCGTCTTCCACCTCGCCGGGACCACGTCGCCGGACGGCCGCCGCCTCGACCTCCTCCTCGCCGGTCCTCCCCGACCGTCCCCGAGCCCTCTGCCTAGTCCCTATGACCCGCCGTGAGCCTCGCCTCCTCTCCTCTTCCCCCCCACGACGCTCTCACCGCGACCGGCCGCGTCCCGCAACTCCACGTCGGCGCGCCGCCCGCGCGCGTGCTTTCGCGGCCACCACGACCCCCGCGCCCGTCCCCCATTGCGGCGCCTCGCCCGCTGGCCCGTGCCCCCTCGTGTTGGTTGGCTGCGGCGCTGCCGCCGTCGTCCACCGCGCCGCCGTGGCCTCTCCCACTCGCGCCTGCTCGGCGGGGCACCTGACCCCCACCCCGTGCCTTGGCGCGCCTCGTCCGCCCTCTCCTCCTCCGTGGCCGCGCCACCACGCCGCCCTCGCCTCGCCTGCCGTGGCCCGGTTGGCAGCAAGGCAGCCAAGCGCGCCGTTAGTGCCCACGCCCGGTGGCCTCCGCCAGATGCCGGGTTCCCACTCTGAGCCAAGCGCTCATGGGTTGCGCCCGCACCACCGGGCAACCCGCTAACTTCGAGGGCGATAATGACAAAGGGACCCGCCTAGAACGTTTTTAAAAAAAAAAAAAGAATTAAAAAAGATATTAAATAAATAAATAATTAATAATTAAAATAATTAAAATGTTAATTAATTAATTAATTAAGTTAATTAATCTGATTAGATTAACCTAATCACTAATTAAATTAACTAATCGTATTTAAACTAAGCAGAGAATGACAGGTGGGTCCCATTTGGACCCACACGTCGAATGACCAGGTCAATGGTCAGCGTTGACTCTGACATCACTCGATGTCATCTTGACGTCGGCATTTACTATTCGGATAATGTTGGATTAAATAATTAATTAAATTCCGAAATTAATAAAATCTTTAGAAAATCATATCTTTTAATCCGTAACTTCGGATCAAAATATTTTCAACATGAAAGTTGCTCGAGCAGCGAGGCGAATCCGGATCGCAGTCCGTTCGTCCGCCACACCCCTAACCTATCAGACCCACAACTTTCCCCTCGGCTCCTCTTGAAAACACGAAACACCGGGATATTTTCCGGATGTTTCCCCACCTTAACCGATACCACCTCATACCACGTTCGGGCACACCTAGCATCGTTACTTGTCATGTCATGCATCGATATGCATCTGTTTACATGGTATTCATTGTCTTCCCCCTTCTTCTCTCCGGTAGACTACGAGACCGACGCTGCTGCTGCCCAGTTCGACTACGGAGTTGACGACCCCTCTCTCTTGCCAGAGCAACCAGGCAAGCCCCCCCCTTGATCACGGATATCGCCTATTCTACTCTATCTGCTTGCATTAGAGTAGCGTAGCATGTTATCGCTTTACATTATACCTATCCCGATGCATAGCTTTGTCCTTGTTACTCATTTGTTACCTTTACCTACAATCCTATATGCTTAGTATAGGATGCTAGTATTTTCATCTGTGGCCCTACATTCTTGTCCGTCTGCCGTGCTATACTATCGGGCCGTGATCACTCGGGAGGTGATCACGGTATATACTATATACCTTATACATGATACTTGTGGAGACTAAAGTCGATTAATTTGGTGGAGCACCATGAGTGGATCTTGAGGCGGAGCGGCAGGCAGGTTGAGACCGCCTAGGAGAGAGGTGGGCACTGCCCTGTTCGGCGTTCGCGGATACTTAACACGCTTAACGAGATCTTGGTATTTGATCTGAGTTGGCTACGAGCCTATCGCACTAACCAACTCGTGGGAAAGATATGGGCACTCGGCGTCGTGGTATCGGCCAAGCACTTGAGACGTCGTGACGACGAGCGCGCGCCGGATTGGATCGGAGCGCTGTTAGGCTAGGTGCGCTTCCGGCCGCCCTCGCAACGTCTTGGTGTGCTATGGGCGATGGGCCCGGACCCTGTCGCGCTTAGGCTTAGACCGGCGTGTTGGCCTCTGTTTTGCCTAGGTGGGGCTGCGGCGTGTTGATCTTCCGCGCCGGGCATGACCCGAGAAAGTGTGTTCGGCCAAATGGGATCAAGCGTGTTGGGTAAGTTGGTGCACCCTGCGGTGAGTTAATCTATTGAATAGCCGTGATCTTGATAGCAGGACGACTTGGAGTTGTACCTTGACCTTATGACAACTAGAACCGGATACTTAATAAAACACACCCTTCCAAGTGCGGATACAGCGGTGGTCGCTCTCTCTCGGGGATACGAGGAGGGATCGCGGGTAGGATTATTGCTATGTGATGTTACTTGGAGGACTTCAACCTACCCTCTTCTACTGTTGCAAGGCAGGTGACCGTAGCGTAGTCTTCGATAAGACTAGCTATCCCCTCTTATTCGGCATTCTGCAGTTTAGTCCACTGATATGGCCCTTTACACATATATCCATGCATATGTAGTGTAGCTCCTTGCTTGCGAGTACTTTGGATGAGTACTCACGGTTGCATTGTTTCCCCCTTTTCCCCCTATCTCTACTCGATTGCCGCAACCAGACGATGGAGCCTAGGAGCCAGACGCCATCGTCGATGACGACTACTACACCGGAGGAGCCTACTACTACGTGCAGCCCACGCGGCGACCGGTGAGTAGCTTAGGAGGATCGAGCGGGAGGCTGCGCCTCTTCGATCTGTATCCAGTTTGTGCTAGCCTTCTTAAGGCAACCTTGTTTAACTTATGTCCGTACTCAGATATTGTTGCTTCGGCTGACTTCGTCTATGATCGAGCACTTGTATTCGAGCCCTCGAGGCCCCGGCTTGTATTATGATGCTTGTATGACTTATTTATGTTTTAGAGTTGTGTTGTGATATCTTCCGTGAGTCCACGATCTTGATCGTACACGTTATGCGTGCATGATTAGTGTATGATTAAATTGGGGCGTCTGAAGTTGGTATCGAGCCGAATGCTGTAGGAATCCCCTTCCACACTCCTTGGCGAAGTCGAGTCTAGACATTGCAAAACTTTTACTAACTTGGCTGTGTGCCTTACGGGCCCACGTCGCCATCGGGTGGTACTAGGATCTTTTACTCCTCGACCTTTACTCGGGACTCAACTCTCTTCTACTCGGGTTAAGCGAATTTACTAACTAACACTAGGATCCCGTGACCACATTCACCCCAAAGTTGGATAAAGCCATAGTTATTCCTTGGAATTGTATTTTGATCAATTTCCACACCGTCATTTGACTCCTTTGAAACATCTTTGTTTTCAGATGGAACCCACGAGGCAGGTCGTGCGCCACACGACGGCCATTGGTGCCTCGGGATCACTGCGGTGCTAGCAGAGATGATGACCTATCGGGTTATCGCCGGCACCCCGAGTACACCGTCTTTGAGAAGTACCAGGACTTTAACCAGAGCGATGCGAGCCATCGTCCACCTCTAATCTCGGGAGTATGACTCCACTCTTGTCTTTTACCGCACATGGTGTTGGGGTGACTGTCGATATGGCAGTCCACGATGCTGCTTATGCTGCTCGACACGTCTTCGTGGAGAGTATCGGGAGTTGGACACCTCCCCTTGAGCACATTGCTATCGCGTCGATGTTGGTGAGGAGGTTACTACACCGCTGCCTACTCCATCGTCACCAGAGAGCCTTCTACCATCGAACTTGGTTACGCATCGCGATGGGCTGGATCGAGCTAACCGAGCTCTTCGCCACGAGTTGTACATCACCCGTCGGCACCTTTACCGTGCTCGACATCTGTTGCACCCTTTGTCCGATCCAGAGCTGCTGCGTTCTGCGATCTACCCAGCCAGACCGTGATGCCCCGGGGTGTCGGTTGGCGGAGGTGGGAGGCTACTCTCCGCGCTTGGTCCTCTTCGCCACTTGGTCGTCGGGTTCGCACCGAGTATCCGCGCCCCAGTGTCAGCGGCGTGGAGTACTATCCGCTGCCACACTACCAGCTTTCAGGCTGGTACCTCCGCAGCATCAGCGTGGGACTGATGTAGGCCTGCTTGTTAGTGTTAGATGCATTCACATGAGCTCTGCGTGCCGCCTATGATGTCTTAGTCTATGTCTTCAATTACGTGTACGAACACTATGCATGATCCCTTTGTAAGATATGCCGACTACTATGTGGTTTCTATCGTCTTTGCTTTCATTATGCATGTTTCATCATGAATGATTCTTGTCCTTTGCATAATTTCTCAAATGCTGAACTACCCTGTTATATATTAGCGGGATGGTTAGACCAGCTGGTCGTGGTCGTGGTGGCAACTTCCCACCACCGCTTTGAGTACATGGCTGGTATGATCCAACAGCTTGAGATGAATCGCCACCATGGAGAACATGATGGCTCGGTTTCCTCGCCCCAATATGAACCAGAGCCAAACACAACAACTTTGCAGGATTTCATACGCCTCAACCCAAGTGTGTACCGCAGCTCAACCCAGCCACTGGATGTCGATGGTCGCTCCGTGACATCACCTATGAGATGGAGTCTGCTGATGTAGCCCTCGCCACTATGTCACTTTTGCTTCCTTCTTCCCGAAGGACCCGCAGCTCAATGGTGGGACAGCCACAGCGTACTCGCCAGCTTGGAACAATCATCACCGCCGAATTCCAAGCTGCTTTCGTGCCCGCTTCATCCTCAAGGAGTCATGGACGGAAGAAGCGTGAGTTCCGCAACCTCACCCAAGGCAACAAGAACTGTTGAAGCTTATCAGCGAGAGTTCTGGACTTGTCTCGCTATGCTGAAGAGGATATTGCAACTGATGCACGCAGACAAGAGAAGTTCCGTGACGGCCTTCAAGCTGACATCAAGCTCACACTTCTAGTGCACGACTTTGCTGATTTCGCCACCTTGGTGAACAAAGCTATCAATGTCGAAACTGGTCCGCAGGAATACCAGAGCTCTAACAGGCGCAACCGTGACACGAGCTCATCTTCGGGCCCGTCCTCGCAGAAGCGCAAGATATGGATTCCCAACAGCATGTACCAGCCGAATGCACCTGCCCCAAGGCAGAGCTATGCTGCACCTCGTCTGCCTACTCCAACTAGGCAGCCAAAGCTTCCAGCTCCACCACCCCAAGCTCCTGTTCCCACTCCCAATAATGGTTTGTGCTTCAGGTGTGGTCAACCAGGGCACCGTGCTAGAGAATGCAACCAGAACCAGAATCAGCTGGCCCTTCCAGCGACTGGCCCTGGAAGCAACCGGCCCCGCAACAACAATGCCAAGCCTTATGGTCGAGTTCATGCCAACCACGTTGATCTGAACGAAGCTCAAGACCAACCTGCTACTGTGATGGGTACACTCCTCGTAAATTCAGTACCAGCATGCGTTTTATTTGATACAGGGGCATCGCATTCATTCATGTCTGAAGATTTTGCATTCATGCATGGCATTAAAAGTGAAGACATGAATGCTTCACTATTAGTACACACCCCCGCGGGCCAATGTCGAACCTCCATGATTTGCAACGACGTCCCCGTTGAAATCGAAGGACTGGAATTCCTTGTCTCACCCATCGTGCTGAAGTCTTGTAGCATTGACCTCATTCTGGGAATGAATTGGTTAAAGGCGCATACTGCTTCCATAGTTTGCGCCACGAAGACCGTCCATCTGCTACACCCTTCAGATGAAATAGTCACTTACCAAGCTCATCTGGTGCAAAATGCCGAGGCAAGGCTCTATGCATTGAATGCATTGAACGCTGCACCACTCGAGGGTATTGAAAACATTCCTGTCGTGTGTGAATTCCTCGACGTCTTTCCTGAAGAACTCCCAGGGATTCCCCCTGCTAGAGCTATCGAATTCGTCATCGACTTGAAACCAGGCACCACTCCTATAGCCAAGCGACCCTACAAGATGCCGCCGCATGAACTCCTTGAGCTCAAGGAGGAAATCGATAAGTCTCTTCGCAGTGGTTTCATTCGCCCAAGTTGCTCTCCATGGGGAGCCCCTTCCCTCTTTGTCAAGAAGAAGGATGGGACAAACCGATTGGTCCAAGACTACCGTCCTATAAATCAAGCTACCATTCAGAATAAGTACCCTCTTCCTCGGATCAATGATCTTTATGATCAACTGGCTGGTTCGTCAGTGTTCTCGAAACTCGACTTGAGGTTGGGTTACCACCAGATCCGTGTTCGTGAAGAGGATATCCCCAAGACCGCATTTGTGACTCGTTATGGTTCATACGAGTACACCGTCATGTCTTCGGCAACCAACGCTCCGCCACCTTCTCTCGCTTTGATGAACTATATATTCATGGATTACCTCGACAAGTTAAATCGTGGTTTATCTGGATGATATCCTGATATTTTCCAAGAATGAAGAAGAACATGCTGAACATCTTCGTCTTGTCTTTGGAAAAGCTACGAGAGCATCAACTTTATGCCAAGTTCTCCAAATGTGAATTCGGCTTCCGAAGTAACCTATCCGGGCATGTCATCTCTAAGGATGGTATTGCCGTCAACCCCGAACGAGTTCAGGCTATTCTTGATTGGACTCCTCCAAGAATGTCAAGCAAGTCGAAGTTTTCTCGGTCTCGCCACTATTGCCGTCGATTAAATGAGAACTTCTTCAAGATTGCCGAGCCTCGACTAACTTTGTTGCATAAGGGCGTCAAGTTCCAATGGATGATAAATGTCGGGAAAGTTTCCGAGCACTCAAAGACAAGTTGACTTCTGCCCCAAGACTAGCTCCTCCTCGATACTAAGAAGGACTTCGTCATTTATCGCGACGCTTCCGTCAAGGATTAGGCTGTGTCCTAATGCAAGAGCGCAAAGTGGTTGCTTATGCCTCTCGGCAATTGCGCCCTCACGAAGAGAACTACCCAGTTCACGACCTCGAACTTCTTGCTTTGTCATTCATGCGCTAAAACAGTGGCGACATTACCTTCTCGTAATCGTTGCGAGATCTTCACTTGACCACCAAAGTCTGAAGTATCTGCTTACTCAGCCAGACCTGAACCTCCGTCGCCAGAGATGGATGGAGACTGTGGCGCAGACTTTGATTTGGGTATTTCCTATACACCGTGCAAGGCTAATGTAATGGCTGATGCCTTGAGCCGCAAGTCTTCTTTGCAACCACCTCCGTGTTCACAAAGTTCAGCCCTCACTGTTGAAGAGTTGAAAAGCTGAACCTCCATATTGTTCCTCCGGTGCACTTCGCTCCCCTCCTCCGGAGTTACGCAAGATGAACCTCCATGTTGTTTCCAGGGGTTCTCTCAATACCCTGTTTGCGAAACCAGATCTTGTGGACACCATCAAATGTTGGGGAACGTAGTAATTTCAAAAATTTTCCTACGATCACGCAAGACCATGGTGATGCATAGCAACGAGATGAGAGTGTTGTCTACGCACCCTCGTGAGACCAACAACGGAAGTGTTGACGCAACGTAGAGGAAGTAGTCGTACTTCTTCCCGATCCAACCGATCCAAGTACCGAGCGTCGGCACCTCCGAGTTCTGCACACGTTCAGCTCGATGGCGTCCCTCGAACTCCGATCCAGCCGAGTGTTGAGGAGAGTTTCACAACCTGACGGCGTGGTGACGATGATGATGTTCCACCGCGCGGGGCTTCGCCTAAGCTCCGCAACGGTATATTCGAGGTGTAGTTTGGTGGAAGGGGCACCGCACACGGCTAAGGAACGATCTCAATGATCAACTTGTGTGTCATGGGGTGCCCCTGCCTCAGTATATAAAGGAGGGAAGGGAGGGCTGGCCGGCCAAGGAGAGGTGCGCCAGGTGTCCTACTCCTACTAGGAGTAGGATTCCCCCAAATCCTAGTCCAACTAGGTTTCCCCAAGTGGGAAGGGAGAGAGAGGGCGCCCCTTCTCCTAGTCCTAATAGGACTAGGGAAGGGGAAGGTCTGCCAGCACTATGGCCCCTTTTCTCTTTCCCACTAAGGCCCATCAAGGCCCATTGACCCCCGGGAGGTTCCGGTAACCCCGGTACTCGGTAAAATTCCCAATTTCACCCGGAGTGATCCGGAGTCAAACATAGGCTTCCAATATATCAATCTTTATGTCTCGACCATTTGAGACTCCTCGTCATGTCCGTGATCTCATCCGGACTCGAACAACCTTCGTACATCAATATCATATAAACTCATAATAACCGCCATCAAAGCGTTAAGCGTGCGGACCCTACGGGTTCGAGAACTATGTAGACATGACCGAGACACCTCTCGGTCAATAACCAATAGCGGACCTGGATGCCCATATTGGCTCCTACATATTCTACGAAGATCTTTATCGGTCGGACCGCATAACAACATCGTTGTTCCCTTTGTCATCGGTATGTTACTTGCCCGAGATTCGATCGTCGGTATCAATACCTAGTTCAATCTCGTTCTCGGCAAGTCTCTTTTCTCGTTCCGTAATACATCATCTCACAACTAACACATTTAGTTGCAATGCTTGCAAGGCTTATGTGATGTGCATTACCGAGAGGGCCCAGAGATACCTCTCCGACAATCGGAGGACAAATCCTAATCTCGAAATATGCCAACCCAACATGTACCTTCGAGACACCTGTAATGTACCTTTATAATCACCCGATTCGTTGTGACGTTTGGTAGCACCCAAAGTGTTCCTCGGGCAAACGGAGTTGCATAATCTCATAGTCATAGGAACATGTATAAGTCATGAAGAAAAGCACTAGCAACAAACTATACGATCAGGTGCTATGCTAATGGAATGGGTCATGTCAATCAGATCATTCAACCAATGATGTGATCCCGTTAATCAAATAACAACTCCTTGTTCATGGTTAGGAAACATAACCATCTTTGATTAACGAGCTAGTCAAGTAGAGGCATACTAGTGACACTCTGTAGGTTTATGTATTCACACATGTATTATGTTTCCGGTTAATACAATTCTAGCATGAATAATAAACATTTATCATGATATAAGGAAATAAATAATAACATTATTATTGCCTCTAGGGCATATTTCCTTGAGCTCCCACTTGCACTAGAGTCAATAATCTAGATTACACAAGAATGATTCTAACACCCATGGAGTCTTGGTGCTGATCATGTTTTGCTCGTGGAAGAGGCTTAGTCAACGGGTCTGCAACATTCAGATCCGTATGTATCTTGCATATCTCTATGTCTCCCACCGACCAAATCCGGATGGAGTTGAAGCGTCTTTTGATGTGCTTGGTTCTCTTGTGAAATCTGGATTCCTTTGCCAAGGCAATTGCACCATATTGTCACAAAAGATTTTCATTGGACCCGATACACTAGGTACAACACCTAGATCGGTTATGAACTCCTTCATCCAGACTCCTTCATTAGCTGCTTCGAAGCAGCTATGTACTCAACTTCACATGTAGATCCCGAAGCGGCGCTTTGTTTGGAACTGCACCAACCGACAGCTCCACCGTTTAATGTAAATACGTATCCGGTTTGCGATTTAGAATCGTCCGGATCGGTGTCAAAGCTTGCATCGACGTAACCGTTCTGACGAGCTCTTTGTCACCGCCATAAATGAGAAACATATCCTTAGTTCTTCTCAAGTACTTAAGGATGTTCTTGACCGCTGTCCATGATCCACTCTGGATTACTTTGGTACCTGCTGCTAAACTTACAGAAGGCACACATCAGGTCTGGTACACAGCATTGCATACATGATAGAGCCTATGGCTGAAGCATAGGAACATCTTTCATTTTCTCTCTATCTTCTGCGGTGGTCGGGCATTGAGTCTTACTCAACTTCACACCTTGTAATACCGGCAAGAACCCTTTCTTTGCCTCGATCCATTTGAACTTTTTCAAAACTTTATCAAGGTATGTGCTTTGTGAAAGTCCTATTAAGCGTCTTGATCTATCTCTATAGATCTTAATGCCCAATATGTAAGCAGCTTCACCGAGGTCTTTCATCGAAAACTCTTATTCAAGTATCCCTTTATGCTATCCAGAATTCTATATCATTTCCGATCAATAATATGTCATCCACATATAATATCGAAATGCTCTGAGCTCCCACTCACTTTCTTGTAAATCTGAGCTTCTCCAAAAGTCTCATATAAAACCAAATGCTTTGATCACACTATCAAAACGTTTATTCCAACTCCGAGAGGCTTGCACCAGTCCATAAATGGATCGCTGGAGCTTGCACACTTTGTTAGCTCCTTTGGATCGACAAAACCTTCTGGTTGCATCATATACAACTCTTCTTCCGTAAATCCATTCAGAATGCAGTTTTAACATCCATTTGCCAAATTTCATAATCATAAAATGCGGCAATTGCTAACATGATTCGGACGGACTTAAGCATCGCTTCGGGTGAGAAGGTCTCATCGTAGTCAATCCCTTGAACTTGTCGAAAACCTTTTGCAACAAGTCGAGCTTTATAGACGATAACATTACCATCGGCGTCGCCTTCTTCTTGAAGATCCATTTATTCTCAATTGCTTGCCGATCATCGGGCAAGTCAACCAAAGTCCACACTTTGTTCTCATACATGGATCCCATCTCAGATTTCATGGCCTCAAGCCATTTTGTGGAATCTGGGCTCACCATCGCTTCTTCATAGTTCGAGGTTCATCATGTTCCAAAACATGACTTCCAAAATAGGATTACCGTACCACTCAAAGTGCGGATCTTGCTCTGTTGATCTCTGAAGTTCTGAGAAACTTGATCTGAAGTTTCATGATCATCATCATTAGCTTCCTCCCTATTTGGTGTAGGTGTCACGAAACTGTTTTACGTGATGTACTACTTCTCAATAAGGGAGTAGATACAGATTATCTCATCAAGTTCTACTTTCCTCCCACTCACTTCTTTCGTGAGAAACTCTTTCTCCAAAAAGTTTCCGAATTTAGCAACAAAATCTTGCCTTCGGATCTGTGATAGAAGGTGTACCCAACTGTCTCCTTTGGGTATCCTATGAAGACACATTTCTCGATTTGGGTTCGAGCTTATCAGGTTGAAGCTTTTTCACATAAGCATCGCAGCCCCAAACTTTCAAAACGACAACTTTGGTTTCTTGCCAAACCACAGTTCATAAGGCGTCGTCTCAGCGGATTTAGATGGTGCCCTATTTAAAGTGAATGTAGCCGTCTCTAAAGCATAACCCCAAAACGATAGCGGTAAATCAGTAAGAGACATCATAGATCGCACCATATCTAATAAAATACGATTCTGACGTTCGGACACACCATTACGTTGTGGTGTTCCGGTGGCGTAAGTTGCGAAACTATTCCGCATTGTTTCAAATGTAGGCCAAACTCAGTAACTCAAATATTCTCCTCCACGATCAGATCGTAGAAACTTTATTTTCTTGTTACGATGATTTTCCACTTCACTCTGAAATTCTTTGAACTTTTCAAATGTTTCAGACTTGTGTTTCATTAAGTAGATATACCCATATCTGCTCAAATCATCTGTGAAGGTGAGAAAATAACGATATCCGCCATTTAGCCTCAACATTCATTGGACCACATACATCGGTATGTATGATTTCCAATAAATCTGTTGCTCTCTCCATAGTTCCGAGAACGGTGTTTTAGTCATCTTGCCCATAAGGCACGGTTCGCAAGTGCCAAGTGATTCATAATCAAGTGACTCCAAAAGTCCATCAAGATGGAGTTTCTTCATGCGCTTTACACGATATGACCTAAACGGCAAGTGCCACAAATAAGTTGCACCATCATTATCAACTCTGCATCTTTTGGTTTCAACATTATGAATATGTGTATCACTACTATCAAGATTAAGTAAAACAAACCATTCTTCAATGGTGCATGACCATAAAAGATATTATTCATATAAATAGAACAACCATTATTCTCTCGATTTAAATGAATAACCGTCTCGCATCAAACAAGATCCAGATATAATGTTCATGCTCAACGCTGGTACTAAATAACAATTATTTAGGTCTAATACTAATCCCAAGGTAGATGTAGAGGTAGCGTGCGATCGCGATCACATCGACTTTGGAACCATTTCCCACGCGCATTGTCACCTCGTCCTTAGCCAATCTTCGCTAATCCGTAGCCCTGTTTGAGTTGCAAATATTAGCAATGAACCAGTATCAAATACCAGTGCTACTGCGAGTATTAGTAAGGTACACATCAATAACATGTATATCACATATACCTTTGTTAACCTTGCCATCCTTCTTATCCGCCAAATACTTGGGGCAGTTCCGCTTCCAAAGACCAGCCTGCTTGCAATAGAAGCACTCGGTTTCAGTGCTTAGGACCAGACTTGGGTTTCTTCTCTTGATCAGAACTTGCTTGCTGCTCTTTTGAAGTTTCCTTTTCTTTCCTTTGCCCTTTTCTTGAAACTAGTGGTTTTGTTAACCATCAACACTTGATGCTCCTTTTGATTTCTACCTCCGCTGCTTTCAAAGATCGCGAAGAGCTCGGGCATTGTTTTGGTCATCCCTTGCATATTATAGTTCATCACGAAGCTCTTGTAGCTTGGTGGCGTGATTGGAGAATTCATCAATGACGCAATCATCCGGAAGATTAACTCCCAGTTGAATCAAGTGATTGTTATATCCGGACATTCGAGTATATGCTCACCGACGTAACCGTTCTCCTCCATCTTACAGCTATAGAACTTATTGGAGACTTCATATCTCTCAATCCGGGCATTCGCTTGGAATATTAACTTCAACTCTGGAACATCTCATATGCTCCATGGTGTTCAAAACGACGTTGAAGTCCCGGTTCTAAGCCGTAAAGCATGGCACACTGAACTATAGAGTAGTCATCGACTTTGCTTTGCCAGACGTTCACAACTTCTCGGCGCAGCCCTTGCACCAGGCCTGGCACCTAACGGTGCTTCCAGGACGTAATTCTTCCGTGCAGCAATAAGGATAATCCTCAAATTACGGACCCAGTCCGTGTAATTGCTGCCATCATCTTTCAACTTTGCTTTCTCAAGGAACGCATTAAAATTCAACGGAACAACAAAGACGAGCCATCTATCTACACATCATAGACAAGCAAGATACTATCGGTACTAAGTTCATGATAAATTTAAGTTCAATTAATCATATTACTTAAGAACTCCCACTTAGAAAAATATCCTCCAATTCTCTAAGTGATTGCGTGATCCATATCAACTACACCATGACCGATCATCACGTGTGATGGAGTAGTTTCAATGGTGAACATCAATATGTTGATCATATCTACTATATGATTCACGCTCGACCTTCGGTCTCCGTGTTCGAGGTCATATCTTATATGCATAGCTCGTCAAGTATAACCTGAGTATTCTGCGTGTGCAACTGTTTTGCACCGTTGTATTTGAACGTAGAGCCTATCACACCCGATCATCACGTGGTGTCTCAAAGACGAAGAACTTTCATAACGGTGCATACTCGGGAGAACACTTCTTGATAATTTAGTAAGGGATCATCTTATAATGCTACCGTCAATCAAAGCAAAATAAGATGCATAAAGGATTAACATCACATGCAATCAATATAAGTGATATGATATGGCCATCATCATCTTGTGCTTGTGATCTCCATCTCCAAGCACCGTCATGATCACCATCGTCACCGGCCGACACCTTGATCTCCATCGTAGCATCGTTGTCGTCTCGCCAATCTTATGCTTCTACGACTATCGCTACCGCTTAGTGATAAAGTAAAGCATTACAGGCGCATTGCATTGCATACAATAAGCGACAACCATATGGCTCCTGCCGATTGCCGATAACTTCGTTACAAAACATGATCATCTCATACAATAAAATTCAGCATCATGTCTTGACCATATCACATCACAACATGCCCTGCAAAAACAAGTTAGACGTCCTCTACTTTGTTGTTGCAAATTTTACGTGGCTGCTACGGGCTGAGCAAGAACCGTTCTTACCTCGCATCAAAACCACAACGATACTTCACAAATAGACTCCGTTTAACCTTCTCAAGGACCGGGCGTAGCCACACTCGATTCAACTAAAGTGAGAGAGCAGACACCCGCCGGTCACCTTTAAGCAACGAGTGCTCGGGCGGTGAAACCAGTCTCGCGTAAGCGTCTGGCGTAATGTCGGTCCGGGCCGCTTCATCTCACAATACCGCTGAACCAAAGTATGACATGCTGGTAGGCAGTATGACTTGTATCGCCCACAACTCACTTGTGTTCTACTCGTGCACATGACATCAACGCATAAAACCAGGCTCGGATGCCACTTTGTTGGGGAACGTAGTAATTTCAAAAATTTTCCTACGATCACGCAAGACCATGGTGATGCATAGCAACGAGATGAGAGTGTTGTCACGCACCCTCGTGAGACCAGCAGCGAAGCGTTGACGCAACGTAGAGGAAGTAGTCGTACTTCTTCCCGATCCAACCGATCCAAGTACCGAGCGTCGGCACCTCCGAGTTCTGCACACGTTCAGCTCGATGGCGTCCCTCGAACTCCGATCCAGCCGAGTGTTGAGGAGAGTTTCACAAGACGACGGCGTGGTGGCGATGATGATGTTCCACCGGCGCAGGGCTTCGCTTAAGCTCCGCAACGGTATATTCGAGGTGTAGTTTGGTGGAAGGGGCACCGCACACGGCTAAGGAACGATCTCAATGATCAACTTGTGTGTCATGGGGTGCCCCTGCCTGATATAAAGGAGGGAAGGGGAGGGGCTGGCCGGCCAAGGAGAGGTGCGCCAGGGGTGTCCTACTCCTACTAGGAGTAGGATTCCCCCCCCAAATCCTAGTCCAACTAGGTTTCCCCAAGTGGGAAGGGAGAGAGAGAGGGGGCGCCCCCTTCTCCTAGTCCTAATAGGACTAGGGAAGGGGGGAAGGTGCGGCCAGCACTATGGCCCCCTTTTCTCTTTCCCACTAAGGCCCATCAAGGCCCATTGACCCCCCGGGAGGTTCCGGTAACCCCCCGGTACTCCGGTAAAATTCCCAATTTCACCCGGAGTGATTCCGGAGTCCAAACATAGGCTTCCAATATATCAATCTTTATGTCTCGACCATTTCGAGACTCCTCGTCATGTCCGTGATCTCATCCGGGACTCCGAACAACCTTCGGTACATCAATATCATATAAACTTATAATAACTGTCATCGAAACGTTAAGCGTGCGGACCCTACGGGTTCGAGAACTATGTAGACATGACCGAGACACCTCTCTGGTCAATAACCAATAGCGGGACCTGGATGCCCATATTGGCTCCTACATATTCTACGAAGATCTTTATCGGTCAGACCGCATAACAACATACGTTGTTCCCTTTGTCATCGGTATGTTACTTGCCCGAGATTCGATCGTCGGTATCCAATACCTAGTTCAATCTAGTTCTTGGCAAGTCTCTTTTCTCGCTCCGTAATACATCATTTCACAACTAACACATTTAGTTGCAATGCTTGCAAGGCTTATGTGATGTGCATTACCGAGAGGGCCCAGAGATACCTCTCCGACAATCGGAGTGACAAATCCTAATCTCGAAATATGCCAACCCAACATGTACCTTCTGAGACACCTGTAATGTACCTTTATAATCACCCGATTCGTTGTGACGTTTGGTAGCACCCAAAGTGTTCCTCGGGCAAACGGGAGTTGCATAATCTCATAGTCATAGGAACATGTATAAGTCATGAAGAAAACACTAGCAACAAACTATACGATCAGGTGCTATGCTAATGGAATGGGTCATGTCAATCAGATCATTCAACCAATGATGTGATCCCGTTAATCAAATAACAACTCCTTGTTCATGGTTAGGAAACATAACCATTTTTGATTAACGAGCTAGTCAAGTAGAGGCATACTAGTGACACTCTGTAGGTTTATGTATTCACACATGTATTATGTTTCCGGTTAATACAATTCTAGCATGAATAATAAACATTTATCATGATATAAGGAAATAAATAATAACATTATTATTGCCTCTAGGGCATATTTCCTTCATCAAATGGATACAGAAATGTGACGATGAAGTCGAGAGGATTAAAATTTATCTCGCAGAAGGAAAGCCCTCATTCTTCACTGTGGATGATGCAGGCACCCTATTCTTCAAAGGTCGCCTAGTGGTACCGAGTAAGAGGGAAAACCTGAATCTGACTCCAAAGGTTATGAAAGAAGCTCATGATACGCCTTTGTCTATTCATCCCGTAGCACCAAGATGTACCAAGACATTCGCCGAGATTCCGTGGTCTAATATGAAGCAAGACATTGCTCGTTATGTTGCTGAATGTGACGCTTGCTTTGTCGATCAAAGCAGAACATCAAAGGCCCGCTGAACTCGCAGCCTATCTCTATTCCTGAATGGAAATGGGACCATGTTGAAATGGACTTCGTCACTTTGGATTTCCCAAGTCGCAGAAAGGTAATGATGCTATTCTTGTCGCCATTGACCGCTTTCTAAAGTTGCACATTTTCCGGCGGTCAAAGAAACGATCACTGCTAGTCAGCTTGCAACTCTCTATATGTCCAGAATTGTATCACTTCACGGTATTCCACTGGTTATCAGCTCGGACCATGGTAGCTTATTCACTTCAAGATTCTGGGCAAGTTTTCAAGAAGCTATGGGGACTCATTTATCTTTCAAGATCGCTTCATCCGCAATCCACAGGGGCAAGTTGGACGTGTCAACCAAGTTCTCAAGACATGCTTCGAGCTTGTGTTATTTCCTTCGCAAGAAATGGGAGGAATCTCTCCGTATGCTGAGTTCTCTTATAATAATAGCTATCAAGCTAGTCTCAAGATGGCCCCTTGAAGTGTTATATGGACGAAAGTGCGAACCCTCTGAACTGGTCGAAATCGGGAACGCCCACTCTTCGGTCCGGATATTATCCAACATGCCAAGAACAAGTCTGCATTATTCGCGAGAATCTCAAGACTGCTCACCACGCGTCAAAGAGTAATTATGACCGTCATCATAAAGACATGGTCTATCAACTTTGGCGAAAAGGCCTATCTTCGCGTTACACCAATGAAGGGTGCTCACCGCCGGATCAAGGCAAGCTAGCTCCTCTCTATATTGGCCCATTCACTATTCGGAAAGGCGTGGAAAAGTGGCATATCAATCGGAGCTTCCGTCGAACCTTTCTCGTGTTCACGATGTGTTCCACGTGTCACAACTACGACGCTGCTTCAAGGACCCAATCCGAGCAAAGGAGCATGAAGTGCTCAATTGCAACAGACCTCTCCTATAAAGAGCATCCGTCCGCATTCTCGACCAAGCTGAACGCCGCACACGCCGGAAGGCGATCAAGTTCCTCAAAGTCCATGGCGAATCACTCTGAAGACGAAGCCACCTGGGAACGCGAGGATCGTCTTCGTGATGAATACCCCGCACTCTTTCCTTCTACCTCCAAAATCTCGGGACGAGATTTCTTGTAGTGGAGGAGATTTGTAACGCCCGGATAATCATGCTACAGTAAACTCACGTTGATGGTGCCACGTCACCTCTGTCACTGTAGTTAATCACGGGTTAAATCAAAACTGTTTCGAAATTCAATTCAAATTATGATGACAATAAAAGTTTTCAAAATTTAAAACTAAAATGTTCGGTGGTTGTCAAATATTACATCGGTAATTATGGTGGAGTGAACACATTTTTATAAAATGTCTAAGTTATTAAAATGAATTAAAACAGACAAGGAAAAATAAGAAAAGAAAACAAACAAATAAATAAGGGGAGGGGAAAACCCCACTGGCCAACTGGGCCAAACGGCCCAGCCGGCCGACCCACTGACCCATCCAGCCAGCCCACTGGCCCATCCAGCCAGCCCACTGGCCCATCCGGCCCCCTCACTCCCTTAACCCCCCCCCCCACTCCCCGACCGAACCCTAGCCGCCCCACTCCTCTCCCCCTCCCCACGACCCCACGCCCTCTTCCTTCCCGATCCAGAAGCGGATCGGGGCGAACCCCACCCACCGACGCCGAACCCCGGATCCCGACCACCGCCGCTCGTCCTCACCCCCCCGCCGGACGCCAGTGGACGCCGTGGGCCTGCGCCGTCCCGCCGCTGCCATCGCTGAGACCTCGCCGTCCCGTCTTCCACTCGCTGAACACGTGCCGGGCGGCCGCCGCCTCGACCTCCTCCTCGCGGTCCTCCCGACCGTCCCGAGCCCTCTGCTTAGTCCCTATGACCCGCCGTGAGCCTCGCCTCTCTCCTCTCCCCACGATCGCTCACACGACCGCCGCGTCCGCAACTCCACGCCCGGCCAAGCGCCGCCCGCGCCGTGCTCGCGCCACCACGACCCCCACGCGCCCGTCCCCACATTGCGGCGCCTGCGCCCTGGCCCGTGCCCCCTCATGTTGGTCGGCTGCGGGCGCTGCCGCCGTCGTCCACCGCGCCCGCCGTGGCCTCTCCCACTCGCGCCTGCTCGGCCGGGCACCTCGACCCCGTGCCTTGGCGCGCCTCGTCCGCCTCTCCTCCTCCCGTGGCCGTGCCACATCGCGCCCCTCGCCTCCGCCAAATGGTGGCCCCGGTTGGCGCGCCGTTGGTGCCCGCCACGCCCGGTGGCCTCCGCCTGTGCCCCGGGTTCCCATACGGGCGCCCGCACGCTCATGGGTTGCGCCCGCACCCGCTGGGGCAAACCCGCTAACCCCCACAGGGGCCAATGACAGGCGGGACCCTCCTAGAACGTTTTTTAAAAAAAGAAAAAAAAGAATTAAAAAAAGATATTAAATAAATTAATATTTAATAATTAAAATAATTAAAATGTTAATTAATTAATTAATTAAGTAATTAATTAAGTTAATTAATCCTGATTAGATTAACCTAATCACTAATTAAATTAACTAATCTGTATTTAAACTAAACAGAGAATGACAGGTGGGTCCCACTGGACCCACACGTCAGGTTGACCAGGTCAATGGTCAACGTTGATGCTTGACATCACTCGATGTCATGCCGACGTCAAGATTTACTATTCTGGATAATGTTGGATTAAATAATTAATTAAATTCCAGAAATTAATAAAATCTTTAGAAAATCATATCTTTTAATCCGTAACTCGGGTCAAAATATTTTCAACATGAAAGTTGCTCAGAACGACGAGACGAATCCGGATACGCAGTCCGTTCGTCCGCCACACCCCCTAACCTATCGAACCCGCAACTTTCCCCCTCCGGCTCCTTTGCCCGAAAACACGAAACACCGGGGATATTTTCTCGGATGTTTCCCCCCTTAACCGATACCACCTCATACCACGTTCGGGCACACATAGCATCGTTACTTGTCATGTCATGCATCGATATGCATCTGTTTACATGGTATTCATTGTTTCTTCCCCCTTCTTCTCTCTAGTAGACTACGAGACCGACGCTGCTGCTGCCCAGTTCGACTACGGAGTTGACGACCCCTCTCTCTTACCAGAGCAACCAGGCAAGCCCCCCCTTTATCACCAGATATCGCCTATTCTACTCTACACTGCTTGAATTAGAGTAGCGTAGCATGTTACTGCTTTCTGTTATACCTATCCTGATGCATAGCCTGTCCTTGTTACTCTCAAGTTACCTTTACCGCAATCCTATATGCTTAGTATAGGATGCTAGTATTTTCATCTGTGGCCCTACATACTTGTCCGTATGCCGTGCTATACTATCGGGCCGTGATCACTCGGGAGGTGATCACGGTATATACTATATACCTTATACATGATACTTGTGGAGACTAAAGTCGGGTCGGCCGGTGGAGCACCATGAGTGGATCTTGAGGCGGAGGCGGCAGGCAGGTTGAGACCGCCTAGGAGAGAGGTGGGCCTGGCCTGCTCGGCGTTCATGGATACTTAACACGCTTAACGAGATCTTGGTATTTGATCTGAGTTGGCTACGAGCCTATACGCACTAACCAACTACGTGGGAAAGATATGGGCACTCGGCGTCGTGGTATCAGCCGAAGCACTTCAGACGTCAGCTACGGAGCGGCGCGCGCCGGATTGGACTAGAACGCCTGTTAGGCTAGGTCTGCTTCCGGCCGCCCTCGCAACGTGTAGGTGTGCTATGGGCGATGGGCCCAGACCCCTGTGCGCTTAGGTTTAGACCGGCGTGTTAGCCTCTCTGTTTTGCCTAGGTGGGGCTGCGACGTGTTGATCTTCCGCGGCCGGGCATGACCCAGGAAAGTGTGTTCGGCCAAATGGGATCAAACGTGTTGGGTAAGTTGGTGCACCCCTGCAGGGAAGTTAATCTATTCAATAGCCGTGATCTTGATAACAGGGCGACTTGGAGTTGTACTTGACCTTATGACAACTAGAACCGGATACTTAATAAAACACACCCTTCCAAGTGCGGATACAACCGCGGTCGCTCTCTCTCGTGGATACGAGGAGGGATCGCCGGTAGGATTATTGCTATGTGATGTTACTTGGAGGACTTCAACCTACCCTCTTCTACCTGTTGCAAGACAGTGACCGTGCGTAGTCTTGATAAGACTAGCTATCCCCTCTTATCCCGGCATTCTGCAGTTCAGTCCACTGATATGGCCCTTTACACATATATCCATGCATATGTAGTGTAGCTCCTTGCTTGCGAGTACTTTGGATGAGTACTCACGGTTGCATTGTTTCCCCCTTTTCCCCCTATCTCTACTTGATTGCTGCAACCAGACGATGGAGCCCAGGAGCCAGACGCCACCGTCGATGACGACTACTACACCGGAGGAGCCTACTACTACGTGCAGCCCGCTGACGACGACCAAGAGTAGCTTAGGAGGATCCCGAGCAGAGGCTGCGCCTCTTCGATCTCAGATCCAGTTTGTGCTAGCCTTCTTAAGGCAACCTTGTTTAACTTATGTCTGTACTCAGATATTGTTGCTTCCGCTGACTCGTCTATGATCGAGCACTTGTATTCGAGCCCTCGAGGCCTCTGGCTTGTATTATGATGCTTGTATGACTTATTTATGTTTTAGAGTTGTGTTGTGATATCTTCCAGTGAGTCCCTGATCTTGATCGTACACGTTTGCGTGCATGATTAGTGTACGATTAAATTGGGGGCGTCACAGTTACAACAGTCCTTGTGTTGCCATGATTATTGTGGCCTAGTTACCAAAACTAGGTTATTGTAGCCACTAAAAAAATGCGGAAAAAGAACTGCAGTGACTACAAGCAAACGACTAAACAAGACAATAAGGAAATAAATAAGCAAGCAACTAACACTAGCCTATTACAGCTATTACACATATTACATCCATTGGGGATCAAAGTTCGCCACTAGTGCAAATATAGGGAACAAAGCAGCATATTACATACACTGGACGTCAAAATTGGCCACCAGTGCAAATAAACGCAGCAGCAAAACAAGTCCATAACTGAAACAACTTCAGAAGAGCTCAAGAAACGTTATCCTAGGTATCCACCATGCTGGCAATAAGCTTAGCAAGCTTATTAGCTTTGTCCTGTTTGGCGCTAAAATCCTCCAACGCTTGTTGTTGCACCAGAAAGTATGCATCTGAATGCTCCAGGGACTTCCGCAGTCCTTCCGCTTCTTGTTGCAGCACAACTGATCGATGTCTTTCAGCTTGTAGTTGAGACTCAAGAAACTGAACTGATTCAGACAATGAGTTTGAATAGCTTGTGCAAGCGTTAGTGGACAGTAAGTCAAACAGTAAACCAAGGCAGGACTTTGGGGTTGCCTCACTGTCTTCAAGATAGTTTTCCTTAGCTGTTTTATCAGCTCTGTTGGAGACCAACAAGGATGCTCATGATCCTAAACCTTATCTGCATTACTTCCTTTATCATTGCTTAATAAGGCACTCTTCTCCAATATTCTGTCACCATTCTAAAAGAAGAAACAAGCAGACACATAACTGGTTTAGCATGTACTAGTATATGAAACTCATTTCAGTGAACCAGTTCATTGGTAAGGTGGACAAGATTAAACTACCAAGTCTTCTATTTCCAAGTAGTACATTATAAAAGCATCAAACAAACATATATCTATATCCTGTGGTCACTGCATTGTCTTGCCAAATCAAAATAGAGACACTGTTCAAATCATATCAGTTCAAGAGAAAGCAGCACTGAAATAATACAAAGCGTGGGAAACTAAACGGCACAACAAGATTTCAGATGGGTACCACGGGTCTACATGTACGACAACACTATTGGCCCTGTTATGATGCTAGTAATGTGCATGATATGAGAAGTCAACTGTATACACAATTGAAATTGAAATCAACAGAGCTATTTATAAGAGCAAACCTGTTAAAAAACATGCGTAAACATACCTGTTGTGCCATTGGAGTTTCCATTGGATAGTTCAATTTAAAAATAAGTTTGTATGGGTAAATACAGTGATACAAGAGCAAAGCAGTATGCACGATAGCAATGGAATCTTAAATGAGAACAGTTGTTCTTCAGGTTTAAGCACTTGTTCTACATGAACAGAGTATAGTAAAGACGCAAGCATATAGTACTTAAAATAAAATGAGCTCATAGACCTTACCACATTCTTGGTTCGGGACTAGTAAAGAACAAGGCGTTCCTCATGACCCACAAGTATAGGGGATTTATCATAGTCCTTTCGATAAGTAAGAGTGTCGAACCCAACGAGGAGCAGAAGGAAATGCCAAGCGGTTTTCAGTAAGGTATTCTCTGCAAGCACTGAAATTATAGGTAACAGATAGTTTCGTGATAAGGTAATTTGTAACGGGTAACAAATAAAAAGTGTAAATAAAGTGCAACAAGATGGCCCAATCCTTTTTGTAGCAAAGGACAAGCCTGGACAAACTCTTATATAGAGAAAAGCTCTCCCGAGGACACATGGGAATTATCATCAAGTTAGTTTTCATCACGTTCATATGATTTGCGTTCGTTACTTTGATAATTTGGTATGTGGGTGGACCGGTGCTTGGGTGCTGCCCTTTCTTGGACAAGCATCCCACTTATGGTTAACCCATATTGCAAGCATCCGCAACTACAAGAGAAGTATTAAGGTAAACCTAACCATAGCATGAAACATATGGATCCAAATCAGCCCCTTACGAAGCAACTCATAAACTAGGGTTTAAGCTTCTGTCACTCTAGCAACCCATCATCTACTTATTACTTCCCAATGCCTTCCTCTAGGCCCAAACAATGGTGAAGTGTCATGTAGTCGATGTTCACACAACACCACTAGAGGAAAGACCACATACATCTCATCAAAATATCGAACGAATACCAAATTCACATGACTACTTATAGCAAGACTTCTCCCATGTCCTCAGGAACAAACGTAACTACTCACAAATCATATTCATGTTCATAATCAGAGGGGTATTAATATGCATAATGGATCTGAACATATGATCTTCCACCAAATAAACCAACTAGCATCAACTACAAGGAGTAATCAACACTACTAGCAACCCACAGGTACCAATCTGAGGCTTTGGAACAAAGATTGGATACAAAAGATGAACTAGGGTTTGAGAGGAGATGGTGCTGGTGAAGATGTTGATGGAGATTGACCCCCTCTGGAAGGGAGGATCGTTGGTGATGATGATGTCGATGATTTCCCCCTCCCTGAGGGAAGTTTCCCCAGCAGAACAGCTCCGCCGGAGCCCTAGATTGGTTCCGCCAAGGTTCCACCTCGTGGCGGTGGAGTTTCTTCCCAAAAGCTTGCTTATGAATTTTCCTCGGACGAAAGACTTCATATAGCAGAAGATGGGCACCGGAGGCCTGCCAGGGGGCCCATGAGGCAGTAGGGCGCGCCCCCACCCTCGTGGCCATGGTGTGGGCCCCCTCTGATATTTTCTTCGCTCAGTATTTTTTATTAATTCCAAAATTGACTTCTGTGAAGTTTCAGGACTTTTGGAGCTGTGCAAAATAGGTCTATAATATTTGCTCCTTTTCCAGCCCAGAATTCCAGCTGCCGGCATTTTCCCTCTTCGTGTAAACCTTGTAAAATAAGAGAGAATAGGCATAAGTATTGTGACATAACGTGTAATAACAGCCCATAATGCAATAAATATCGATATAAAAGCATGATGCAAAATGGCCGTATCAACTCCCCCAAGCTTAGACCTCGCTTGTCCTCAAGAGGAAGCCGATAACAATAAATATGTCCACATGTTTAGAGACAGAGGCGTCGATAAAAAAAAATACGGACATGAGGGAATCATGATCATTCTTATAACAGCAACATATATGGATATTGTCATATTATTTCTTATGCTCAAGTAATAATCTATTCACAACGTCAAGTATGGATCAGAAACTTCATTGAGAACCAACAAACTACAATCTCATCATTGAAGCAATTGCAATTTATCATAACATCGGAAAGAGTCAATATAAGAGCTTTTCAGCAAGTCCACATACTCAACTATCATTTAGTCTTTCGCAATTGCTAACACTCACGCAATACTTATGGTTATGGAGTTTTAATCGGACAAAGAGAAAGATAGGGGCTTATAGTGTTGCCTCCCAACCTTTTACCTCAAGGGTAATGTCAACAATAATAATTCATGCTAACTTACATCCAATTGGATATATATATTAGGATCTTTCCAACACAATGTGCTTGCCAAAGGATAAAATGTAAAAAGGGAAGGTGAAGATCACCATGACTCTTGCATAAGGTAAAGGTGAAAGATAGGCCCTTCGCAGAGGGAAGCAGAGGCTGTCATGTGCTTTTATGGTTGGATGCATGAAATCTTAATGCAAAAGAACGTCACTTTATATTACCACTTGTGATGTGGACCTTTATTATGCAGTCCGTCGCTTTTATTGCTTCCATATCACAAGATCGTATAAAGTTTATTTTCTCCACACTAATAAATCATACATATTTAGAGAGTAATTTTTATTGCAATGCAACATGACAACTTACTTGAAGGATCTTACTCAATCCATAAGTAGATATGGTGGACTCTCATGGCAAAACTGGGTTTAAGGATATTCGGAAGCACAAGTAGTATCTCTACTTGGTGCAAAGAATTTGGCTAGCATGAGGGGGAAAAGCAAGCTCAACATGTTGGATGATCCATGACAATATACTTTATTTCGGATATAAGAAAACATAACCCATTACGTTGTCTTCCTTGTCCAACACCAACTCTTTAGCATGTCATATTTTAATGAGAGCTCACAATCATAAAATATGTCCAAGATAGTATATTTATATGTGAAAACCTCTCTTTCTTTCTTACTTCCTATTAATTGCAACGATGACCAAAACTATGTTTGTCAACTTTCAACAACTTTTATTCATCATACTCTTTATATGTGAAGTCATTACTCTCCATAAGATCAATATTATCTCTTTACTTCTTTTTATTCTTTCCTTTTCTTTTATTCCCTCAAGATCATAACAAAATAATCAAGCCCTTGACTCAACACTAATCTTTATTATAAATAGCTCTCAAACTCGATTACATAGAAGGATCATAAAGGAAAACTCAAAACTAAATCACACTAAAAACTTTATTCTACCAGATCAATGTATTACCAAAAGGATTGAACTAAGAAAAACGGTAAATATAGGAGTGTGATGGTGATACGATACCGGGGCACCTCCCCCAAGCTTGGCAGTTGCCAAGGGGAGTGCCCATACCCATGTGATTATGTCTCCCTTGCCGGTGAAGGAGATGGAGTTGTTGATGACGTAGGCTTGTCGTCCCTCTTCCAAGGCATAGGCTCACCATCATAGAAGGATGATCGAGTCTCCGAGATCCTTATATCTGCAGCCAAACTCATCCTCTTGAATCTATATTCATACTCACAGTTTTGGTTTTGCAGGTCATAGATCTGGGCTTGGAGGTGCTCGATTTTCTCATGAAGCTTGAAGATGGCCTCTGCGATGTCCTTGGCGTCCAGCTTGTGGTTGTTGATGAACTCCGTGATCATTATGTGATTGGAGTCGAGTCCATGCTCCACCATGTCCTGACACTTGAAAACTTGTTGCTCCATTGCCTCGAGCCTTGTCTCCATGCTTCCGGTCCTCCTTGGTCCCTCAACATCGCGGATGTGCAGCAACCCCTCACGCATCTCAATGGTTTGAGGATGTTGGAACACTTCCGTGAGGTAGGGGTTGATGACCTTCTCAAAGAACTTGTCCTTGGGGGCACTTGAGACGTCATGGTGATCTAGATTTGTCAGAAAAACAACTCGAAACAAGAACAGAGGATAATTGCGTGATACGGTGGTCAAAACCTTCGGGATATTATATAATGAATTTTTACCGACCAAAAGAAGTATCGTGCAAGAAAACAGAGTCCAGAGAGCGCACGAGGTGCCCACGAGGCAAGGGGGCGCGCCCAGGGGGGTGGGGCGCGCCCTCCACCCTCGTGGACGCCTCGTGTCCTTCCCGGACTACTTCTTATTTTCCTATTTTCTCAAATATTCCAAAACAGAGAAAAATTGCCATTAGAATTGTTTTGGAGTCGATTTACTTACCGTACCACATACCTATTCCTTTTTGGGGTCTGAAACGTTCTGGAAAGTGTCCCTTATGTATTCCTCCGGGGTTACGGTTTCAATAATATTAGTTTCAACATTTATAGGATTACCTGAGATATAATGTTTGATTCTTTGACCGTTCACCACCTTCGGATTTGTGCCTTCGAAGTTGTTGATTTTTATGGCACCGGAACAATAGACCTCCTCGATAACGTAAGGACCTTCCCATTTAGGGAGAAGTTTTCCTGCAAAAAATCTTAAACGAGAGTTGAATAGCAACACATAATCACCTGCATTAAACTCACGCTTTGTATCCTTTTGTCATGCCATCTTTTAACTTTTTCTTCTAATAGTTTGGCATTCTCATAGGCTTGGGTTCTCCATTCATCAAGTGAGCTAATGTCAAATAACCTCTTCTCACCGGTAAGTTTGAAATCATAGTTGAGTTCTTTAATAGCCCAATATGCCTTATGTTCTAATTCGAGAGGTAAGTGACATGCTTTTCCATAAACCATTTTATACGGAGACATACCCATAGGATTTTTATATGCAGTTCTATAGGCCCATAATGCATCATCAAGTTTCTTGGACCAATTCTTTCTAGATCTATTAACAGTCTTTTGCAAAATTAGTTTGAGCTCTCTATTACTCAATTCTACTTGACCACTAGACTGTGGGTGATATGGAGATGCAATTCTATGATTAACATCATACTTAGCAAGCATGTTACGAAAGGCACCATGAATAAAATGTGAACCATCATCAGTCATTAGTATCTAGGGACTCCAAACCTCGGAAAAATAACTTCTTTAAGCATCTTAATAGAGGTGTTATGATTAGCACTACTAGTTGGAATAGCTTCTACCCACTTAGTAACGTAATCAACAGCAACTAAAATATGTGTATACCCATTAGAGGAAGGAAACGGTCCCATATAATCAAAGCCCCAAACATCAAAGGGTTCAATAACGAGTGAATATTTCATAGGCATTTCTGGACGTCTACTAATATTACCAATTCTTTGACATTCATCACAAGACAAGACAAACTTACATGCATCTTTGAAGAGAGTAGGCCAATAAAACCAGATTGCAATACCTTATGTGCAGTTCTATCTCCAGTGTGGTGTCCTCCATAAGCTTCGGAGTGACACTTGCGTAGTATCTGTTCCTGTTCATGCTCAGGTATACAACGTCTAATAACACCATCTACTCCTTCTTTATAAAGGTGTGGGTCATCCCAGAAGTAATGTCTCAAATCATAGAAAAACTTTTTCTTTTGCTGGTATGTGAAACTAGGTGGTATAAATTTAGCAACAATGTAATTAGCGTAATCAGCATACCATGGAGCAGTACAAGAAGCATTTATGACAGCTAATTGTTCATCAGGAAAGCTATCATCAATAGGTAATGGGTCATCAAGAACATTCTCTAACCTAGACAAGTTGTCTGCAACGGGGTTCTCAGCTCCCTTTCTATCAATAATATGCAAATCAAATTCTTGTAGTAGGAGAACCCATCTAATAAGTCTAGGTTTAGCATCTTTCTTTTCCATAAGATATTTAATAGCAGCATGATCAGTGTGAATAGTTACTTTAGAATCAACGATATAAGGTCTGGACTTATCACAAGCAAATACAACTGCTAAGAATTCTTTTTCAGTAGTAGCATAATTTCTCTGGGCACTGTCTAGAATTTTACTAGAATATTGAATAACATTTAATTTTTATCAACTCTTTGTCCTAGAACAGCACCTACAGCATAATCACTAGCATCACACATGATTTCAAAGGGTAAATTCCAATCAGGTGGCTGAACAATAGGTGCAAAAATCAATGCTTTCTTAAGTATTTAAAATGCTTCCACACAACCATCATCAAAGACAAAAGGTATATCTTTTTGTAAGAGATTAGTCAGAGGCCTGGAGATTTTAGAGAAGTCCTTAATGAACCTCCTATAAAAACCAGCATGACCAAGGAAACTTCTTATACCTTTAATGTCCTTGGGACACGACATATTTTCAATAGCATCAACTTTAGCTTTGTCAACTTCAATACCTCTTTCAGAAATTTTATGCCCCAAGACAATACCTTCATTAACCATAAAGTGGCACTTCTCCCAATTCAAGACAAGGTTAGTTTCTTCGCATCTCTGCGAAACTCGATCAAGGTTGCTCAAGCAATCATCAAAAGAGGATCCATAAACAGTGAAATCATCCATGAAAACCTCACAAATCTTTTCACAAAAGTCAGAGAATATAGCCATCATGCCTCTTTGAAAGGTAGCAGGTGCATTACATAAACCAAAAGGAATACGTCTATAAGAAAAGGTACCGAAAGGGCAAGTAAAAGTGGTCTTTTCTTGATCATCAGCTGACACAGGTATTTGAGAGAAATCAAAGTAACCATCTAGAAAGCAAAAATGTGTATGTTTGGATAATATTTCTAGCATTTGATCAATGAAAGGCAAAGGGTAATGATCTTTTTTAGTAGCTTTATTTAATTTGCGGAAATCAATCACCATCCTATAACCTGTAGTAAGTCTTTGCGGAATCAATTCATCTTTATCATTAGGAATGACAATAATACCTCCCTTCTTAGGGATACAATGGACAAGACTTACCCACTGACTATCAGCAATGGGATAAATTATACCTGCTTCAAGGAGCTTTAATATTTCCTTTCTTACCACTTCTTTCATCTTAGGATTTATCCGTCGTTGGTGATCACTAACTGGTTTGGCGTCTTTCTCCAAATTTATTTTGTGTTGACATAGAGTGGGACTAATGCCCTTAAGATCATCAAGAGTATATCCAATAGCAGCACTGTGCTTCTTCAGAGTTTTCAATAATTTCTCTTCTTCATGCTCTGAAAGGTTAGCACTAATAATAACAAGATATATCTTCTTTTCATCAAGATAAGCATATTTAAGAGTATCAGGTAAAAGTTTAAGCTCAAACACGGGATCACCCTTGGGTGGAGGAGGATCCCCTAGGATTTCAACAGACAAGTTGTGTTTCAGAATAGGTCCCTGTTTAAAGAATACTTCATCTATTTGCCTTCTTTCATTCATAAACGTATCATTTTCATGGTCTAGCAAATATTGTTCTAAAGGATCACTAGGAGGCACGACAATAGAAGCAAGACCAATAATTTCATCTTTACTAGGCAATTCCTCATCACGGGGTTGTCTACTAAATATAGCAAAATTAAACTCATGAGACCTATCACCCAAACCAATAGTAACAACATCCTTTTCGCAGTCTATCCTAGCATTAACAGTGTTCAAGAAGGGTCTACCAAATATAATGGGACAAAAGCTATCTTGTGGGGAACCAAGAACAAGAAAATCAGCAGGATATTTAACCTTCCCACACAATACTTCAACATCTCTGACAATCCCAATCGGTGAAATAGTATCTCTATTGGCAAGCTTAATGGTAACACCGATATCTTCTATCTCAGCAGGTGCAATATCATGCATAATTTCTTCGTATAAAGAATGAGGTATTGTACTGGCACTAGCACCCATATCACACAAGCCATGATAAAAATGATCTCCTATTTTAATGGAAATAACAGGCATGCCTACAACAGGTCTATGTTTATTTTTAGCATCAGGTCTAACAATTCTAGCAGCTTCATTGCAGAAGTAAATAACATGCCCATCAATATTATCGGCCAACAGATCTTTAACCATAGCAATTTTAGGTTCAACTTTAACTTGCTCAGGGGGTTTGTGTGTCCTAATATTACTTTTGTTGACTACAGTTGAAGCTTTAGCATGATCCTTTATTCTAACAGCGAAAGGTGGCTTCTCAATGCAAGCAGTAGGAACAATAGGATCATCATAAGTGATAGTATCTTCTTCAACTTTGATAGGTGCAACTACTTTTACTTCAATGGGAGGATTATATTTAAACCACTTCTCCTTAGGGAGATCAACATGAGTAGCAAAAGATTCACAGAAAGAAGCTACTATCTCAGAGTCAAGTCCATATTTAGTGCTAAATTCATGGAAAACATCGGTATCCATAAAAGATTTAACACAGTCAAACTTAGGTGTTATACCTGACTCCTTACCTTCGTCAAGGTCCCAATCTTCAGAGTTGCGTTTAATTCTTTCCAATAAATCCCATTTGAATTCAATAGTCTTCATCATAAAAGAGCCAGTACAAGAAGTATCGAGCATGGAGCGATTATTGAGAGAAAGCCGAGCATAAATTTTTTGAATAATCATTTCTCTTGAGAGCTCATGATTGGGGCATGAATATAACATTGACTTAAGCCTCTCCCAAGCTTGAGCGATGCTTTCTCCTTCGCGAGGCCAAAAATTATATATATAATTACGATCACGATGAACAAGATGCATAGGATAAAACTTCTGATGAAATTCCAATTTCAATCGTTTGTAGTTCCATGATCCCATATGCCTATACCATGTCAATGCCTCTCCCTTCAAAGCTAAAGGGAAGACCTTCTTATTGATAACATCATCGGGCATACCTGCAAGCTTAAATAATCCACAAACTTCATCCACATAGATTAAGTGTAAATCGGGATGCAATGTTCCATCTCCCGCAAAAGGATTAGCTAGCAGTTTCTCTATCATACCCGAAGGAATTTCAAAGTAAACATTTTCAGTAGGTTCAGTAGGTTGAGGAGCAACTCTTTGCTCTACTGGTCGGGGTGAAGATACCCCGAACAAGCCCCTCAGAGGATTACTTTCCATAGTAACAAGTGACAGTAAATTTCAGCACACACTATAAATTTTTCCTTACAAAATTCCACCTACCAAAGGCGCTTCACTCCCCGGCAACGGCGCCAGAAAAGAGTCTTGATGACCCACAAGTATAGGGGATCTATCATAGTCCTTCCGATAAGTAAGAGTGTCGAACCCAACGAGGAGCAGAAGGAAATGACAAGCGGTTTCCAGTAAGGTATTATCTGCAAGCACTGAAATTATCGGTAATAGATAGTTTTGTGATAAGGTAATTTGTAACGGGTAACAAATAACAAGTGTAAATAAAGTGCAGCAAGATGGCCCAATCCTTTTTGTAGTAAAGGACAAGCATAGAAAAACTCTTATATAGAGAAAAGCGCTCCCGAGGGCACGTGGGAATTATCGTCAAGCTAGTTTTCATCACGTTCATATGATTCACGTTCGTTACTTTGATAATTTGGTATGTGGGTGGACCGGTGCTTGGGTGCTGCCCTTTCTTGGACAAGCATCCCACTTATGATTAACCCCTATTGCAAGCATCCGCAACTACAAGAGAAGTATTAAGGTAAACCTAACCATAGCATGAAACATATGGATCCAAATAAGCCCCTTACGAAGCAACATAAACTAGGGTTTAAGCTTCTGTCACTCTAGCAACCCATCATCTACTTATTACTTTCCAATGCCTTCCTCTAGGCCCAAACAATGGTGAAGTGTCATGTAGTCGACGTTCACACAATATCACTAGAGGAAAGACAATATACGTCTCATCAAAATATCGAACGAATACCAAATTCACACGACTACTTATAGCAAGACTTCTCCCATGTCCTCAGGAACAAACGTAACTACTCACAAATCATATTCATGTTCATAATCAGAGGGGTATTAATATGCATAATGGATCTAAACATATGATCTTCCACCAAATAAACCAACTAGCATCAACTACAAGGAGTAATCAACACTACTAGCAACCCATAGGTACCAATCCGAGGCTTTGGCACAAAGGTTGGATACAAGAGATGAACTAGGGTTTGAGAGGAGATGGTGCTGGTGAAGATGTTGATGGAGATTGACCCCCTCCCGAAGGCAGGATCGTTGTTGATGATGATGGTGATGATTTCCTCCTCCCGGGGGGAAGTTTCCCCGGCAGAACAGCTCTGCCAGAGCCTTAGATTGGTTCCACCAAGGTTCCGCCTCGTGGCGGCGGAGTTTCTTCCCAAAAGCTTGCTTATGATTTTTCCTCGGACGAAAGACTTCATATAGTAGAAGATGGGCACCGGAGGCCTGCCAGGGGGCCCACGAGGCAGGGGGCGTGCCCAGGGGGGTAGGGTGTGCCCCCCACCCTTGTGGCCAGGGTGTGGGCCCCCTCTGGTATTTTCTTCGCTCAGTATTTTTGATTAATTCCAAAATTGACTTCGTGAAGTTTCAAGACTTTTGGAGCTGTGAAGAATTGGTCTCAAATATTTGCTCCTTTTCCAGCCCAGAATTCCAGCTGCCGGCATTCTCCCTCTTCATGTAAACCTTGTAAAAAAGAGAGAATAGGCATATGTATTGTGACATAACGTGTAATAACAGACCATAATGCAATAAATATCGATATAAAAGCATGATGCAAAATGGATGTATCAGTTCCCAGCCATCATCCAGTAAATGTGTCTCAGGAGAACGTAAGGGAATTTGATGAGTTTCTTTGCCAGTGAAGTACGTTTTCTTCAAGTAATTCCGATACTGCCACCAAGCATTCTTGAAGATAGCAGAGGTATTAGCACATGTTACCTCATCCCGAGTTTCCATATCGGTCCTTCTCTATAGAGAAAAATGGGAATATTTTTTGTATTATAACCATCATGGAGGTAGAATGTGTGGGACAAAGCAAAGTAATTGCCATGAATAACATTACTTACACATAACTCCTGGACAAACACCTGCAACTGGCATTTTCTTCATGTTTAGTATAATATTTCCATGACGGGAAGATACGCACATAGGATTTAACAACATCAAATGCGATAGAGGCTAAACTATGAATGGCTGGTTGTGCTTCCTCCACAGGAACATGTGTACTAACTGGTGGAGTTGGGGTTCCCCGTGGTAGTACTGGCGCTTTGGGCACTAGAGCTGCCTTACTAACCGCTCTTGTTCAGGAGCTCTATGGTGGAGATGGTGCTGTGTCAACAGGAACTAGGTTACTATCTGCTGGGGTTGGGGTTAGATTGGGTGAAGCTGGTTCTCTGTCCATCGCAGTAGGGGTAAAATTTGCGAGAGTCTGGGTTACGGGTGGTAGGGCTGGTTCTCGTGCATGTACAACCGGGGTGCTATCTCCACCAAGAGGTAGCACTGTTTTATTTGAAGACCGTGTTTTTACTCCGCTAGATACTGCCATCACCCGCTCCAATTCAAACGGCTGATAAATAGGAAACATAATTGAATGTACAGACATTGTATGAGAGACAGATGCAATAGATAGTGTGGAAAAAAGAGGGCATTAAATAATTTCACATATATGATTGAATGTACAGACATTGTATATTATTTAACCAAAATGGATAGCATGACATAATTTCACATATATGATGTCTATCTAAACTGGATAGCATAGCATAACATAATTCAAAGATATGATGACTAACTAAACAGGATCGCATGACATAATTCACATACATGTTATCTAAGTAACCAGGATCGCATGATTTAATTCACATATGTGATTTATATGCTAAGAAGAGGGCATTCACATATATGATGTCTGAACTAAGAACATGGTGTTGAATATTGAGTATACAATGTCTAAACTATGCAATGCAAGACACCATATGCATGATATGAGCAGTAGAACCGTGGCAAGTTAGAGCATACACCTCGGTGGGGGAATAGGACTGGTCATCTGTCTCTGAATCCATCTCTGAGGAGCTATCGGGACCCAACAAGAGATCTGCTTCGACAGGTAGCACTGTCTGCTCTGAAGGCCTTGTTTTCACTCCAGATTTTTCCATCACCCACTCAAATGGCTGATTCACAGGAAGAGTAGTTTAATGTACAAACATTGTCGACAAATGGAAATTTAATCAAGAAAAGGATGGGCTAGATATCATTCAAATATATGATGCCTGGTTAAACAGGATGGCATTGCACATTTCACATATATTAGGGCTGGCTAAAAGACATGAGACTGCATAATTCCCATAGATGATATTGAAACTAAACATGTGGCATTACAGAACATGTCTAAACTAAGCAGATGACATATATGATGTCGAAAGTAGGCACTGCAAGGCAACATATGCATGATATGACTAACATCATCATGCCAAGTTAGAGCAAACACCTTGGGGGTAAATAGGAGTGGTTAGCTGCGTCTGAATCCAGCTCAGAACATATATCTTCCTCTGGATTACAATCTGGAGAGGGGGGGGGAGGGTTTGCCATTGAACCCACCATGGAGCGATGTCTGCATGACATTGTATTGCCGCACAAAACTCTTCTCTTTTTCTCTACATGTTCAAGATGATCAGTACAATATCCCACATGCATACAAAAAAAATATAGTGAGATTATGTAAGGAGAGCATGCAGAAATCTAGAGTAATGGTAAAAACCGGTGGATGGATCCAAAAATAATTATAGCAGGCTGATGATTGCTTTAATTTAATAAAAAAGATGATGATTGCTTTACTATTTGTTTCCCAGCCAAGATGAACAACATAGGCATACCCTAGGTGAACCAGATTTTAGATAGAGATACTATTCATTGATGCCTCGATATGTGCCCCACAACTAATTTAGAACTCAAGTTTGAACATCAATTTGGACCTGACTTGGAGTCTAAGAGGTGAACAGGAAAATTTTCTATTGCTATGTTTTTTCGTTGAACCACAATAGCCCTAATGGATCGACATGAATGTAGAGTAATAAGTGATGCAACAAGTGTACAACCTCTTTGCCGTAGCCGTGTCGACCTCAGCATCATTGGGTTGGTCGCTGAAGAAGTTGAGGCAGAGGTGGCTGTCGGAGGTGTGGAGGAAGATCTGAGGAATCTGTAGACGACGTCCAGGGCACTGCTCTGTTCCATCCTTGGAGCTGCTCCGGTGAGCCGTAAGACGTCAAGGCTGAAGCAACACAAGACCGACATTGTTATTCTCAAGTGGGATTCTAATAGCATCTCCAATAGATGATGTAAAATGCATTAGCAAAAAGTGACAGATGTAAAATTTACATCACCAAAAACCACCTGACTACAACAGATGAGGTAAAAACTGTTTACTCTGAACTTAACAGTCGAAACTGAAATTTACTGTGGAATCTGAATGTTATTGTTGAAACTGAACACAATGGTAGCAGAGAGGCACTTCACATGGGATAGTTTAGGGAGGTCCTGTAGGTCATCTTCAACCTGCACCCCCCTGAGCCGCCAGCCACCACCGGCCGAACCCCGCGCCGCCTCGCTGCCCTGAAACAACTCCCCACCGCCAGTCCGCTGCTGTCTCGCCGCCCCGAAACAACTCCCCACCGCTGGTCCGCCACCCCTCGCCGCCCCGAAACAACTCCCCTCTGTCGGTCCGCCGCTGCCCTGGCGAGCCCCCTAGCCCCCCCCCCCACGCCAAGCTTTTTCTCCGGCGATCCCCACGCCACCACCCCATCACCGCGCCCCCCACCGCCGGCGAGCAGCACCCCACCCAGAACCCTTATATAGATAGTGGGATACCTCTCCGGCAAGCCCCCCTCCCCGTTGTGGGTGGTTCTTCCTTAACTCCAGCGAGACCCACCACCCCCTGAAAATCGACTGACCCAAAAGTCGAATCATTCGACTGAAGTGTATCTAAATCGGAGCAGAGCAGCAGCACGAGCGAGGGGGAGAGCAGCAGCGCGAGCGAGCGAGAGCCCGGGCAGCAGCAGCAGAGCAGAAGGCGAAAGCGAGCGAGAGCAGCAGCAGCAGCAGAAGCGGCGGCGGCGGCCGAGCAGCAGAGAGCAGATCCGGCTGGTATGGACGCCACCGTCGAAGGGGCCTCGCACTTGGGAGAGCCGCCGTGGAGATGTCGCCCGTGGCGCCGGCTTCGAGGTAGCCGCTCCATGGGGGTGCGGGATGGAGCACTCTCGATGCCGGGAGGTCGAGTTAAGGAGAAGGTGCGATGCGATGAGTGTACAACCTATTTGGTGGCGCCGAGTAGGCCTCGGCTTCGTCCGAGGAGTCGATGAGGATGATGCGGTTCCGGTGGAGCAGGTTAAGGCGGCGTTGTGGGGATGGAGCAGCCGCGATAGACGATGCGATCGTCGGAGCAGCTCCTTGGTGGTGGAGGACGGGGTGGCTGAACCGGTGGGACGACGGGATGGACGACAGATCCTCATCCCGGGAGACGGATGAGGGACGTTGAGGTGTTGCGCTGGATGATGTCATCGGGGAAGAGGCTCCGGCTGGGCAGCGGTGAGCACTACAAAAAAAGAGACTTCCATGATGATACATGTTTGTCATAGTAGGTCGCGTTTTTGTCATGCATGTACATCCATGACAAATTTATGACAGAATCAAGATAGTCATACCTGTGCTGTCGTAGAAGTGTTCCATGACATTACCAAAATTATCATCACGGAAGTGTCCACTTCCATGACGATAAATCGAGCGTCACAGAAGTGCTTTCGTCAAGGGTGACTGACACGTGGCATCCACCGTAACGGAACGCCGTTAAGCTATCGGGTCCGGTTTTGGATCCGATAACCCGTTAACAGCCTCGACCATTGGGGATTTTCCACCTGTAAAATCATCATTGGTTAGAGGAAACACGTTTCGGCTCACCGTTGGGACAGATGTAATCCACTCATTGGACAGGAGGCGCCTATGATACGTCGACACATGGCACGGCCCAACAGAGGCCCATTCCTGTGAAAAGGCCGGCCCATTTGACTTGGTCAAAAGGTTGCGGGCCGGCCCACGGCAAGCCTGTTAACGGCCTGTTTGCATATAGCCCATTTACAACCCGCTAACCCAGGGCCCATTTACGGCCTATCCGAATTAGGCCCAGTAGTGTCATCTGGGCCGTCCGATATAATTCCAGCCCATTTTAACTTTCGGCCCATGTATGGCCCATGACGTCTTTTGGCCCATCTGAGGCCCTTAGTAACCCTCGGCCCGTTAATGGCCCGTGGCAAAACTGGCCCGTAATGAACAGTGTATCACTTTTTTACCCATTAACGGCCCATTATTCTGTTGGGCCGTTTCCAGCCCATGTTATCTTTCGGCCTTCTCAGGGCCCATTTATTCTTGGGCTCATTTCCGGATTCGCCATTACTACGGCCCGTTCTTCGCATTTTTCGATTGTGGGCCAAATTCAGCCCATGCTTACAGTCGGCCCATTTGTGGCCCGTTAATACGTTGGGCCGTTTTCATAGCGTCATCAAATACGGCCGATTAACGACGGCCCATTATGGTCGGCCCATGAACGGATGATTCCAACTCTAGCCCGTTTACGGCCATAAAGAGGTATGTTATTGGCCCATGTTTGGGCAATCAATCATACGGCCCGTAGAAGGCCCATTGATAATACGACCCGTAGAAGGCCCATTGATGATACGGCCCATAAAAGGCCCATTGTTTCTACGCCCGTAGAAGGCCCATTGTTTCTACGGCCCGTAGAAGGCCCAGTGTCACTACAGTAAATATGTAGCCCATGGTTATTGTGGCCTAGTTTAAAAAAAGGTTATTGCGGCCACTAGCAAACCGCGGTAAAAGAACAGCACTGACTACAAGCAAAAAAAATAAACAAGACAACACGGAAATAAATAAGCAAGCAACTTACGCTAGGATATCACGGCTATTACACATATTACATCCATTTGGGCATCAAAGTTCGCCACCAAAGCAAATATAGGGAACAAAGCAGCATATCATATACACTAGTTGTCAAAGTTGGCGACCAAAGCAAATAAACGCCGCAGAAAACATGTCCGAACTGAAACCACTTCGAAGATCTCAAGAAACAATATCCTGGTACCCATAATGCTGGCAAGATGCTTAGCAAGCTTATTAACTTTCTCTTGTTTGGCGCTTAAATACTCCAGTATTGTCATTGCACCGAAAGTATGCATCTGAATTCTGCAGGGACTTCCTCAGTCCTTCAGCTTCCTGTCGCAACACATCTGATCGATGTCTTTCAACTTGAAGCTGAGACTCAAGAAGACGAACTGATTCAGGCAGCGAGTTCGAAGAGCTTGTGCCAGCGGTAGTGGCCAGTAACTCGAACACTACATCAAGACAGGACTTCTGGGTTCTCTCACTGTCGTCAAGGTAGTTTTTATCAGCTTTCTTGGAGATCAACAGGGATGTCTCACTATCTTGAACCTTAGCTGCATTACTTCCTTCACCATTGCATAACGGGGTACTGTTCTCCAATATTTTGTCCGCATTATAAAAGAGAAACAAGCAGACACATCATAGGTTTACCATGTTGTATATGAAACTCATTTTGGTAAATCAGTTCAAGAGTAAAGTGCAGTGATAACAGCATGAAACAAACATATATCTATGTACCATGCTCACTTTATGGTCTATATCATTCTAGTTTTTGTTGCCAAATCAAGATAGAGACACAATTCAAATAATATTTGTTCAAGACAAAGTAGAATAGACAGAATATAAGTGTGGGAAACTGTAGAGACACTTGTAATGTGCATGACATGAGAACATAACTGTTTATTCAATTGAAACTCAAATCAATATAGAGCAAGTTACAAAAGCAAACCAGTTAAAGAAACAAGTTTAAAACATACCTGTTGCACCATTGGAGTTTCAATTCCATCCTTCAAATTTGAAAATAGTTGGTCTGAGTAAATACAGTGATGCAAGAGCAAAGGAGTATGAACCATAGCTACAGAACCTGACCTGAGAACAATTCTTCTTCTCCTTTGAGCGTTGAATTGGGATTGGGAGTGGTGGTCCTCGTGCTTTGGGCACTGCAGTTCCCTTACTAACTGCTCGTGTTTGGGTGCTCTGTGGTGGAAACGGTGCTGTGTCAACTGGAACTGGGTTACTATCTGCTAGGGTTGGGGTTAGAAGGGGTGTGGCTGGTTCTCTGTCCAACTGGGTAGGGGTACAATCTGCGGGAGTCTGGGTTATGTGTGGTGGGGCTGGTTCTTGGGCAAGTACAATCATGGTTCTATCTGCATCAACTGGTAGCACTATCTTTTCTGAAGACCATGTTGTTACTCCCTTAGATACTGCCATCACCCTCTCCAATTCAAATGGTTGATAAACAAGAAAAGTAATTGAATGTACAGACATTGTATGATAGACAGGTGCAATGGATAGTGGGGAATAAAAGAGGGCATGCAATAATTCACATTTATGTTGTCTAACCAAAAAGGATAGCATGATACAATTTAACATACATGATGGCTAACTAAACAGGATAGCATGATACAATTTCACATTATGATGGCTAACTAAAAAAGATGGAAAGACATAGTTCAAAATATGATGACTATGTAAGCAGGATGACATGATATAACTATATAATGTGTTTATTAAATAGGTTGGCATGCCATAATTCACATACATGCCGCCTATGGAAACATGATAGCATGATATAATTCCCGGATAGAATGACATAATTCAAAATATGATGACTGTAAACACTAAACATGATGAGATGATATAAGAGTACTCATGATATAACTATATGACGTCTTTATTAAATGGGTTGCCTTGACATAATTCAGATAGATGTTGTGTATGTAAACATGATGGCATGATATAATTCAAATATATGATTTATAGAGTAAGCAAGTAAGAAGATGGCAATCCATATATGATGTAAAAACTAAGCAATGCAAGACAACATGCATGACATGGGTAATATAACCCTGCCAAGTTTGAGCATAGACCTCAGGGGGGAAATAGGACAGGTCATCAGTCTCTGAATCCTCCTCTAAGGATCTCTCTGTATCCAGCAAGATGTCTGCTTCAACAGGTAACATTGTCTGCTCTGAATACCTTGTTTTCACTCCAGATACTTCCATCACCGCTTCAAATGGCTGATGCACATGAAGAGTAGTTGAATATACAAACGTTGTCGACAAATGGAACACGTAATACAAAAAAAAATGATATCATGATATAATTCACATACATGATGATTGGCTCAGCAGCATGGCATTGCATAATTCACATATATAATGCCTTTGCAACAAGACAACATTGCATAATTCACATATATAATGTCTTGCAACAAGATGTCAATGCATAATTCACATATATGGTAATTAGACACTAAACAGATGGCATTCACACAAAGCATGTCTAAACTAATCAAATGACATCGCAATGCAAGACACCATACGCACGATATGAGCAACATAACCCTGCCAAGTTAATTAGAGAATACACCTCGAGGGTGGGGGGAATAGGACTGGTCATCTGTCTCTGAATCCTCCTCTGAGGAGCTACCCGTAACCAACGAGATATGCGCTTCGTCAGATAGCATAGTCTGCTCTGAAGACCTTGTTTTCACTCCAGAATTTTCCATCACCGTGTCAAATGGCTGATGCACACGAAGAGTAGCTGAATGTACTAACATTGTTGACAAATGTAATACGTAACGAAAAAAGGATGTCCTGCTATAATTCACATATAAGATGACTGGCTAAGCAGGATGGCATTGCAAAATTCACATATATGATGCCTGGATAAACAAGATAGCATTGCATAGTTCACATAAATGATGAATAAACTAAACAGATGGCATTCACACAAAGCATGTCTAAACTAAGCAGTTGACATATTTGATGTATACAGTAAGCAATGCAAGGCACCATATGCATGATATAACCAACATCAGCATGCCAAGTTAGAGCGAAGACCTCATGGGGTAAATAGGAGTGGTCTTCTGCTTCTGAATCCCCCTCAGAACAGTTATCTTCCTCTTGATTATGATCTGAAATGGGTGGAGGGGGGCTGCCTTTGCACCCACCATGGAGCGACGTCTGCATGAAATTTTATTGCTACGCAAGGCTCGTCTCTTTTGCTCTACATGTTCAGTTCCATTGTGTACAATAACTGACATGCATAGGAATAAAACATAATGAGATTATGTAAGGAGTGCATGCACAAATCCAGAGTGAAGGTAGGAAACTGCGAATATACCCAAAACCAATGATAGTAGGCAGATAATAGCTTTAGTTTAAAAATACAGATAATGGCTCCTTTAATGTTTTTTTGCACCCAACATGAAACTCATAGTAGACACCTGAGATTAACCAGATAGTAGACAAATAGTACTGATTGCTGCCCTAATATGTACCCCACAACCATTTAAAAACTCAAGTTTCAGCATAAGTTTGGACCTAACTCGGAGTCTAATAGGTGAACACGACGATAAAGTAGCATGCCATCATATTAAGCGATGCATAACGTAAGCAGACACGAAAGAGTGCGACCTCTCTTGTGTGTAGTCCTCAAGGTCATCTGCTCAGTTGATGATGGTAATGCAGTTGTCGAGATGCTTGCAAGGGAAGAAGATCCGAGGCGACGAAAGACACCGAGAGCGGATCCCTGCTGTGGAGAACCCTTCCGTCGTTGGAGCAGCTGAGCTGGGGTGGAACACAACACCGCAGGAGCAGGACAAACCACACAAGGTTTTCTTTGACACAAATTTGTAATAGAAGTAATTGTGTAAGGGCTTGTTTGAATTTGAGGATTCTAACAATGCAGGGATAGGAAATAGACAAGAATAGGATAGGAATGCACGTGCAAAACAGAGAATTTAAAAACACTAGATTTCTGCCAATCTGGGTGTTTGGTTCACAAGAATTGGAAGATCACAGGATGCAAAGAAGCATGGTGAGATTAAGTCAAACCACAAGAAAATGTACGGTTATAATGCTATTATGCTACTATCTCTTAGTCTTGTGCTTCATGAATAGGAATTTGAAAAGGAGGACAAGTGGAAATTAAAATTCCTACGGTTTTTCTTTCTAGGAGACACTAAAGGAACAAATCCTACAGTTTTCCTTTGCTCCATTCCTTTGCACCAAATTCATGAAAAGTAGTACCATACGAAACTTTCCAATTCCTATGTTTTTCATTCACTTTTCCTTTCAAGCACTGGTGATTCCAGTAGGCGGGCTTGAGCAAGGAAAAGCCTACACTAAAAAAATGTTTTTGTGCTACTTCTATTACTTTGGACCCAGGCCCCTGCCCTACTAGCTCAACTCCTGTACATCGACAAATGCACAGCTCAAACGCGCAGAGATAAATAATGATGGCGTTCAAGAGAGTCCATCACGGATAGCTAAGTTGCCTGGTACCTCACTGCTTGTCATATAGTAGGATAAAATAATCATATTTCCCGTTACTCCGTGTGCTCAGTGGACAATATATATAACATGTAGAGTAAAAAAGATATGCAACAAGTGTACAACCTCTTTGGTCGGAGAGGATGCTCCGGCTGACTTTGCTGTCGGAGGAGGGGAAGACGATCTTAGGCGTCTGGAGATGGAGCCCCAGGTACTGCTCCGCTACGATTGAGGGTTTTGTCGTTGGAGCAGCTCCGGTGAGTTGTACGATGCCGAGGCTGAAGCAGGACAAGAGAGACAACGTTAACCTGAGTGGAATTCTAATAGCATCTCCAATAGATGACGTAAAGTACATAACCACAAAGTTCTAGATGTATACATCAGCCGCTCATCTCTGAACTTAACCGTCGAAACTGAATTTAACTATCGAAACTGAATTTAACTGTCGAAACTAAATTTTGCTGTCGAAACTGAATTTTACTGTCGAAACTGAACGCACTAGAGGTGAGGCTACACGTCAGTCGACTGACTTTTTCGTCTCTGGTCAGTCGATTTTGCAGCCATTGGATACGAAATCAAGGGCCTGCAGTTCATCTTCAACCTCCACCCCCCTAAGCTGCCAGCCACCACCGGCCAAACAGCCGCCCCGCCTGCCCCAAAAACACTCCCCATCGCCGGTCCGCCGCCGCCCCGACCATCCCTCTAGGCCCCCCCGTGCCGAGCTTTTTCTCCCGCGATCCCCATGCCACCGCCCCACCACCACCGGCGGCCACCGCCCCCACCCCGAACCCTAAGATAGATAGTGGGGCACTTCTCCGGCGAGCCCCCCTCCCCGCTGTGGTTGGTTCTTCCTTAACTTCGGCGAGCCCCCCCACCCCCTGAAAATCAACTGACCCAAAAGTCGATTCAGTTGACTGAAGTGTAGCTAAATCGGAGCAGCATCGCAAGCAAGAGCAAGAGCAGCAGTGCGAGCAAGAGCAAGAGCAAGAGCAGACCAGACAGGGGACCGAGAGCAAGAGCAGAGCAGCAGCGCGAGCGAGAGCTAAAGCAGCAGCAGCTCCTACTGATGTGGACGTCGCCGCCGAGGGAGCGATGTCGTGGAGGAACTGGCTGGCAATGCCGCGGTGGATGGAGCCGCGCCGTGTCGGCTCGGGACCGAGGTTCGGGAGCACCGTGAGATCAAATCAAGAAGAAAATGCGGCGATTAGTGTACAACCTCTTTGGTGGCGCCAATTAGGCTGCAGCTTCATCCGAGGAAACGGTGATGCTGATGCTCTTCCGGTGGTGTAGGTGAAGACGACGGTGTGGGAATGGAGGTGGCGCGAAAGACGAGGGGAACGTCGGGGCAGCTCCTTGGAGGTGGAGGACGGGGTGGCTGAACCTGCGGTATGAACAGATCGACGACGGATACTCATCCATTACGATGGATGAGGGACATCGAGGTGTTGCTGTGGACGACATCGTCGGGGAAGAGGCTTCGGCTGGGTGGCGGACGGAGGAGGGTGTGGGGCTTCGTGGGTTTTCCCGGCCTCGGTGTATGAATGGGTGGGTGGATGGGATGGGAGTGGGGAACCATGGCTTAGGGACGTGCTTGTCCGAAATGTGGGGTAAGTTACGAAAGTACCCCCACCGATTTGAGGCAGTTCTTTCGGTTCAGGGGTATCACGGGCATTTCGCGTGTCGGGATTTCATAGGAGGTGGGATTTTTCGCACGCGTTGTAATTTTGGAATAGCATGGCGCGGGTTGAGATGGAGGGAGTTGTCGGAGCACAACAAGACAAAGATATCTCTTAAATATTTCGGGCTAACAAGGCGCGGGTTGAAGAGGCGGGAGTTTCGCAGCACGATAGACAGAAACGCTAGCTTGAAATTTCGGCATAACAAGGCGTGACTTGAAATTTCGGGAGAACAAGCTTAACGTGTACCCAAAAGAAAAAAACTCAATTTAGACTAGTATGATATACTACGTACAATGTGTTTAACATGCACAATACACACACAGACACCATTTAGACTAGTAAGGTACACGTGCATTGCACGCATGAGATTTGGCAACCAAATTATGAATAAATACCACATTATAGCATGTAAGCTTTGAGTCATATATGCATGATGTAGATGTTTGTTTAATTCTTATAGTTCATTTCATTCAAAATCATCTAGTTTTAATAAGAAAGCTAATCTATTTTAAGATTCATGGAATTGTGCGTTGTAAGGCATAAATTAAAAACAAATGATGTAGAAAAACATTTGGGCAATTCTGATACGGAAGATTCTAGAACAAAGAAGAAGTGCTTGTGTTTAGAGGTTTGTGCATTATGCTTAAGTTCAACCATAGAGTCTTCTAGATGTGGCAAAATCTGGTGGAATCTAGATGATATCCAACTGCCAGTAGTGCTCAAATTTGCCAGCTCTGCACCATCGGATTGGCCTCATCCAATGACCATCTTTCAAAGTTAAAGTTATCCGCACACTATATAAAAAAATATAAAATATATATATATATATATATATATATATATATATATATATATATATATATATATATATATATATATATATATATAGGGTATAGATATAGATATGTGATGCGAAAGCCACCCATCATCTCCAATTAGAATAGTTTGCCCATGCACGGATGCAATGTGGCCAAACGATGTCTGCCATCGGTATCTCAAATTCAAACAAATCTGACCTTGTTCAATGTGTATACATTGCAACATGCTCGTTTCCAAACCACACCGCGCAGATCTCCGTTATATTCATGCATGCATTGGTTTCAAACATCATGATCTCTTATTCAAATATTTGAATTCAACTTTACATTGATTATGACCTCACCTAGTCTTTTACACCCACACATTGGTCTTCTCTTTATAATTGTACCACTAACTTTCTCTCGTGCATGCATGCACAGACACTACCAGTCGGCATTATCCATCGCACACATGCAATCTTTCTTCAGGTTGGTCTCCCATGAAGGCACACACACACACATCCCCCTCTCCATCATATCGGGCATTCTTTATCTCTGACGTGCATGCACAACGATCGATGTTCCTCTATGTGTGTGTGTGTGTATAGCTAGGTCTTTCATAGTTTTCCACATAAACCGATCAATCTATATATCTAGTGAGGTCTCACCCTCTTTCCCACATCCACATCGATCAATCTATACCTCTCTATATAGGATTACATATATAGCTAATACACCCACATTAATTATATATCCAACTCCCCCCTCTCATCATCCATGCCTTCCGCTTCATCTCTCAGATGCGCGCACAATGGCCAAGATAGGGGGCAGCAAGGGCCCTGCCCCCCTAACATCACTATATATCGAGGCTAATATGAATGTGATCATTAGACAATTGCTGGTAAAAATGGTTTAAGTTGATGAATTGTCCCTCCTCGTAAAGGATTAGCAATGCTTGGCCCCCTAGCTCATGGGACATTTTTCATGGCTCCGCCACTGCGCGCAACAGCGCATGTTCTCGCCCCCTCTCTCTAAATATCGACTCGCAGTTGTGCACTCCTTCATAGTCTCCCTCCACTCGGCCCCTCGCACCATCTTCTAGCCCCCCACCGGATTTTGCCACATGTACAATCTAGCAGACTCCATGGTTGAACTTAAGCATAATGCACAAATCTCAAAACAAAAGTGGTTCTCCTTTGTTCTAGAATCTTCCGTATCGTAACTGCCCAAACTTTTTTTCTAGTTGAATTGCCATTCTTTGTTTGTACTTTATGCTTTACAATGCACAATTCCATGAATCATAAAATAGATTAAGGGCTTCTTTGATTCAAAGGATTCTCGAAGGAATTTTGGAGGATTCTAATCCTTAGGAATTTTTCCTATCTTGGTTGTTTGATTCGTAGGATTGTAAACCATAGGAATTTTTCCATATGATTCATTTGCACTAGATTTCATAGGAAATATCCCATCCACTCAAACCTCTTTGAAAGAATTCTGCGTTTTTTCTATGCACAATCAAACACTCGTACCATCCTGTAGGATTCAAGACGACATTCACTCTAATCCCATGTTCTTCCTATTCCCGCGTTTTGGAAATCCTACGAATCAAAGAGGCCCTAGGTTTTTTATAAAAACTAATTGATTTTGAATGAGATGAACTATAAGAATTAAACGAAGGTCTACATCGGCATATATGACTCGAGCTTACATGCTACAAAGGTGGTATTTATTCATAATTTGGTTGCAAAATCTGACGCGTGCAATGCACGTGTACCTTACTAGTACTTCGAGTATGTGCAAAACACAATGGCACGCTACACAGTGTCTCTCTTACAGTTCATGAAGCCACGTGGGCACGTGGCACATGTGGAGGCGTTGTTGCGACATCCTTGTGTGGATTGATCACAGTGACGTGCTGCTGGTTCCAGAAGAATGTACTCGTCCTCCCTGGGCCGCACAGGCGGTACATGCACGAAGCGAAGATGTGCACGCACGCCATGCACACACTCATTCCCTCGCACGCACACGCGGTTACACGGGCGGACACAATTTTGTACCAAGATCCACCCCATGTGATAATTTGACGTGTGTAAAGTCCTTCACTTCATTGATGGTCAATTAATATAGCGCATGCAAATTGAGTGGACGTGAGGGCGGAAGAAAGACATTACTACTCCACTGCGCGCATGCGAGTAGTTAAATCATGGGTTGCTAGTAGTACTTCCATTGGTCTCCTTCATATTTTGTGCCAATTTTTGACAGTAACATAGTATTTACGCATCTAAGCAGTGCAATCTACTTGAAATTTATGTTCCACTAAACTCATCGGGAGCCGTTTCGGGCCTCGAAACCAAAAACCATCAATTAATCTTACCTTGTTCCCATCACATTCAAAAGTACTAGTGCTACAATTAAGTGCAAGCCTGCTCACACCTACCAGTACGTACCAAACCTGAACGTGTTCACACTATGCAGGTTTTAGTACTAGTGCTAGTACTTAGGCTATAAAAGGGGAACTACCTAACCGAAAATTACTCTACCTTCCTCCTCATAAGTCCTGCTTCTTCGTCCGTCCTTGCCATGGCCGGTGTGCAGAGCTCTAGGTCGAGAACTACTCGTAACAAGGGAGCGACAACCAAGGCTACAGAAAAAAAGAGAGGGCTCGCCGCCACGCAGAGACCTCGAAAGATCTCTCACGGGCAGGCGATGGCTCCCAGGAGCGCCCTAGACGCGGAGGCGAACATGCCGAGCTGGCGGCGCTGGAGTCGTTATCCCTCGACGGCATGCCCGATCAGCTCAATAAGCACCTCAATAAGCAGAAGGAGTTCATCCACGACTTGGTGGAGCTGCTGAAGGAGAGCCTCGACGACATGCCCGCTGAGCTCAATGAGTAGGGGAAGTTGACCGCCGGCTTGGTGATGCTGCTGAAGAAGAGCATTGCCTCGGAGAAGAAGGCGACCGGCGAAATCCTGCAACTTCAGGAGGACAATGCGAAGCTCTGCCACAAGCTCGACCTGCTGAAGGAGGAGAACGCCGGCTGGAAGAAGCTGCATGAGAATAGTAGTTCCTCGATGAAGATGTTGCAGGCCCTCGTCATGGAACAGAAGGAGGAGTTGGCAAAGTTCCACATCGAGCACCCGGCTGCTGTCAAGGTACGTAATGCGGCCGTGGAACAGATGATGAAGGACCGCATCGAGAAATCCCGCGTCATGGACACAATGATGAAGATGGCGGAGGAGACGCGCAAGGAGATGGATGTCGTGGAGGCGATGAAGAAGCAGTTACGACTCCGCGGCCAGCAAGCCTTCATGTAGTGAGAGCAGCGCCCCAGACTTGTGTGTGCGTCTTCCTTCTTTTTTTGGGGTGATAATTCTCCTTCTTCTTTTGCTCCTGAGTTTCTTATTTTTCTTCGGGTGTTTCGCCGCACGTGTCACCTTCTTTGCGAGGCATGAATAGAACAATGCTAAAAATGAGATGACTAGCAAATTAGATAATGCTTTATCACCAATAGAACAATGCCTCTTGATATTAATATATAATAAGAGTAGATAGTAGAGGATATGGCACTGGGCTGCCGTGTTTCGTGCTCCTCCGTCGTACTCCAGTGGAAAAGTTGAGTATACCGCACGGTTCTTTGCTCCTCCTCAGGTCGTCGACACATTTATACAAGCAGTCAAATCACAAGGCCCCGCCTTCCAGCAGTAATGAGCCGTCAAATCACAAAGGCCCTCGCCTCTCGTGAAAAGGACCAAGCTTGACTGCCCCGCCCTCTAGCCTTTTATAAAATGTATACATTTGTACAATAGTAGTATCGATGGATTGCGCCATGGAGCAAACCTATGCATATACTACTACGTAGTATATGACACTACCCACTATGAAGGTACTAGTAACATAGACTAGTAACTAGTCTATGTTACTCTCCACTATGACCAGCCAAAGTCGAGGCACGAATACCAACGAGGGCCTGGTTGTGTCTATACATGGACAACTCACCCGACTGCATGCGCACCAGGCAGACGAAGCTCGTGTCGTGTTGGTGCCGTGTGTGGCCCGCACATTAACCAAAACCTCACGCCTCCATCTTAGCCTCCGCGTTTAAAACATCTCAATCTCAAGGCCAAGGAGCAACGTGAAACCTATGATAGAGCCAATCGGATGGTTGAGAACACTACAATTCGTAGCTACACATGCGTGTGAGAGAGAGGACGAGTGCGTGCGTGCACCTCTTCTCAGAGTACAACTGTATGTGGGTGGCATTGGCCTAGGGAGGAGTGATGGTGCATGCGAGAGGTGTAATGCGTCTAAAAAAAGACTAGTCTATATCTCGCCACGAGGCTATTCCTGTCGAACGCCAAGCGTAAGATATGTATCCGACGGTGCCAGTTTTTGCACGTACATAGCAGTAGAAAAAGAACTAGTAGTACCATGGCATATGCCACACCACGGCCGAGAAAACGTGCCGACGTTACACCATCCGGGAATAGTGCCGCACTTCGGAACTAGAACCGTCAATAAATCTTGAGCGTGTCTCGTCACATTCCAAATTACTACTACTACCACGCTATAAATACTACTATGCTAAGATGACTGCACATTCCTCCTCAACTCCTCATCCACAAGAAACAATCAAGCCATAGCCAGCGTGAGTTCTGGGTCGAGAGATTTCCACCAGGGAGAGGTGAGCATGGAAGAGGAAGCACGAGAGATGTCCCGCCTCGCTGCAAAAGCAGCCGACATGTCCAGCCGCGCAGCAGTAGCAGCACAGAGGTCCCGCCGCAACGCCGAAGCAGCACGGAGGCCCCGCCGCACCATCGATGTAGCAAATTGGTCCGGCCATGCCGCGGAAGCAGCAGAGATGTCCGCCGTGCCGCCGAAGCAGCAGGGAGGTCCCGCCACGCCGCGGCGGCTTGGGAAAATTTCTCGCGGGCAGGCGAGGACTCTTACAGGCGCATGCATGCAATAGTCCATAGCCAGATGCATCAGATCTCTGGCTGGGCGAGGATGCAGGACGAGGCTACCGGCATCATCCGGCAACTCGGGGAGGGCAATGTGAAGCTCCGAGGCGAGCGCGACCTGCTGAGGGCGAAGATCGCCGGAAGGGCGGAGCAGGAGGAGGAGACCGCTGCCGTGTTGCAGAGGACGGGCGTCATCATCAAGAAACTTATGGATGAGAATGCCATGCTCCGCATCGAGCACAATAGGCTGGTGGAGGAATCCATGGATGCTGCCAAGCAGCGTATTAAGGACATGAAACTGATGAAAGAAATCATCGCCCGCCGCGAGAACTAGTCTCCGCGACCTGCAGCGCATAAAGAAAGTAGAGATCAGCGAGCCAGATCGTTGTATGCGTCTTCCTTCTTCCTTTGCCCTTGTGTATTTCGGGCGTAGCCGCATGTGGCTTTTTAATAATCTTCCTAATCATGTAAGACAATTATTATCCACTCTCGTCATCCTTATATATATTCATCAGTCTTGCTATAAGTCGCAGTAGATGCTATATAGGTCCGTCAGATCTTGCATCAAGATCCGTGCAAAATTTTCTTTTCAGATTTTCTTTTTTCTCTCTTAAATCTCAGTCGAGTGAGACATTGCCACGCCATTAAACAGAGGCTCGGGAGCCATTAATGGTACCTTGGGACAGAGGTGGACGGCAGATGGAGGTCAAAGGGCTCTCCTCCCAATAAGCACGCGCAGGGGTCTGATCACACGCCTCCCGTACTCAAATAGCTACCCTGCACGGCGCCTCCTAGCTAATAAAAAAAGGGGACGCGTGGCGGCACATAAATGGTAAATAGAACTCCCACAGTTTCAATAATACTTGTGTTTCCGATTGTAAGGTGATAGCACTTATTCCAAAATGACTTTGTTGATTGTTAATGTGTGCACCTTCGTAAATCGGACAGCAAAATTACCACAGCATGTTGGTGCCATGTCATGGCACCAAGCCAAGTTTCATGATTTTCATGCGTGTTTCAGATTTACAGAATTAAAAACCAAGTTTCTCAATGTTTCCAAATGAGCCATGACGCCTAGATGTTTGAATTTCATTCCCATTTCTGGCATGGGACCTAGAAATTTACCCGAGAACACACATGTGATTTTTCAACCAGCTTTGGTGCACTGGAGCATGTGCTTGTATTTAAAATTGAATTATGCACACAAAGGTGACACGTTCCCTCTCAGAACCACGAGCCTTCTTGAGAGAAGCTCCGGTTTGCAAGAAACTTATACCAAAACTTGTTTCTATTCTGCATTTTTATACCACAGCATGGTAGTACCATGACATGACACCATGCCAAGTTTCATGATTTTCAGGCGTGTTTTGGATTTACAAGAATTTTAAAACCAAGCTTCTCAATGTTCTCAGCCGAACCACGATGCCCAGATGTTTGAATTTCATTCCCATTTCTTGCATGGGATCTAGAAATTCACCCGAGGACACACATGTGATTTTTCATTCAACTTTGGCGCACGGGAGCATGTGCTTGTAGTTCAAATTTGAATTTGCACATTAAATGACCAGAAACTCAATTAATGTATAAAAAAGGCCAAACGAACCCAGAATAATTCCAAAATTTAACAGAGCACTCATATATTTCTATGTTGCCTCTGTAAAGAAAATCTGGCGGTAGGGAGCGTATATTGTTTCGCACACAAAGGTATAAAGAAATAAAGAAATTAGCCCTATTTAATTCTTGGGTTCTTATTATTTATGCCACTAGTTGTGTATCACTACTCAGTTTTGCCATTAGAAGTTACAACTACTCAAAAAATGCCATCGATCCGTGAGATGCCTGCTCAAAAATGCAATTAGATATCTAAAAAATGCCATCGTTAAGTTAGATGTTTGCTCAGAAATGCCATTAAACATTGTTATTTTCACGTCAAACCCCGTTGACCATGTTACATGAGAAAAATAAGCCGATTCTCACAATGATAAGTTAATGGTGTCCAGCACAACACACCCCTCAAATAAAACTAAGCACCCTGGAATTCTTTGACAAAACTAAGCACCCTGAAATTTTTTGACAGCTAAACTGCTGGCTATATGATGTTGGCCATATATATTGTACGTATATAAATGTCAAGAAACGAGTGGTAGTACTATACCAACTAAAAGATGAAATGTACGAAATATAACGAGAAGAAACATAACATAGTTCTGCTGGGGGCTCAGCACAACACACCCCTCAAATAAAACTAAGCACACAAGAAGTTAAACTAAGCAACTAATCCGGTAGACACTGCATTAGAACCACCATGAGCAACGACACTGCCACCTTACTCGGAGTTCTCGTCCACGTCCTCGACTTCGTCCTTGTCCCTCCTCCTCTTGGGCGATACTTGTTTGCTTGAACCGCACACTTGGCTCTTGCTCTTCATCCAACCCTTGTAGATATTGAAACAAAGGTAGCCATCCATTGCAGCGTAGTGGATGTGGTCCATATCTAGTACATTCCACTGCCATGCATGACGATGAAACGTGTACGGAGGTTTCTCTAGTTTACCGTACGAAGGATGAACCATGGCTCCTACCAGGGTCAGCCTTGAAGGCTGATCAAGGGAGGGCACCAGCCCTTCCTTCTGGAGGTCGAAGGGGTCGCCTACAATGAGGCCTATCCGACCCAGGATTTCCTTGTCGTTCATAAAGTCTACAGTAACGAATTTGACTCGGCCACCCTTGAGGAACTTCTTAAATTCCTCGCACTCAACGTCGGCATGGCATATGTGGTAGACCAAGCATAAGTCATGCAAAACCTGGATCACGGCGGGCTTCTTCTTCTCTGCCTCCTTTAGTTTCTTCTCGCTTCCCAGGACTGTGGTGTACTCAACATCTAGCCCAGTGACCCACTCATCATTTGAGTTTTCGAACATGCGTTTGAAGCGAGCAAGGCATTCTTTCACTGTTGCGGAAGAACGGGTGTAGATGACGTCGAAGTCATCGCCGGTGATGGTTCTAACCTTGTACTCACCGCCGATCAAGGAGATCTGGACGCCATGGATTTGGGAGGAGGGTTAGTATTAGTGGAACTGCCTTAATGTGAAGGGACGGGACGACTAGGAGCGGTTTATCGATTGTAAAAATATCGAGTGGGGGGGGGGGGCGTGCGAATGGCAGGGTAGTGGCTTGCCTGGTGGATAAATGGATTCGCACGCGATACTATGGGGGCCCAATTAGATGTCATGTCTACTCGACGCCCAATTAAATGTCTTTCGATGTCATGTCAAGCGTCGAGAAAATTACAGGTGATACGAAGCTTTCCATTCTCCCATGATACGGGCTTCTGAGAGCCCTTGGATCTGAGATCGAACGGTTGCATGGCATGATTCTAGACCAATGGGTGAATATCCTATCCTGGAGGGTTATTCTGCAAATTTTCAGCAACTTAGCATGCGACCATTCGATCTCAGATCCAAGGGCTGCCAGAAGCCCATATCATGGTCGCGCCTACCACCAAACTAGTCTATCATCTACGTACACACGCTTAGCACCGTTTCTTCCTGGGGTCACCAAACTAGTCTCTCTCTTCTTAATTAACTTGCCATATCAGACTTTATGCCTATGTGGCAGGCTTAGCACCTGTAGGATCAAGTACAATAGTGGGCTATAAGCCCGCTTTACATGGAATTTTTGCATATGTGGGGGAAAGAGGCAAGGAAAAAGTGGAGGAGTGGGCTCTCAAGCAAGAGCCAGCCTCTACATGGTGGAGCATCGGGAGAGGCACCTGTATGGAGGTGGTCAGGAATCGGGAGACTCAAGCCGGTCGTAGCGCCGCAGTTAAAATGATAATGGCAAGTCAAATCACCGGGCCCCACCTGCCCAGCAGTAACTCACTGTCAAATCACACAGCCCTATGTTTGCAGCAGCCTATTCCCTCATCTTCTCGCGTCTCTGTCGAACCGACTAGGCGGAACTGCCCCGCCACCGTGCAGGAAAAGCCATGCCCTCGACTTTTAAATAGTACAGTATACTAATTTTGTATCCATGGATTGCGCCATGGAGCAAAGCCTCAAGAAAACGGCGGTACACATGTACGAAGTATACAACACGATATCACATTCGCGTCGCACCACAGACGGTCGGTCGGTCTGGCACACCACTCTCCGAATGGAACGCGCGTCATATTGTGTTTGCACACACATGTGGGACCGCAATTGAGAACCGACCATAGGCACACTCCCCGGCCCCGCAAGTCGGCTGAGTTAACAGAAGCACATACTCCACCTTGGTACCTGGACGATCCCTGCAAGACACGGAAGATCAGTTCGTCCATGCATGTGACCAGACTCCAGCAGACACGCCTTGATTGGCTATCATCTACATATCGTGCAGGCTGTGTTGTACAGGGCTGTAGTTCTGGTGAGAAATCTAAAAAAAGGTTTCTTGTCATCTCGCAAATTTAGGTGTCATGTGCTTCGGATCACTGTGAGGGTTAAACAGCGACAACTGAGTTGGGCTAGTCATTGGGGGCACATGCACGAAGACTACTATCGACGGACCCCATTTCTACGAGTTTATCTTTAATTTGAGCTTTGATCCTCGTCTAGTTTGTCCGTCAGGATTCATCTTGTCTCCTTTGGGCAGTGAGGTTATGATTTCTTGTCATGGGGCATTTTTTCGTGTTATATGTTATAATTCGGTGCTTCAGATCAAAATGATGACAACTACGCCTCCGGGGCACGTGCATGAAGACTTCTAGACAGTCATTGCCGAGGTCAAGCCAGCTCCGGCCGGTAGACAAAACAAAACTAGTACTCCACTATATAGGCAGGAGCCTCCGCACTTGCTTGCTAGTGTTGCTCTCTTCACACTGTCTCATCCTCTCCAGATCTAAACACGACAGCGGTGGCCACACTCTCTCTCTCTACTCACCGCTTGTCGGTGTACTAGAGTAGGGGTACCCTAGTATCCCGAACTCGTGCACGGATAGTCGCAGCACCCCGCGGCAGGGCTAGCCTAGTGACCGCCAAGGTCCTCAGCGGATCCTTTGGAGCCATTCAAGAACAAAGTAATCAAGGCCCCGGCAAGAGGAGCTTGCCGGGAAGACCACTCAAGGCACGAAGGAAACAAGGCCCCGGCAAGAGGAGCTTGCCGGGAAGGATTGGTGAGCGACGAGCTCCCGAGCGCGACAAGGATTCTGCCGTGGCAAGGCGATTGCCGCGGCAGGCAACCTCTCTTCATCTCCGCTCCAGCTCATCCGCCAACGTGTCGCCATGGGGCTTTTCCAGGAACGCGTGTCGATGGGCTGTGCAGCCAGCGGGGAGCAGCGATAAGCGGCGCTGACAAGCTACCATCGTGGCAAACAGAGGCACACTTGACGGTCCCTGTTGCACTGTTCAGGCGACTGGGACGGGCATTTATGACTCTTGTCCCTTGCCGTCAGAGTTAGGTATAGATCACTATACACTGTACAAAGCGGTGTACCAACCTCTGTTTTTCCTATTTTACCCTTGTCTACTTGCCACCTGTGGTGACCCCTTGAGACTATAAAAGGAGGCCCAAGGGCAACGTAGAAAGGGTTCGGCTCCGGCTCAGTTCATTCGACTCTTTCGAGACCACACTCACTCAGGATAGGTCTTGTAGCTCCCATTGCTCCCTAGCAAGAACACAATATAATCCACCAAGCAGCAGTAGGAGTATTATCTCTCCGGAGAGCTCCGAAGCTGGGTAAATCTGCTCGTGTGCATCGCCTCGATCCACTCTTTGTGCATTCTCCGCCCCCCTCCGAACCACAAGGGACCCGGTCCCATAGGTGTTCGTGGGACACGATCAGCTTCCCCGACATCTTTGGCGCGCCAGGTAGGGGGCGTCGAGGCTGTGCGAATCCGATCCGGCGTTCACACGAGCAGTTTGTTCATCAACATCTTCGTCAACATGCCACCGAAGAAGAAGGCTTCGGCGGCAGCAGAGCCGTCCGCGTCAAACCCACCACCACCGAAGCTGACGAGTGGTGGGGAAGACGCTGGCGGAGGAACGGGCGTCGTCGAGAGAACCCACAACGCCGCCAGGTCCAAGGACAAGGCGGTGCAAGCTTCGGCGTCCGAATCCGCACCGCGTCCTTCTCAGGAGGTGCGAGACCGACAGCGTCATGATGCTCGCAGCACCATACGCTCGTTGGATCAAGGCCAAGCTGGAGGATCCCGAGGCCCTCGAGACCCGCATGCACGCCAAAGATGCCGGTCTGAAGCGAGGGCGGTCGCTTGGGCGGGATGCTGCTCCTCCTAACTTGGTTAGGAGTCCGAGCACATCCCGTTCTTCGCTCCGTACGCCGTTGGCACCCACTACTCCAGCGGAAGCCTTGGCAAGAGCTCAGCTACTTCTAGACTACCCTCCAACGGTCGACAAGGTCGACGAATGGAGGGCCACAATCCAGAGTCTCATCGGCTTTGCCAACGGAGACGTCCCGCGGCAACCAGCTGCGTCCTTGCCGCGGCGCGACGACAAGGCACGAGCCGGTGGTGACGACACCTGCGGGGGTGCAACCACCATGCACTCCCCTTCCAGAAGGCCAAGATCACTAGCTCCTCGGATCCACATCGACAGCGACTCCACCGCATCGTCGGATCCACGAGCTCGCCGCGATCAGCGCCAAGTTCTTAAGGAACGGCAACAAGAAGACGCTCGAACCCGCATCGAGCGCCGAAGAGAAGCGCGGCGTCAGTCTGACCAACGCGCCGGGCCCGCTGTTGATATGCATGCGCCCGAAGAACGAGCGACTTGCAGTCGTGGTAGGTTGCCCTGCGTTCACCCGTGAGCTGCGGCAAGTCCAGTGGCCCGACAAGAAAAACTTCAAGCCAGATGTGCCAGAGAAGTATGATGGCAGGACACACCCATCGGAGTACCTCAGCATCTACACCATCGCGGTGCAGGCTGCGGGGGGACGAGACGACAAGATCCTTGCCAACTACTTCCCTCTGGTGCTCAAGCCAAACGTCAGGTCTTGGCTCATGCACTTGCCGGACAGTTCCATATCTTCTTGGGCAGATTTGTGCCATCAGTTTGTCGGCGCCTTCACAGGTGGCCACAAGCCTCATGGCCAAGAGAGTGACCTTCACCTGCTTGCCCAGAAGGAGGGAGAGTCCCTGCGCAAGTTTATCCAGAGATTCAGCCGTGTGCATTACAACATCCCAGATGTCCACCCTGCCGCGGTGATCAGCGCATTTCATCAGAATGTGCGTAACCGCAGGATGAGGGAGGAGATGGCGATGTGCAAAGTCAAGGACGTCAGTGAGCTGTATGCCTTGGCCGACAAGTGTGCACGTGCTGAGGAGGGAAGAAGACTCCCAGGAGAGAATGTTGGAGCAGAATCTGACAGTGAGGAGACCGCCCCGGCAAGGAAGAGCCGGCGGCGGAACAACAGGAAGAAGAAGAGCCAAGAAGTACTAGTTGTCGAGCAGTCCGGCAAGGATGGTGCCGCCAACAAAGCCAAGTCTGGTGGCTCCGGCAAGGAGGTTGCCGCTGACACCGACCGCCAAGCTGTGGCGGCCGCCGACAAGCCAGACAACTCCAACAGACAGTATTGCAAGATTCACCGCACCAAGGGCCATGATCTCCAGAGTTGCAAGAAAGTTGAGCAGCTCGTTGAACTACAGAAGGCTGAGTACGAGCGGCGAGACAAGGAGAAGGCCTAGGAAGGTGCTGGTGCAGCTAGTAAGAAGAGACCCGGCCGGGGAGGACGCCGCGGCAAGGCCAAGCAGCGGCAAGGAGACAGACCTCCCCGCGGCCGCGACAAGGACGAAGACGAAGATGATGACGAAGACATGGAAGACGATGAAGCTGATGAGCAGGAGTTTCAGAAGGCAACAGAGGTTCTCTGCGTTGACGGTGGTGCTTCTCTGCATACCTCGCACCGCCAACTCAAGCAATGGATGCGGGAGGTCAATGCAGCAGAACCATCCATAGAGTCACGTAGACCTCTGAAGTGGTCCAGCACGCCCATCATTTTTGATATTGAGGACCACCACGATCGCATAATCTGCGGTCGGGTGCTTGCCGATGTTGGTCTCACCAACTATCCGCAACCTCAAGGTCACTAAAATGTTGGTTGACGGCGGGGCCGGCCTGAATCTGATCTCCTCTGCAGTGCTCCAGAAGCTTCAAATCCCTGACAGTGAGCTCGAAGAAACTGGCACTTTCCAAGGAATCAACCCAGGAAGGAGCAAGCCGAAAGGGAAGATCACATTGCCGGTAACATTTGGCAGTGAATTAAATTTCAGGACTGAGAGGGTCACATTCGACGTTGCAGATTTCCCATTGCCCTACAATGGGATACTTGGCCGTCCAGCACTTGCCAAGTTCATGGCAGCCTCTCACTACGCCTACAACCTTCTCAAGATGCCCGGCCCGATAAGCGTCATTTCTGTTCATGGCGACAAGAAGGATGCGCTTATCTGCGCCGACAAGATTTACCGGGATGCAGCAGCTGCGACAGATAGCAAACCACTTGCCGCTGAAGCTCCCGGGGGGAAGAAGAAGACCAAGTCCGGCAAGAGCTCTGATGCCCACTCCGCAAGCGCACCTCTTGGTGCTGCGCTACCGTCGAGGACGCACCATCGAGCTCCACCGGCAAGTGCAAGAAGATGATGGCAGCTCCGCCAAGACCAAGAAGGTGCCCGCCAAGGAGGACGCGGCACGGTGGTACCTTCACCATCGATTGCCACGCTTGACCCTAAATAGGAAGGCGAGCTCGTTGCTTTCCTGCGGGCGAATGTCGATGTGTTTGCATGGCAACCATCTGACATCCCCAGTGTTCCCAGGAAAGTAATTGAGCACCACCTAGCTGTTTGTCCTCACGCGCGGCCCGTCAAGCAAAGAGTTAGGAAACAGGCAGTGGAGCGCCAAGAGTTCATAGCGGAAGAGATCAAGAAGTTGGAAGCAGCAGGCCTTGTCAGAGGAGTGCTCCATCCCACGTGGTTGGCCAATCCGGTAGTTGTACGCAAGGCGAATGGGAAATGGAGACTTTGTATTGACTTCACAGATGTTAATAAAGCTTGTCCCAAAGACCCATTTCCCTTGCTGCGTATAGACCAGATTGTTGACTCCACAGCTGGATGTGATTTGCTTTCATTTCTTGATGCATATTCAGGATATCATCAGATTTTCATGGCGAGAGGAAGATGAAGAAAACCGCATTCATTACACCATGTGGCACATACTATTTCATACGGATGCCTTTCGGTTTGAAGAATGCTGGTTCAACGCTTATAGAGTAGTCCATGATGCCTTTGAGCCACAAATACACGAAATGTAGAAGCCTACATGGATGACATAGTGGTCAAGAGCAAGGACAAAGCAACTCGGTTCAAGACTTAGATGAGACCTTTGCAAATCTGCACAAGATCAACCTCAAGCTCAACCCCGAGAAGTGCGTGTTTGGAGTCCCTTCCGCAAGCTTCTCGGGTTCTTCGTGTCTCGTAGGGGAATTGAAGCCAATCCCGACAAGATCAAGGCCATTGAGCAGATTGAAGCACCAAAGCGCGTCAAGGATGTAAGAAGGCTTGCGGTTGCGTGGCTGCTCTCGAGGTTTATCTCTAAGTCACTGAGCGCCCCGCCATTTTCAAGATTTTGAAAAAGGCAGGTCCAATGAAATGGACTCCCGAAGCGGAGGCTGCGCTGCAGGACTTAAAGAGGTACCTGTCCTCCACTCCAATACTTGTCGCACCTAGGCCACAAGACAAGTTGCTGCTATACATAGCGGCAACCAATCAAGTGGTTAGTGCTGCGTTAGTAGCGGAAAGGGAGGCAGATGAGGAGCCGGCAACCGAGGCAGATGCATCCAGCGACAAGAAGGGGGCTTCGCCGTCAAGCTCTGGTCCCGACAAGGACGGATCTGTACAGGATTGCGACAAGATACAGAAAAGGATGGTGCAACGCCCAGTCTACTTTGTCAGCTCCCTTCTGCAGGGGGCTAGGTCAAGGTATTCCGGTGTGCAGAAGTTGCTTTTCGGCCTCCTCATGGCCTCGAGAAAGCTGCGCCATTACTTCCAAGCACATGAGATAACAGTTGTCACTCGCTTTCCGCTGAAGAGGATATTGCAAAATCCAGAAGCAACAGGCAGGATTGTTGAGTGGGTACTGGAACTGTCAAGCTTTGGCCTTAAGTTTGAAAGCACTTCAACTATACAAAGCAGAGCATTGGCAGAGTTTATAGCAGAATGGACACCAACGCAAGATGAAGAGATCCCAGAGACGAGCATCCCCGTCAAGGAAGCAAGTAAAGAGTGGCTGATGTACTTTGATGGTGCCTTCTCGCTGCAAGGCGCCGGTGCCGGCGTGCTGCTTATCGCACCCACCGGGGAGCACCTCAAGTACATAGTCCAGATGCACTTTCCCAAGGAACAAGCAACAAATAATACTGCAGAATATGAAGGTTTGCTTGTCGGCCTTAGAATTGCGGTGGACCTTGGGATCAAGAAGCTTATCGTCAGGGGTGACTCGCAGCTTGTCGTCCGCCAAGTAAACAAAGATTATCAGAGTCCGTTGATGGAAGCCTACGTTGATGAAGTGAGAAAGCTAGAAGAACACTTTGAAGGCCTGCAAATGGAACATGTTCCAAGAGCTCGAGAATGATATTGCTGATGGCTCACAAAGTGTGCTGCACTCAAGTTACACAATGAACCAGGAATTTTTGTGCTCAAGCTGACTCAACCAACTGTAACACCATCAACAGGACAGAGTAAGAAGAGGAAGTTGGTTTCTGGTGACTACTTTCCGGCAGAGCTCCCTGAAACCGCCGCCAAGAAGGTCCCCAAAATCAACGCAAATATCGCTGAGGAGCAGTCTTCTCCGACAAGCCCTAGGGTTTGTTTCGTTGAAGCAGACGCTCCCGACAAGTTTTGCTCCGGCAAGCTTGCCGGGGATCATCAAGCTCCGGCAGAACCGCAGGTTCTTGCCGTAGAAGCTGATGTTCCCGCAGCGACAGATGTGCCTTTAGTCCTTGTTGTCGAGCCGCAAGCTCCAACATGGGCGCAGCAGATCGTCCATTTCCTTCAGACAGGGGAACTTCCCGAAGAGCAAGAAGAAGCGGAAAGAGTAGCCCGGCAGTCAAGTATGTACCAGTTTGTTGACAACATCCTGCATGAAGAAGACTCAACGGAGTGAAATTGAAGTGTATTTGCGGGAAGATGGATGAAGCTGTTGGCGGAGATACACGGAGGCATATGTGGTCACCACATTGGCGCAAAGAGCACTTGCCGCAAAGCTTTCCGGCAAGGTTTCTTCTGGCGAAGCCCTCCAGATGCAATCGCACAAGTAACCAAGTGTGAAGCGTGCAGTTCCATTCAAAACAGATACACCAGCCAGCTCAAGCTCTCTAGACAATCCCTTTATCCTGCCATTTTCGATCCGGGGCTCGACATCCTCGGCCCCTTCCCGAGCTGTCGGGGCTTTGAGTACTTGTACGTCGTGAATCGACAAGTTCACAAAGTGGCGGAAGTGGAACCGTGAGGAAGGTGACAACACGGTCGGCAGTCAAGTTCTTCAGGTCAATTGTTTGCCGTTTTGGGATACCTAACCGGATCATCACCGACAATGGCACACAATTCACGAGTCGCACCTTCATGCAATACGTCCAAGATCTTGGCGCCAAGGTCTGTTTTGCTTCTGTTGCTCATCCGAGAAGCAACGGTCAAGCAGAGAGGGCAAATGCTGAAGTGCTGCGAGGACTCAAGACCAGAACTTTCGACAGGATGCACAAGTGCGGAAGAAACTGGATTGAGGAGCTGCCGGTGGTTCTTTGGTCGATCAGGACGACGCCAAATCGAGCCACTGGCCAGACACCTTTCGCTCTAGTCTATGGAGCAGAGGCAGTTCTCCCCACGGAACTCGTATATGGGTCACCTCGAGTACTCGCTTATGATGAGCTTGAGCAAGAGCAGCTGCGACAAGATGACGCGCTGCTCCTCGAGGAGGATCGCCTTCAGAGCTGCTGACGAGCTGCTCGTTATCAGCAAGCTTTGCGCCGCTACCATAGCCGCAGTTAATGCGGAAGCTTCGAGGAAGGCGACCTTGTTCTTCGCCGTTCAATCCGCCAAGAATTCCAACAAGTTGACGCCGAAGTGGGAAGGCCCTTATCGGGTGAAACGAGTCACTAGGCCCGGCGCTGTCCGCCTTGAGACCGAAGATGGCGTTCCGGTGAGCAACTCCTGGAATATAGAGCATCTTCGTAAGTTTTACCCATAGGGCGCGGTTGCCGGAACCCGTTCCGGCAACCACCCTTTTGTACAAGTCTTGCCGCTGTTGCATGTAATCCTTTGTACAAAGCCGGGTGCAGACCCCGTGCATCAGTAAAGCTCATGTGTTGCACACAATTTGTCAATTTCATGCTTTCGTCATTATTATGCATGTATTATCTAACATTTTATGCAACATCCGTACCCGGTAAGCATAACGAGCCACTAGGCTCCATAACTTTATTTTCTCTTCTTTCTTCTCAATAAGAGAGCAAGGTTCATCCACCCACAAGTTAACCGGGGGGGAAGGAGAAGATAATGGTGTGGGCCACCAAGTATCGCTCGAGGAAGTGTCACCTTGCCGGGAAGCAAACAACAGAAAAGCTAAGTGGCTAAGTTAAAGCAATCAGTTTTTAAATTTTTAAGTTATCTTCCTCGAACGATAGTACTTTGTATGGAAAACCTGTGCGCGGAGGAACCAACTCGTAGCTAGTCGCACCCTTACTTTGTTTCGAGTCCGCTCAACAACTTAAGTGCGCTGCAACTAGTTGCGACAAGGTTGCTTGTCGGGCGGCATCGCCAAAGAAGGCTCTTGACGTTCCGCACTCAGCGCTTCATGACAAAGGTGCCCGCGCCGACAAGTTCCCTAAAAGCGTAGGGCACAAACATACAAGGGAAGAAATCAAGTAAAGGGAATAACATTGCAATTGATGCCTAAGATAAAGTATATTACAAAAATGACTTGTCGCAGATCTAATAAATTGTCCTAAACATGATCTACAGCGACAAGGGAAAGATAAGCTTGGCGGCCTAGTCCACGCGGTCGCCATCGAGCCTCTTGACTCCGCTCACCCTGTCCACAATGGGTGCGACAAGGGCCTTGAGTGCTTCAACGTCGGCACATGGAGGCAGGGACTTGAGGACGTTGGTGAAGTTGACGCCTGGTTTGCGGAAGGCCACCTTCATCAGCACCTTCTGGAGAGCCCCGGTGCAGACTTGGCGCGACTCGTCGGCTAGTTGCTTTGGGATCTCTTCCCGGAGCCGCTGGAGACCCGTCAACACGCCCTTGAAGAACAAGCTGAGCTTGGCGCTGGGTTGGAGGTTCTCGTCGGTGGAGTACCCAAGATCCACCATCCCCAGCTCCATCAGCTCATTGTGGATGGCGGCGGCGATGTCCACAAGACCTTCATCCGAAGCATTATGCTATCTCTGAGATTATTCTGGACGGTCACAGCATTCGACAGCAGTTCCTCGTTGGCTTTGATTTTCTCCAACAGGCCCGCTTCTCGCTCCTTGGCGCCGTCCAGCGTCTCTGTCAGAGTGGTCAGTTTCAGCTCTAGATCTGCCTTGGAGTCCTTGGCGGTGTCGAGCTCTTTGATCTTTTCAGCAAAACGACCCTGCAACTCACCAAGAGTGTAGGCGTCCTTCTCACGCTCGCGCTTCAGCCCGGTGACCTCCTCGCCGCTCTTCTGGAGGGTGGCCTCCAGCTGCGCCACCCTCGTTTCCAATTCCTTCTTGGCGGCCTCGGCAGCTGTGGCGGCGTCCTTTGCCTCCTGGAGTGGCCCGCCAATTGATTGCTCGCGCGTGGCAAGATCTTCCTCGTAGCTATCAAGGTTGATCTTCCGCTGCGCCAGCTCACCTTCTTGCGCGGAGAGCTTCTCGCCGGCAAGCCTTTGTGAAGGAAATATGCCCTAGAGGCAATAATAAAGTTATTATTTATTTCCTTATATCATGATAAATGTTTATTATTCATGCTAGAATTGTATTAACCGGAAACATAATACATGTGTGAATACATAAACCTACAGAGTGTCACTAGTATGCCTCTACTTGACTAGCTCGTTAATCAAAGATGGTTATGTTTCCTAACCATGAACAAGGAGTTGTTATTTGATTAATGGGATCACATCATTGGTTGAATGATCTGATTGACATGACCCATTCCATTAGCATAGCACCTGATCGTATAGTTTGTTGCTAGTGCTTTTCTTCATGACTTATACATGTTCCTATGACTATGAGATTATGCAACTCCGTTTGCCGAGGAACACTTTGGGTGCTACCAAACGTCACAACGAATCGGGTGATTATAAAGGTACATTACAGGTGTCTCCGAAGGTACATGTTGGGTTGACATATTTGAGATTAGGATTTGTCACTCCGATTGTCGGAGAGGTATCTCTGGCCCTCTCGGTAATGCACATCACATAAGCCTTGCAAGCATTGCAACTAAATGTGTTAGTTGTGAGATGATGTATTACGGAACGAGAAAAGAGACTTGCGATGAATGAGATTGAACTAGGTATTGGATACCGACGATCGAATCTCGGGCAAGTAACATACCGATGACAAAGGAACAACGATGTTGTTATGCGGTCGACCGATAAAGATCTTCGTAGAATATGTAGGAACCAATATGGGCATCCAGGTCCGCTATTGGTTATTGACCGAGAGGTGTCTCGGTCATGTCTACATAGTTCTCGAACCCGTAGGGTCCGCACGCTTAACGCTTCGATGGCGGTTATTATGAGTTTATATGATATTGATGTACGAAGGTTGTTCGAGTCCCGGATGAGATCACGGACATGACGAGGAGTCTCGAAATGGTCGAGACATAAAGATTGATATATTGGAAGCCTATGTTTGGACTCGGAATCACTCCGGGTGAAATTGGGAATTTTACAGAGTACCGGGGTTACGGAACCTCCGGGGGTCAATGGGCCTTGATGGGCCTTAGTGGGAAAGAGAAAGGGGCCATATGCTGGCGCAGCCTTCCCCTTCCCTAGTCCTATTAGGATTAGGAGAAGGGGTGGCGCTCTCTCCCTCTCCCTTGGTCAAACCCTAGTTGGACTAGGATTTGGGGGAATCCTACTCCTAGTAGGAGTAGGACACCCCGGCGCCCCTCCCTCTGGCCGGCCAGCCCCTCCCTTCCCTCCTTTATATCTGAGGCAGGGGCACCCCATGACACACAAGTTGATCATTGAGATCGTTCCTTAGCCGTGTCGGTGCCCCTTCCACCAAACTACACCTCGAATATACCGTTGCGGAGCTTAGGCGAAGCCTGCGCCGTGGAACATCATCATCGTCACCACGCCGTCGTCTTGACGAAACTCTCCTCAACACTCGGCTGGATCGGAGTTCGAGGGACGTCATCGAGCTGAGCGTGTGCAGAACTCGGAGGTGCCGTCGTTCGGTACTTGGATCGGTTGGATCGGGAAGAAGTACGACTACTTCCTCTCGTTGCGTCAACGCTTCCGTTGTTGGTCTCGAGGGTATGTAGACAACACTCTCATCTCGTTGCTATGCATCACCATGGTCTTGCGTGATCGTAGGAAAATTTTTGAAATTACTCGCTCCCCAACAGTGGCATCCGAGCCTGGTTTTATGCGTTGATGTCATATGCACGAGTAGAACACAAGTGAGTTGTGGGCGATACAAGTCATACTACCTACCAGCATGTCATACTTTGGTTCAGCGGTATTGTGAGATGAAGCGCCCGGACCGACATTACGCGTGACGCTTCGCGAGACTGGTTTCACCGCTGTGAGCACTCGTTGCTTAAAGGTGACTGGCGGGTGTCTGCTCTCTCACTTTAGTTGAATCGAGTGTGGCTACGCCCGGTCCTTGAGAAGGTTAAACGGAGTCTATTTGACGAAATATCGTTGTGGTTTTGATGCGTGGGTAAGAACGGTTCTTGCTCAGCCCGTAGCAGCCACGTAAAACTTGCAACAACAAAGTAGAGGACGTCTAACTTGTTTTTGCAGGGCATGTTGTGATGTGATATGGTCAAGACGTGATGCTATATTTTATTGTATGAGATGATCATGTTTTGTAACCGAGTTATCGGCAATCGGCAGAGAGCCATATGGTTGTCGCTTTATTGTATGAAATGCAACGCCATGTAATTGCTTTACTTTATCACTAAGGAGTAGCGATAGTCGTAGAAGCAATAGTTGGCGAGACGACAACGATGCTACGATGGAGATCAAGGTGTCGCGCCGGTGGCGATGGTGATCATGACGGTGCTTCGGAGATGGAATCACAAGCACAAGATGATGATGGCCATATCATATCACTTATATTGATTGCATGTGATGTTAATCCTTTATGCATCTTATTTTGCTTTGATTGACGGTAGCATTATAAGATGATCCTTACTAAATTATCAAGAAGTGTTCTCCCGAGTATGCACCGTTATGAAAGTTCTTCGTCTTTGAGACACCACGTGATGATCGGGTGTGATAGGCTCTACGTTCAAATACAACGGTGCAAAACAGTTGCACACGCAGAATACTCAGGTTATACTTGACGAGCTATGCATATAAGATATGACCTCGGAACACGGAGACCGAAGGTCGAGCGTGAATCATATAGTAGATATGATCAACATATTGATGTTCACCATTGAAACTACTCCATCACACGTGATGATCGGTCATGGTGTAGTTGATATGGATCACGCAATCACTTAGAGAATTGGAGGATATTTTTCTAAGTGGGAGTTCTTAAGTAATATGATTAATTGAACTTAAATTTATCATGAACTTAGTACCGATAGTATCTTGCTTGTCTATGATGTGTAGATAGATGGCTCGTCTTGTTGTTCCGTTGAATTTTAATGCGTTCCTTGAGAAAGCAAAGTTGAAAGATGATGGCAGCAATTACACGGACTGGGTCCGTAACGAGGATTATCCTTATTGCTGCACGGAAGAATTACGTCCCGGAAGCACCGTTAGGTGCCGGGCTGGTGCAAGGGCTGCGCGAGAAGTTGTGAACGTCCGGCAAAGCAAAGCTGATGACTACTCTATAGTTCAGTGTGCCATGCTTTACGGCTTAGAACCGGGACTTCAACGTCGTTTTGAACACCATGGAGCATATGAGATGTTCCAGAGTTGAAGTTAATATTCAAGCGAATGCCCGATTGAGAGATATGAAGTCTCCAATAAGTTCTATAGCTGTAAGATGGAGGAGAATGGTTACAAGGTGAGCATATACTCGTAATGTCCGGATATAACAATCACTTGATTCAACTGGGAGTTAATCTTCCGGATGATTGCATCATTGACAGAATTCTCCAATCACGCCACCAAGCTACAAGAGCTTCGTGATGAACTATAATATGCAAGGGATGACCAAAACTATGCTCGAGCTCTTCGCGATCTTTGAAAGCATGGAGGTAGAAATCAAAAGGAGCATCAAGTGTTGATGGTTAACAAAACCACTAGTTTCAAGAAAAGGGCAAAGGAAAGAAAAGGAAACTTCAAAAGAGCGGCAAGCAAGTTGCTGATCAAGAGAAGAAACCCAAGTCTGGTCCTAAGCCTGGCCGAGTGCTTCTATTGCAAGCAGGCTGGTCCTTTGAAGCGGAACTGCCCCAAGTATTTGGCGGATAAGAAGGATGGCAAGGTTAACAAAGGTATATGTGATATACTTGTTATTGATGTGTACCTTACTAATACTCGCATAGCACTGGTATTTGATACTGGTTCATTGCTAATATTTGCAACTCAAAGCAGGGCTACGGATTAGCGAAGATTGGCTAAGGACGAGGTGACGATCGCGTGGGAATGGTTCCAAAGTCGATGTGATCGCAATCGGCACGCTACCTCTACATCTACCTTCGGATTAGTATTAGACCTAAATAATTGTTATTTAGTACCATCGTTGAGCATGAACATTATATCTGGATCTTGTTTGATGCGAGACGGTTATTCATTTAAATCGAGAATAATGGTTGTTCTATTTATATGAATAATATCTTTTATGGTCATGCACCATTGAAGAATGGTTTGTTTTACTTAATCTTGATAGTAGTGATACACATATTCATAATGTTGAAACCAAAAGATGCAGAGTTGATAATGATGGTGCAACTTATTTGTGGCACTTGCCGTTTAGGTCATATCGATGTAAAGCGCATGAAGAAACTCCATGCTGATGGACTTTTGGAGTCACTTGATTATGAATCACTTGGCACTTATGAACCGTGCCTTATGGGCAAGATGACTAAAACACCGTTCTCGGAACTATGGAGAGAGCAACAGATTTATTGGAAATCATACATACTTGATGTATGTGGTCCAATGAATGTTGAGGCTCGTGGCGGATATCGTTATTTTCTCACCTTCACAGATGATTTGAGCAGATATGGGTATATCTACTTAATGAAACACAAGTCTGAAACATTTGAAAAGTTCAAAGAATTTCAGAGTGAAGTGGAAAATCATCGTAACAAGAAAATAAAGTTTCTACGATCTGATCGTGGAGGAGAATATTTGAGTTCTGAGTTTGGCCTACATTTGAAACAATGTGGAATAGTTTCGCAACTTACACCACCGAACACCACAACGTAATGGTGTGTCCGAACGTCGAATCGTACTTTATTAGATATGGTGCGATCTATGATGTCTCTTACTGATTTACCGCTATCGCTTTGGGGTTATGCTTTAGAGACGGCTACATTCACTTTAAATAGGGCACCATCTAAATCCGTTGAGACGACGCCTTATGAACTGTGGTTTGGCAAGAAACCAAAGTTGTCGCTTTTGAAAGTTTGGGGCTGCGATGCTTATGTGAAAAGCTTCAACCTGATAAGCTCGAACCCAAATCGAATGTGTCTTCATAGGATACCCAAAGGAGACAGTTGGGTACACCTTCTATCACAGATCCGAAGGCAAGATTTTTGTTGCTAAATTGGAAACTTTTGGAGAAAGAGTTTCTCACGAAAGAAGTGAGTGGGAGGAAAGTAGAACTTGATGAGATAATCTGTATCTACTCCCTTATTGAGAAGTAGTACATCACGTAAAACAGTTTCGTGACACCTACACCAAATAGGGAGGAAGCTAATGATGATGATCATGAAACTTCAGATCAAGTTTCTCAGAACTTCAGAGATCAACGAGCAAGATCCGCACTGAGTGGTACGGTAATCCTATTTTGGAAGTCATGTTACTAGAACATGATGAACCTCGAACTATGAAGAAGCGATGGTGAGCCCAGATTCCACAAAATGGCTTGAGGCCATGAAATCTGAGATGGGATCCATGTATGAGAACAAAGTGTGGACTTTGGTTGACTTGCCGATGATCGGCAAGCAATTGAGAATAAATGGATCTTCAAGAAGAAGACTGACGCTGATGGTAATGTTACTGTCTATAAAGCTCGACTTGTTGCAAAAGGTTTTCGACAAGTTCAAGGGATTGACTACGATGAGACCTTCTCACCAGTAGCGATGCTTAAGTCCGTCCGAATCATGTTAGCAATTGCCGATTTTATGATTATGAAATTTGGCAAATGGATGTTAAAACTGCATTCTGAATGGATTTACGGAAGAAGAGTTGTATATGATGCAACCGAAGGTTTTGTCGATCCAAAGGGAGCTAACAAAGTGTGCAAGCTCCAGCGATCCATTTATGGACTGGTGCAAGCCTCTCGGAGTTGGAATAAACGTTTTGATAGTGTGATCAAAGCATTTGGTTTTATATGCACTTTTGGAGAAGCTCAGTATTTACAAGAAAGTGAGTGGGAGCTCAGAGCATTTACGATATTATATGTGGATGACATATTATTGATCGGAAATGATATAGAATTCTGGATAGCATAAAGGGATACTTGAATAAGAGTTTTTCGATGAAAGACCTCGGTGAAGCTGCTTACATATTGGGCATTAAGATCTATAGAGATAGATCAAGACGCTTAATAGGACTTTCACAAAGCACATACCTTGATAAAGTTTTGAAAAAGTTCAAAATGGATCGAGGCAAAGAAAGGGTTCTTGCCGGTATTACAAGGTGTGAAGTTGAGTAAGACTCAATGCCCGACCACCGCAGAAGATAGAGAGAAAATGAAAGATGTTCCTATGCTTCAGCCATAGGCTCTATCATGTATGCAATGCTGTGTACCAGACCTGATGTGTGCCTTGCTGTAAGTTTAGCGGCAGGTACCAAAGTAATCCAGAGTGGATCATCGGACAGCGGTCAAGAACATCCTTAAGTACTTGAGAAGAACTAAGGATATGTTTCTCATTTATGGCGGTGACAAAGAGCTCGTCAATAACGGTTACGTCGATGCAAGCTTTGACACTGATCCGGACGATTCTAAATCGCAAACCGGATACGTATTTACATTAAGCGGTGGAGCTGTCGGTTGGTGCAGTTCCAAACAAAGCGTCGTTATGGGATCTACATGTGAAGTTGAGTACATAGCTGCTTCGAAGCAGCTAATGAAGGAGTCTGGATGAAGGAGTTCATAACCGATCTAGGTGTTGTACCTAGTGTATCGGGTCCAATGAAAATCTTTTGTGACAATATCGGTGCAATTGCCTTGGCAAAGGAATCCAGATTTCACAAGAGAACCAAGCACATCAAAAGACGCTTCAACTCCATCCGGATTTGGTCCGTGGGAGACATAGAGATATGCAAGATACATACGGATCTGAATGTTGCGCACCGCTTGACTAAGCCTCTTCCACGAGCAAAACATGATCAGCACCAAGACTCCATGGGTGTTAGAATCATTCTTGTGTAATCTAGATTATTGACTCTAGTGCAAGTGGGAGATCAAGGAAATATGCCCTAGAGGCAATAATAAAGTTATTATTTATTTCCTTATATCATGATAAATGTTTATTATTCATGCTAGAATTGTATTAACCGGAAACATAATACATGTGTGAATACATAAACCTACAGAGTGTCACTAGTATGCCTCTACTTGACTAGCTCGTTAATCAAAGATGGTTATGTTTCCTAACCATGAACAAGGAGTTGTTATTTGATTAATGGGATCACATCATTGGTTGAATGATCTGATTGACATGACCCATTCCATTAGCATAGCACCTGATCGTATAGTTTGTTGCTAGTGCTTTTCTTCATGACTTATACATGTTCCTATGACTATGAGATTATGCAACTCCCGTTTGCCGAGGAACACTTTGGGTGCTACCAAACGTCACAACGTGAATCGGGTGATTATAAAGGTACATTACAGGTGTCTCCGAAGGTACATGTTGGGTTGACATATTTCGAGATTAGGATTTGTCATCCGATTGTCGGAGAGGTATCTCTGGCCCTCTCGGTAATGCACATCACATAAGCCTTGCAAGCATTGCAACTAAATGTGTTAGTTGTGAGATGATGTATTACGGAACGAGAAAAGAGACTTGCCATGAACGAGATTGAACTAGGTATTGGATACCGACGATCGAATCTCGGGCAAGTAACATACCGATGACAAAGGAACAACGTATGTTGTTATGCGGTCTGACCGATAAAGATCTTCGTAGAATATGTAGGAACCAATATGGGCATCCAGGTCCCGCTATTGGTTATTGACCGAGAGGTGTCTCGGTCATGTCTACATAGTTCTCGAACCCGTAGGGTCCGCACGCTTAACGTTTGATGGCGCTTATTATGAGTTTATATGATATTGATGTACGAAGGTTGTTCGAGTCCGGATGAGATCACGGACATGACGAGGAGTCTCAAAATGGTCGAGACATAAAGATTGATATATTGGAAGCCTATGTTTGGACTCGGAATCACTCCGGGTGAAATTGGGAATTTTACGAGTACCGGGTTACGGAACCTCCCGGGGTCAATGGGCCTTGATGGGCCTTAGTGGGAAAGAGAAAAGGGGGCCATATGCTGGCCGCAGCCTTCCCCCCTTCCCTAGTCCTATTAGGATTAGGAGAAGGGGGTGGCGCCCCCTCTCTCTCCCTCTCCCCTTGGTCAAACCCTAGTTGGACTAGGATTTGGGGGGGGAATCCTACTCCTAGTAGGAGTAGGACACCCAGCCCTCCCTCCTGGCCGGCCAGCCCTCCCCTTCCCTCCTTTATATACAGGGCAGGGGCACCCCATGACACACAAGTTGATCATTGAGATCGTTCCTTAGCCGTGTCGGTGCCCCTTCCACCAAACTACACCTCGAATATACCGTTGCGGAGCTTAGGCGAAGCCCTGCGCCGTGGAACATCATCATCGTCCACCACGCCGTCGTCGATGTGAAACTCTCCTCAACACTCGGCTGGATCGGAGTTCGAGGGACGTCATCGAGCTGAGCGTGTGCAGAACTCGGAGGTGCCGTCGTTCGGTACTTGGATCGGTTGGATCGGGAAGAAGTACGACTACTTCCTCTACGTTGCGTCAACGCTTCCGTTGCTGGTCTACGAGGGTATGTAGACAACACTCTCATCTCGTTGCTATGCATCACCATGGTCTTGCGTGATCGTAGGAAAATTTTTGAAATTACTACGTTCCCCAACACTTTGCTGTTCCTCGACCTCGGCTTTCTCCAAGATGAAGGCCGTGCGCTCCTCAGCAAGCTGCTCCCGTGCTTCTGCTATGTCCCGGAGAGTTTCCTTGTTGGCGCGCCGGAGCTGTTCTGCGCGCTTCTCCATGTCAGCTCCCGCCCTCGCGACTAGTGCTTCCCGTGACTCCAGCTTAGCCTGTCGGGCGCGGTAGAGCGACAGTAACCTCTTCAGTAGCTCCTCCTCCTCAGGCTCGCCGCTGCCGCTGCTTGGCGCGTCAACCAGCGACAGCCCGGCGGAGGCGAGCAGTTCCGCGTCGAAGGTCTCCCCTTCGGCCGGTGCCCTGGAGCTTGACGCCCATGGAAGCTTGATGAAGAAACCTTCGCCGGCCTTCAGATAGGCGCCGGGCTGGGGCTCTTCGGAGCCTGGTGCAGCATCGGTGGCGGGGGGATCGGCGGTCGGTGCAGCGCCTGGCGCTCCTGCGGCCTCAGGGCCGTCAGTACGATCACCGGGCCCCTCCCCAGCCTCTGCGCCGGCAGCCTTGGCGGCCTCCTCGCCGGCGGACCCATCGGCGCCGGCCTCCTCTTCCATGTTGGCGGCGTCGTCATTATTGCCGCGAGTGTCCTCCTCGTCGGCAACCCCAGTCTCCATCGGCTCTCCGGCAGATGGATCTGAAGATCAGAGAAAGAAAGAAGAGTCAAGCAAATGTTCGAAAAGAAGAACAGAAGAAAAGAGAACCCAAGGGAGATTTTCAAACAAGAAGATTACCTGCAGTGGGATCTGTTGCCGCGGTCTCCACCACCGGAGGTTCGTCGGCGCTGCCCCTTGTCGGAGAAGCTCCCCTTGTCGGAGAGGCCTCCCTTGCCGGAGAGCGCTCCCTTGGCGGAGAGTTCTCCCTTGGCGGCGTAGTTGAGGCGAGCAGAACTTCGGGGGTGACTTCCGGGGCCTCCTGATGAGGCTGCTCTGCTCCTACACAAATCAACAAGACAGAAATCAGTAAAGAAGGAGCACCCAAGCACACCTAACCATAAGAAATGAATCAAACACTTACGCTGGGGGCTGTGCTGGGGGCTGCTCTGTTGAAGGGTTGCCGGATCCGGCAAGGGAGTCTCAGACGTGCCTCCTGTCGCCACAGGGGAATCGTCTGAGACGACAACCACCGGGGTCTTGGCCCTCTTCGACGCCCTCTGAGCCAGCGTCCTGAAGAAGGAAAGAGCTCAGAATGAAGCAAGTCAGATACAAGACAAAGCAGTAAATTGAAGAATTACAAGTAGCAGCGACAAGATTTTACTCTTCCTCTTCTTCCTCGGAGCTGAGAGCGGAGAAGTCAAATTCCGCTCCAGTGCGACGAGCAGGAGGAGTAGGCTCCCTCGGACGCTTGGCGGGTGCGGTGGCCGTGGCTCCAGAAGGCCCCGCTACCGTTGCTATGGCGGCATGAGGTGCTCCCGCGGCAACCATACTTGCCGCGGTGGAGCGGGTCGGGCGGCGAGGCGGCTGTTGGCCCGTCGGCCGCCCCGCCACTTCTCCGGCCTTGCGGAGGCGTCTTCTTGGCGGGGCCGCGGGCTCCTCCCGCGGCAAGCTACTTGACGGCGGAGGGGAGGCGCCCCCGGCAGGCCCGTTCGGGTCAGCGTCGGGCTCGGCCTGCTCCTCCTCACCGACGAACTCCTCTCGATCAGCAAGGCTTGCCGCCTCGGCTGTCTCTGCCTCCTCGACAGTGAACCCAAACACGCCGGCGGCAGCAGCTTCTGCCGCCTCCTCCAACCTTGTGGCGATGCGCGCCATCTCTTGCTCGGTGGTGTCACGGTGAGCCGCTTCGCTTTCGTCGGCACGGATCGACACTTCTTCTAAGTCGTCGAAGAACTGCTGCACGACGTCGTCGGCGCGGGCTCTGCCAAGTTGGAACGATTCCATGGGAATCGCTGGCGCATCATCGCGGATGCGGTCAAGCGACGAGTTGTTGCACAAGGGCACGACTCCCCTCGGCAACATGAACCACTCGGGGTGATCTGCATCAGGCTTGAACAGCTCCCGCAGCATGCCATCTAGCTCCAAGACAGTGAAGTTCCAATTCAGACCCGGGCGCAGCCTCATGATGTCCGCCGCGTTTTGGAACTCCCAAGCAGGCCTCCCCCTCTCCTGCAAGGGCGCAATGCGGCGGCGAAGGAAGTCCGCGCCAACTGCTCCTACGGTAAGCCCGGCATGCCTGAGGCGCAAGATCCTAGTCACGGCAATCTTCAACTTGGCATCCTCCGGCGCCAAGTTTCTCCAATCATTGCCGCGCACTATGGGGGTTTGGCGCAGGGCAGTGAAAGGCTGCGGGTCCTCCTCTAAGATCCAACACCAGTCAGCTCTCCACTCCTCCCACTTGCTGCGCAGCTCTCCATCAAGATATGCTTCTTTCTTGCCGATCCTGGAGGTCCATGCAATTTCTCCGGCAAGCGGCTCTCCTCTCTCTACGCGGGGCGTGAAGTAATGGCGAAAAAGTGCTACATTTGGGTGGACCCCGACAAAGTTCTCGCAGAGGTGTGCGAAAACGGCCATGGTGAGGACGGCGTTGGGGGTGAAATCAAGGAGGCGGAGGCCATACGTGTTCATGACATCGCAAAAGAATTCGGAAAAGGGCGGGCAGAGCCCGCAGTGGAAGAAAAGCGCGAAGAAGGGATACCCGATGGAAACCTTCTCGGATGTGGCGGCGGAGATCACCCTTGTCTTGCTGGTGCGCCCATCTCTCCGTCGACGAAAAAGGTAATACAGCTCCGCAGCTCCTTCCCCAGCTGCTGGGGATCGAAGAGGGCCCGCTCCTTCCATGATGCCGCGAGCCGCTGCGCCGGCGATTCACGCCTTTCCCTTGTCGGCTTTAGGAGACATGGGGAGGTGGTGGAGGAGGTCGACGGCGTTAATGGCGCCGGTGGCAATGGGGGGGGCGGAGCGTCGCTCTCTGTGAACTTGAGAAGAAAGGGGGAGCGGCGGTGGTTTTTTGATGTGACAGCAATGGCAAGTGGGCGTCCTGCCCCTGTTCCCCCTGCTTATAAGGGGGGAGAGGGGACGGGCGTTCCGATTTTCCCATTAAAGAAAACCCCCACGATCTCTCCCACGACGCCACGTCCGGAACGTGCCGTTCGTGGGGGACGTGGTGGGTCCGAGGCGAATAAGCTGCGCGATCTAGGGCCGCGTGCCCGTGCAGATTTTGGGCCTGCCCAACAGAGCTTAGCGCCGTGTGGCCCCGGCCCGGGGCTCTGCCGGTGTACTAGAGTAGGGTACCCTAGTATCCTGAACTCGTGCACGGACAATCACAACACCAGCGGCGGGGCTGGCCTGGTGACCGCCAAGGTCCTCAGCGGCTCCTTTGGAGCCATTCAAGAACAAAGTAATCAAGGCCCCGGCAAGAGGAGCTTGCGGGAAGACCACTCAAGGCACGAAGAAACAAGGCCCGGCAAGAGGAGCTTGCGGGAAGGATTGGTGAGCGACGAGCTCCCGAGCGCGACAAGGATTCTGCCGCGGCAAGGCAATTGCCGCGGCAGGCAACCTCTCTTCATCTCCGCTCCAGCTCATCCACCAACGTGTCGCCATGGGGCTTTTCCAGGAACGCGTGTCGATGGGCTGTGCAGCCAGCGGGGAGCAGCGATAAGCGGCGCTGACAAGCTACCATCGTGGCAAACGGAGGCGCACTTGACGGTCCTGTTGCCTTTGTTTCAGCGATCGTGACGGGCATTTATGAGTCTTGTCCTTGCCGCCGTCGAGTTAGGTATAGATCATCATACCTTTGCACAAAGCGGTGTACCAACCTCTGTTTTTCCTATTTTACCCTTGTCTACTTGCCACCTGTGGTGACCCCTTGAGACTATAAAAGGAGGCCCAAGGGCAACGTAGAAAGGGTTCGGCTCCGGCTCAGTTCATTCGACTCTTTTGAGACCACACTCACTCAGGCTAGGTCTTGTAGCTCCCATTGCTCCCTAGCAAGAACACAATATAATCCACCAAGCAGCAGTAGGAGTATTATCTCTCCGGAGAGCTCCGAAGCTGGGTAAATCTGCTCGTGTGCATTGCCTCGATCCGCTCTTTGTGCATTCTCCGCCCCCCTCCGAACCACAAGGGACCCGGTCCCATAGGTGTTCGTGGGACACGATCAGCTTCCCCGACACCGCTGGTCACAGATCCAGCCGGATCCTCTCTGCCGGGGAAGGTGAGAAGGTGCAACGTTCACGCAGTCGTCCTCAGAGACGGCTCTTACCCAATGCCGGTGCATCCCGATCAGCGTGCCTTGTCGTTCTCTCCCAAGCATAGCTGGCGAGGGAGGGCCTCCCACCCCTTCTTCCTTGCTGCCGTAGTGTGGGCAGATCCGGCCTCCCGTCGCCCACCTAGCGACATCCCAGCGACCCTCAGGTATATCTTCCTTCGAAACTGGCCTTGCTCTACTTCTCGAGCTCCTGACGTCGCTGCATTTGTATCTTTTACTATTTCTTAGGCTCCCTCGTGTAGATAGGATCGATCGGCTGTTGGAAAACCACCTAGTTCATGCATTCGAATCTAGGAGTACTTGGTTCAAACAAGGAAGAAAGGGGGTGGGGTGGGGGAAGATTTGTTACCTGAATCTAGGACTTGGTCGAAAGAGGAAATAATGGGGGTGAAAAGTAGCAGAGACTGGCTATCCAACTAGTCTCTAGGTCTAATAGGGAAATAAAGGGAACACAGTACAAACTCAATATAAACCCGATCTGTTGGTTGAAAAAGGAAAGAAAGTGGGCACTGGGGGACAAGTCAACAGAGTAAGTCCAGCACTAGATGTGCTAGCCTCACACAGTATAAGGTGGCTATATAACTAACAAAAATGGGACCAACCCAGATATCCTCGTCTGATGTTTGTTGCCTGATACGTCTCCGACGTATCTATAATTTTTGATTGCTCCATGCTATATTATCTACTGTTTTGGATGTTTATGGGCTTTATTAAACACTTTTATATTATCTTTGGGACTAACCTATTGGCCCAGAGCCCAGTGCCAGTTCCTGTTTTTTCCCTTGTTTCAGTGTTTCGAAGAAAAAGAATATCAAACGGAGTCGAAACGGAATGAAACCAACTAGAGAAGTTATTTTTGGAAGGAAAGCTACCGGAAAAACTTTGAGTGCATGTCAGGAAAGAAACGAGGGAGCCACGAGGCATGGGGCGCGCCCTCCCCCCCAGGCACGCCCTCCACCCTCGTGGGCCCCTCGTGGCTCCCCTGACGTACTTCTTCCGCCTATATATCTCCATATACCCTAAAAACTTCGGAGAACAGAATAGATCCGGAGTTCCGCCGCCGCAAGCCTCTGTAGCCACCAAAAACCAATCGGGACCCTGTTCCAGCACCCTGCCGGAGGGGGCAACCCTCATCGGTGGCCATCTTCATCATCCCGGTGATCTCCATGACGAGGAGGGAGTAGTTCACCCTCGGGGCTGAGGGTATGTACCAGTAGCTATGTGTTTGATCTCTCTCTCTCTCTCTCGTGTTCTTGAGGTGATACGATCTTGATGTATCGCGAGCTTTGCTATTATAGTTGGATCTTATGTTTCTTCTCTCCCTCTTCTCTCTTGTAATGGATTGAATTTTCCCTTTGAAGTAATCTTATCGGATTGAGTCTTTAATGATCTGAGAACACTCGATGTATGTCTTGCCATGCGTATCTATGGTGACAATGGGATATCACGTGATTCACTTGATGTATGTTTTGGTGATCAACTTGCGGGTTCCGCCCATGAACCTATGCATAGGGGTTGGCACACGTTTTTCATCTTGATTCTCCGGTAGAAACTTTGGGGCACTCTTTGAGGTTCTATGTGTTGGTTGAATAGTTGAATCTGAGATTGTGTGATGCATATCGTATAATCATACCCACGGATACTTGAGGTGACATTGGAGTATCTAGGTGACATTAGGGTTTTGGTTGATTTGTGTCTTAAGGTGTTATTCTAGTACGAACTCTTGGGCTGTTTGTGACACTTATAGCAATAGCCCAACGGATTGATTGGAAATAATAACTTTGAGGTGGTTTCGTACCCTACCATAATCTCTTCGTTTGTTCTCCGCTATTAGTGACTTTGGAGTGACCCTTTGTTGCATGTTGATGTATAGTTATATGATCCAACTATGTTATTATTGTTGAGAGAACTTGCACTAGTGAAAGTATGAACCCTAGGCCTTGTTTCCTAGCATTGCAATACCATTTGTGCTCACTTTTACCTCTTGTTACCTTGCAGTTTTTATATTTTCAGATTACAAAAACCTATATCTACCATCCATATTGCACTTGTATCACCATCTCTTCGCCGAACTAGTGCACCTATACAATTTACCATTGTATTGGGTGTGTTGGGGACACAAGAGACTCTTTGTTATTTGGTTGCAGGGTTGCTTGAGAGAGACCATCTTCATCCTACGCCTCCCACGGATTGATAAACCTTAGGTCATCCACTTGAGGGAAATTTGCTACTGTCCTACAAACCTCTGCACTTGGAGGCCCAACAACGTCTACAAAAAGAAGGTTGTGTAGTAGACATCAAGCTCTTTTCTGGCGCCATTGCCGGGGAGGTGAGTGCTTGAAGGTATATCTTTAGATCTTGCAATCGAATCTTTTTGTTTCTTCTTTTAGCACTAGTTTAGTTTATAAAATAAATCTATAAAAATGGAATTAAGTTTGCCACATACGCTTCATCTTTTTAATATCTTTCGTGAGTATGATGGGAAAGATAATTATGCCAAAGTGTTAGAAGAAGAATGCATTAAAATGTTTGACACTAAACCTTTGAATGATGAGTATGAATGCAATGTTGTTAGTATGAACTCCTTGAATATCCATAGTACTAATGATGATTGCACTAGTTATGATGAAAATGTCTCCTATAAACATGTCAATTTTTGTGGAGTACATTGGGTTTGCAAGTACACACCAAATAGGGAAGATAGATATTGCAAGAGGCATAAGTACTTAGAAACTAAATTGTTGCAACAAAGTCTTGATGATTGCGCTGAAAGATTCAATATTTATCGTGCTCCTTGTGAACTTTGCAATGAACATGGTCATTTAAAGCTCCAATGCTATTTGTTTCATGATCAAGTCGTGTCCAAAAACTGTGATAACTTGATTACTCTTGAGCATCATAAAGAGCTTAGTCTTCTTTTGGGTTATGAAGAAATGAAACGTATAACTGAGGGTATTCCAAAATTTAATCTTGATAAATTTCTTGATTTTGATCTAGAGAAGATTTATATGTATTGTGCAGTGAATTGCATTGAAAATCCTTATATTGCCAATTACATAAAGAAAAGAAAACAAATAGAATATGAAGAGAATGCTAATGAAAGGGAAGATATTTTCCAATATTCTCCTATTATTTCTTATGATGAATCAGGTAACGAGGAGGAGCCTTCTATTCAACCAATCTCATTAATAAGGAGCTCCAAAAAGAAGATTGAACCCACACATGAGGTGAAGAAGAAGAAAACAAAAAGGAAGAGAGGTAAAAAGGTATCTCTCCCAAATAATGTTGCTCCTATTATTTTTGTGCCTCATGAAAATGAATCAAAAATAATTGTGGAAAATGATGCACTTGATGATGATCTCGTTATACCTATTGCTTGTTGTGATGATTATGATTGGGAAGATAATGATACTTCTTATGATCTTGAAAATCTTTTTGGCACTTGCTTGGAAGAATATGATAATTGCTATACTATTGGTGCTATCCATACTATTAATGATGAGAGTGATTATGCTTATGATATGAAAAGGCCCAAGCTTGGGGATGCTATGTTTGATGAAGATGATGTTTTTGAGAATATATTTGCTGCAATTAATGTTTGTCCCAAGCTTGGGGATGCTATGTTTAATAATGATGATATTTTTAGTCTCCCAAGTTTTGGTATGCAAATTTATAATGATGATAGCATGCCTCCTACTTATGATGATTATATTGATGAAAGTGGGTTTGGAAGAGTGTCAACTTTAGGAAGTAATGATCCCACTATTTTGGAGGATGTTGAATCTTATAATATTTATGAAAGTGGATTTGGAGAGGTCATGACTTTATTTAGTGATGTATCCACTATTTCGGAAGAGGTTTCAATCGATTATGATGAGAACAAAGTTGCTACTTATGATGATTATTGTGATGAAACTTATGCTATAAAAAGTAGTGATGACTATACTTATAATACTTGTCATGATTATGATTACCCTTTTTATTAACATTACTCTTTTAATGTGGAAACAATTTATAGTATTCAAGTCTCTTATGATACTCCCACTATTCCGAATGATAAGAATTTTGCTTGTGTGGAGAGTAGTAAATTTTCTATGCTTGTAGATCATGAAAATAATGATCTAGGTGCTGGTTATATTGTTGAATCCATTCATGATGCTACTGAAAATTATTATGAGGGAGGTATATATGCTTGTAGGAATTGCAATAATATCAAGTTTCCTCTCTATGTGCTTAAAGTTTTGAAGTTATGCTTGTTTCACCTTCCTATGCAAGTTGATTCTTGTTCCCGTAAGTTGTTTGCTCAAAAAATCCCTATGCATAGGAAGTGGGTTATACTTAAATGTGCTAGTCATATTCTTCATGATGCTCTCTTTATGTTTCAATTCTTATCTTTTATGTGAGCATCATTGAAATCATCATGCCTAGCTAGGGGCGTTAAACGATAGCGCTTGTTGGGAGGCAACACAACTTTATTTTAGTTTCTTGCTTTTTGGTTCTGTTTAGGAATAAATAAACCATATAGCTTCTGTTTAGATGTGGTTTTGTGTTTTAATTAGTGTTTGTGCCAAGTAGAACCTTTGGGAAGACTTGGGTGAAGTCTTTATGATCATGCTGTAAAAAACAGAAACTTTAGCGCTCACGAGATTAGCTAAAACTTTTTACTGGAGAGTGATATTTAGTTGATTCTTTTTGCATATGATTACTAGACAAATTCCTCAGGTTCACCAATTTATTTTATAATTTTTGGAGTTCCATATGTTTGCGTTAGTTACAGATTACTACAGACTGTTCTGTTTTTTCTTTGTGTTGTTTGCTTATTTTGATGACTCTATGGCTAGTAAAATAGTTTATAAACCATATAGAAGTTGGAATATAGTAGGTTTAACACCAATATAAATAAATAATGAGTTAAATACAGTACCTTGAAGTGGTGTTTTGTTTTCTTTCACTAACGGAGCTCACGAGATTTTCTGTTAAGTTTTGTGTTGTGAAGTTTTCAAGTTTTGGGTAAAGATTCGATGGACTATGGAATAAGGAGTGGCAAGAGCCTAAGCTTGGGGATGCCCAAGGAACCCCAAGGTAATATTCAAGTATAACCAAGCGTCTAAGCTTGGGGATGCCCCGGAAGGCATCCCCTCTTTCGTCTTCGTTCATCGGTAACTTTACTTAGGGCTATATTTTTATTCACCACATGATATGTGTTTTTCTTGGAGCGTCATTTTATTTTATTTAGCCTTGCTTGCTGTTTGAATAAGGTACCAAGATCTGAATAAATGAGAGAGTCTTCACATAGCTACATAATTATTTAACTACTCATTGATCTTCGCTTATATCTTTCGGAGTAGTTTGTCATTTGCTCTAGTGCTTCACTTATATCCTTTTAGAGCACGGAGGTGGATTTATTTTGAAGAAATATCAATCTCTCATGCTTCACTTAGATTATTTTGAGAGTCTTAAATAGCATGGTAATTTGCTTAAATAATCCTAATATGCTAGGCATACAAGATTTGTAAGAATTCTTACGAGTGTGTTGAAAGCAAAGAAAAGGTTGATGCTTGATAATTGTTTTGAGATATAAAGATGGTGATATTAGAGTCATGCTAGTTGAGTAGTTGTGAATTTGAGAGATACTTGTGTTAAAGTTTGTGATTCCCGTAGCATGCACGTATTGTGAATCGTTATGTGATGAAGTCGGAGCATGATTTATTTATTGATTGTCCTCCTTATGAGTGGCGGTCGGGGACGAGCGATGGTCTTTTCCTACCAATCTATCCCCCTAGGAGCGTGCGCGTAATACTTTGCTTTGATAACTTGTAGATTTTTGCAATAAGTATATGAGTTCTTTATGACTAATATTGAGTCCATGGATTATACACACTCTCATCCTTCCACCATTGCTAGCCTCTCTAATACCGCGCACCTTTCGCCGGTATCATACACTCACCATATACCTTCCTCAAAACAGCCACCATACCTACCTATCATGGCATTTCCATAGCCATTCCGAGATATATTGCCATGCAACTTTCCACCGTTCCGTTTATTATGACACGCTTCATCATTTTCATATTACTAGAGAGAGTAGTCCAAGCCTCTAAATATCTTGAGGGCTTTGTGTTGGATCTGATGGTTGAGCCTTTGTTCTTTGCGAGCCTTGCCTTTCTCTTTTTTGCTCTACTGTGGAGTTCTTCGTTAGTTAAGCCACCTTTTTCTAAGAAAGATTTTTGTATTGCTTAGCATGATCATGTAGTTGACATCGTATTTGTGGCAAAGCCACCGTTCATAATTCTTTCATACATGTCACTCTTGATTCATTGCATATCCCGGTACATCGCCGGAGGCATTCATATAGAGTCATATTTTGTTCTAAGAATCGAGTTGTAATTCTTGAGTTGTAAGAAAATAAAAGTGTGATGATCATTATTAGAGCATTGTCCCAAGTGAGGAAAGGATGATGGAGACTATGATTCCCCCACAAGTCGGGATGAGATTCCGGACTAAAAAAAGAGGCCATAAAAAAAGAGAAAAGGCCCAAATAAAAAAATGAGAGAAAAAGAGAGAAGGGACAATGTTACTATCCTTTTACCACACTTGTGCTTCAAAGTAGCACCAAGATCTTCATGATAGAGAGTCTCTCGTTTTGTCACTTTCATATACTAGTGGGAATTTTTCATTATAGAACTTGGCTTGTATATTCCAATGATGGGCTTCCTCAAAATGCCCTAGGTCTTCGTGAGCAAGCGAGTTGGATGCACACCCACTTAGTTTCTTTTGTTGAGCTTTAATACACTTATAGCTCTAGTGCATCCGTTGCATGGCAATCCCTACTCACTCACATTGATATCTATTAATGGGCATCTCCATAGCCCGTTGATACGCCTAGTTGATGTGAGACTATCTTCCCTCTTTTGTCTTCTCCACAACCACCATTCTATTCCACATATAGTGCTATGTCCATGGCTCGCGCTCATATATTGCGTGAAAGTTTATAGGTTTGAGATTACTAAAGTATGAAACAATTGCTTGGCTTGTCATCGGGGTTGTGCATGATGAGAGCATTCTTGTGTGACGAAAATGGAGCATGATTAAACTATATGATTTTGTAGGGATGAACTTTCTTTGGCCATGTTATTTTGAGATGGCATAATTGCTTAGTTAGTATGCTTGAAGTATTATTATTTTTATGTCAATATGAACTTTTGTCTTGAATCTTTCGGATCTGAATATTCATACCACAATTGAGAAGAATTGCATTAAAATTATGCCAAGTAGCACTCCGCATTAAAAATTATCTTTTTTATCATTTACTTACTCGAGGACGAGCAGGAATTAAGCTTGGGGATGCTAATACGTCTCCAACGTATCTATAATTTTTGATTGCTCCATGCTATATTATCTACTGTTTTGGATGTTTACGGGATTTATTAAACACTTTTATATTATTTTTGGGACTAACCTATTGACCCAGAGCCAAGTGCCAGTTCCTGTTTTCCCCTTGTTTCAGTGTTTCGAAGAAAAGGAATATCAAACGGAGTCGAAACGGAATGAAACAAACTGGAGAAGTTATTTTTGGAAGGAAAGCTACCAGAAAAACTTCGAGTGCACGTCACGAAAGAAACGAGGGAGCCACGAGGCAGGAGGTGCGCCCTCCCCCCCCAGGCGCACCCTCCACCCTCGTGGGCCCCTCGTGGCTCCCCTGACATACTTCTTCCGCCTATATATCTCCATACCCTAAAAACTTCGGAGAACATAATAGATCGGGAGTTCCGTCGCCGCAAGCCTCTGTAGCCACCAAAAACCAATCGGGACCCTGTTCCGGCACCCTGCCGGAGGGGGGGAACCCTCACCGGTGGCCATCTTCATCATCCCGGCGATCTCCATGACAAGGACGGAGTAGTTCACCCTCGGGGCTGAGGGTATGTACCAGTAGCTATGTGTTTGATCTCTCTCTCTCTCTCTTGTGTTCTTGAGGTGATACAATCTTGATGTATCGCGAGCTTTGCTATTATAGTTGGATCTTATGTTTCTTCTCCCCCTTTTCTCTCTTGTAATGGACTGAGTTTTCCCTTTGAAGTAATCTTATCGGATTGAGTCTTTAATGATTTGAGAACACTTGATGTATGTCTTGCCGTGCGTATCTGTGGTGACAATGGGATATCACGTGATTCACTTGATGTATGTTTTGGTGATCAACTTGCGTGTTCCGCCCATGAACCTATGCATAGGGGTTCGCACACGTTTTCGTCTTGATTCTCCGGTAGAAACTTTGGGGCACTCTTTGAGGTTCTATGTGTTGGTTGAATAGATGAATCTGAGATTGTGTGATGCATATCGTATAATCATACCCACGGATACTTGAGGTGACATTGGAGTATCTAGGTGACATTAGGGTTTTGGTTGATTTGTGTCTTAAGGTGTTATTCTAGTACGAACTCTAGGGCTGTTTGTGACACTTATAGGAATAGCCCAACGGATTGATTGGAAATAATAACTTTGAGGTGGTTTCATACCTTACTATAATCTCTTCGTTTGTTCTCCGCTATTAGTGACTTTGGAGTGACTCTTTGTTGCATGTTGAGGGATAGTTATATGATCCAACTATGTTATTATTGTTGAGAGAACTTGCACTAGTGAAAGTATGAACCCTAGGCCTTGTTTCCTAGCATTGCAATACCGTTTGTGCTCACTTTTACCTCTTGTTACCTTGCTGTTTTTATATTTTCAGATTACAAAAACCTATATCTACCATCCATATTGCACTTGTATCACCATCTCTTCGCCGAACTAGTGCACCTATACAATTTACCATTGTATTGGGTGTGTTGGGGACACAAGAGACTCTTTGTTATTTGGTTGCAGGGTTGCTTGAGAGTGACCATCTTCATCCTACGCCTCCCACGGATTGATAAACCTTAGGTCATCCACTTGAGGGAAATTTGATACTGTCCTACAAACCTCTGTACTTGGATACCCAACAACGTCTACAAGAAGAAGGTTGTGTAGTAGACATCATTACCCCGAGCCGCTCTTATGTAATGCCACTGGTAAAATGTAGCAGTCGCATTGTTAAAAGGAAGGACACGTTAAACCAATGTTGTTTTCAATGTAATGCCTCCAGTAATATGAATCAATGGAACTTTTTTCCATGTCATGCTAAATTTCCCATTAAGATAAGTTGCTTCTTTTCGTTAGAGATGCAACTGTCCTGGTCCGCCTACTCTCTAGGAGCTTTACGACCAACCTTGATGTTTCTCAATTTTATTGCAACTAATGAAGAAGCTCCGTGGGTTTCGTTTTCTGATGGAAATGGAACCGGGGTTGGAGCCCTTTCTTAAAAAAGAAGAAGAAGAAGAAGCTGCTAGCTCATGGGACATTGCTTCATTTTAGGTGAACTGCACCAAAAGGTCCCATGAATTGAATCATCCATGTTGGTGACTGGTGTCATCCCTTCTACGATGGCGGTGACTGCAGATATGGTTCCCATCACGAGGTATGTTCCTTTTTGGTCTGACCGTTTGCCAAAGATCCTGCATGTTGATCCTGCTCTTGTGCTACTGTTTTGGCACTGCCATGATAAAGCAGTAATGTTATTATTTTGCACCTTAATCTAGTGGCACTATTAATTTGAGGCAATGTTTTGGCACCGCTAGTGCCACAGTTTTTATATATATCGAAAGAGGGGGTTCCCTCCGATTTCATTAAAGAAACCCAACCATAGAGAACCATTATCTGACAACATCTAAGTGTAAATGGGCAGTTATGCAACTACTACTAGAACAGACTGAGTACTAGCAGGAGACAAGTTCGCCACATAAGCTAGGTAGGTAGGGGGACACAGCACCAGCTCGACCAAGTTTGGATTACAACCCAAATGCTACCACAGAAACATCAGGGGGAAGATAGGGACTGAAAGAGCCACTTGAAAGATCCCGCCTAAGCACCCCGGCCTTCATCCTTCGGACGCACTATACACCTCGTTTGCCACCTGCTCGACCCTAGTGTCACTGATAAAATGAAGTAATAATACAGTTAAAATAGAGCGAGTGTCCTCTCTATCATTTCATTTCCAATGTAGATAAAGAAAGTGCTTCTCTTTGTTAATATATGTTTCATCAACTAGTCCCATTATTAATGTTTAAGCATTTCTACAAACTGGGGTGCTTAATTTTAGTTGATCTGCACAAAAATAGAGATTTGAATGTCTCAAGGCCCCTCCTTGTACTACCGCTGTACACTGATGTTTATCACTGGCAGAAGGTGTATCGAGGAGACTTGGGTCGATTTCCAGTATGATGTAATATTTTCTTCTGTTTATTAGTGTATGTTTCATCAACTAGTGCCACTATAATGTAATCACGCCTTTTCAATATCTGTGCAAACAGGGTTATTCAGCTGCATTTTGGTGGAACTGCACAAATGTACGGATGGAACTGGCATATATGCAGAGTGCTAGGTGCCAAGTAAAATTACCGACACCAACCCTGCTCCATCTAAGCATTGGCATCCACCACCATCGATGGGATGTGGCGCCATCGTGGATTTGGATCTTTCTCGGCAGCAAATCCTCTAACCAAATACTAGTAGCTTAGACTTTGCTACGCCTCGAGCTTATGTTGGTTTTCCCAAGATGAGGGGATGATGCAGCACAATGGCGTAAGTATTTCCCTCAGTTTTGAGAACCAAGGTATCAATCCAAGAGGAGGCTACGCGCAAGTCCCTCGTACCTGCACAAAACGATAGCTACTCAACCAACGCGATTAGGGGTTGTCAATCCCTTCACGGTCACTTACGAGAGTGAGATCTGATAGAGATAATATTTTTGGTATTTTTGGTATAAAGATGCAAAGTGAAAAGTAAAGGAAAAGCAAGTAAATAAAGTGATGGAGATTAATATGATGAGAATAGACCCGGGGGCCATAGGTTTCACTAGTGGCTTCTCTCAAGAGCATAAGTATTCTACGGTGGGTGAACAAATCACTGTTGAGCAATTGATAGAATTGAGCATAATTATGAGGTTATCCAGGCAATGATCATGTATATAGGCATCACGTCCGTGACAAGTAGACCGAAACGATTCTCATCTACTACTATTACTCCACTCATCGACCACTATCCAAAGATGCATCTAGAGTATTAAGTTAAAAACAGAGTAACGCCTAAGCAAGATGACATGATGTAGAGGATAAATTCATGCAATATGATAAAACCCCATCTTGTTATCCTCGATGGCAACAATACAATACGTGCCTTGCAACCCCTTCTCATCACTAGGTAAGGACACCGCAAGATTGAACCCAAAGCTAAGCACTTCTCCCGTTGCAAGAACTACCATTCTAGTTGGCCAAACCAAACGGATAATTCGAAGAGACTTGCAAAGATAACTTAATCATACATAAAAGAATTCAGAGAAGAATCAAATATTTTCCATAGATAAGCTGGATCATAAACCCACAATTCATCGGTCTCAACAACTCAACAAAGACACCGCAAAAAGAAGATTACATCACATAGATCTCCACAAGAGAGGGGGAGAACATTGTATTGAGATCCAAAAAGAGAGAAGAAGCCATCTAGCTACTAGTTATGGACCCGAAGGTCTGAAGTAAACTACTCACACTTCATCGTAGGGGCTCTGGTGATGATGTAGAAGCCCTCCATGGTGGATGCCCCCTCCGGCGGAGCTCCGGAACAGGCCCCAAGATGGGATCTCGTGGATACAGGAAGGTACGGCGGTGGAATTAGGTTTTTGGCACTGTCCCCGATCTGTTGGGGTACATAGGTATATATAGGAGGAAGGAGTACGTCGATGGAGCGTCAGGGGGCCCACGAGGCAGGGGGCGCGCCCAGGGGGGAGGGCGCGCCTCACCTCGTGACCGCCTGCACTCCTTGGAGTAGGGTCCAAGTCTCCTAGATCACGCTCGATGAGAAGATCACGCCTCAAGGTTTCATTCCGCTTTGGACTCCGCTTGATATTCTGCTTGTTCAAACACAAATAGGCAAAAAACAGCAATTCGGCTGGGCCTCCTGTTAATAGGTTAGTCCAAAAATAATATAAAAGTGGAAAATAAAGCCCATTATAGTCCAAAACAATAGATAAAGTAGCATGGAGCAATAAAAATTATAGATACGTTGGAGACGATCGCATCCCCAAGCTTAATTCCTGCTCGTCCTCGACTAGGTAAATGATAAAAAGAGAATTTTTGATGCGGAGTGATACTTTGGCATAATTTCAATGTAAATCTTCTTAATCATGGTATGAATATTCAGATCCGAAAGATTCAACACAAAAGTTCATATTGACATAAAAATAATAATATTTCAAGCATACTAACAAAGCAACTATGTCTTCTCAAAATAACATGGCCAAAGAAAGTTATCCCTACAAAATCATATAGTCTGGCTATGCTCCATCTTCCCCACACAAAGTATTTAAATCATGCACAACCCTGATGACAAGCCAAGCGATTGTTTCATACTTTAACATTTTCAAAACTTTTTCAATATTCACGCAATACATGAGCGTGAGCCATGGATATAGCACTATATGTGGAATAGAATGGTGGTTGTGGAGAAGACAAAAAGAGGGAAGATAGTCTCACATCAACTAGGCGTATTAACGGGCTATGGAGATGCCCATCAATAGATATCAATGTGAGTGAGTAGGGATTGCCATGAAATGGATGCACTAGAGCTATAAGTATATGAAAGCTCAACAAAAGAAACTAAGTGGGTGTGCATCCAACTCGCTTGCTCACGAAGACCTAGGGCATTTTGAGGAAGCCCATCATTGGAATATACAAGCCAAGTTCTATAATGAAAAATTCCCACTAGTATATGAAAGTGACAAAATGAGAGACTCTCTATCATGAAGATCATGGTGCTACTTTGAAGCACAAGTGTGGTAAAAGGATAGTAACATTGTCCCTTCTCTCTTTTTCTCTCATTTTTTTATTTGGACCTTTTCTCTTTTTTTTATGGCCTCTTTTTTTTTCGTCCGGAGTCTCATCCCGACTTGTGGGGGAATCATAATCTCCATCATCCTTTCCTCACTTGGGAAAATGCTCTAATAATGATGATCATCACACTTTTATTTTTCTTACAACTCAACAATTACAACTCGATACTTAGAACATAATATGACTCTATATGAATGCCTCCGGCGGTGTACCGGGTTATGCAATGAAACATGATTGACATGTATGAAAGAATTATGAACGGTGGCTTTGCCACAAATACTATGTCAACTACATGATCATGCTAGCAATATGACAATGATGGAGCGTGTCATAATAAACGGAACGGTGGAAAGTTGCATGGCAATATATCTCGGATTGGCTATGGAAATGCCATGATAGGTAGGTATGGTGGCTGTTTTGAGGAAGGTTTATGGTGGGTGTATGATACTGGCGAAAAGTGCGCGGTATTAGAGAGGCTAGCAATGTTGGAAGGATGGGAAAAAGTGCGTATAATCCATGGACTCAACATTAGTCATAAAGAACTCATATACTTATTGCAAAAAATCTAGAAGTTATCAAAGCAAAGTATTACGCGCATGCTCCTAGGGGGATAGATTGGTAGGAAAAGACCATCGCTCGTCCCCGACCGCCACTCATAAGGAAGACAATCAACAAATAAATCATGCTCTGAGTTCATCACATAAAGGTTCACCATACGTGCATGCTACGGGAATCACAAACTTCGACACAAGCATTTTTTAAATTCACAACTACTCAACTAGCATGACTCTAATATTATCACCTTCATATCTCAAAACTATTATCAAGCATCAAACTTATCTTAGTATTCAACGCGCTCAAAAGAAAGTTTCACATATCTTGAATACCAAGTATATTAACATTAAGCAAATTACCATGCTATTAACAACTCTCAAAATAATCTAAGTGAAGCATGAGAGATCAAGTTTCTTTAAAACAAATCCACCACCGTGCTCTAAAAGATCTAAGTGGAGCACTAGAGCAAAAATTATCAAGCTCAAAAAGATATAAGTGAAGCATTATGAGCAAACTATCAAGGTCAAAAGATATAAGTGAAGCACATAGAGTATTCTAACAAATTCCAAATCATGTATGGCTCTCTCAAAAGGTGTGTACAGCAAGGATGATTGTGGTAGACTAACAAGCGAAGATGCAAATAATACAAGACGCTCTGAGCAAAACACATATCATGTTGGTGAATGAAAATATAGCTCCAAGTAAATTACCGATGGAAGTGGACGAAAGAGGGGATTCCTTCCGAGGCACCCCCAAGCTTTGTCTTTTTGGTGTCCTTGGATTATCTTGGGGGTGCCATGGGCATCCCCAAGCTTAGGCTCTTGCCACTCCTTGTTCCATAATCCATCAAAAGAATTCACCCAAAACTTGAAAACTTCACAACACAAAACTCAATAGAAATCTCGTGAGCTCCGTTAGAGAAAGAAAACAAAATACTACTTTAAGTTACTGTAATGAACTCATTCTTTATTTATATTGGTGTTAAACCTACTGTATTCCAACTTCCCTATGGACTATAAACTATTTTACTAACCATAGATTCATCAAAATAAGCAAACAACACACGCAAAACAGAATCACAAAAAGTAGAGCGATCAGTAGTAATCAGAACTAATGCAAACTTATGGAACTCCAAAAATTCAGCCAAAATAGGACGACCTAGGCAATTTTTTTATTGATCAGCAGAAATTCAGCCAAAAACAGAACTCTGCTCGCTACTCCACCGTTGGCCAGGCCATCCCTCCACCCCTCCACACCCCCTGTTCTTCTCCACCGACTGCCGAACCACACCGCACTGCAACAAGTTAACCTCGTACACCTCTCTCTCGCGACTTTACTCCCGCGTCTTCCCATCTCCGGCTCGTTGCTGTCCGGGGCCTCGCCGTCGTCCACCACCTTGGATTCGCTCGGCGCGGAGTGGTCAAAATGGTCAACGAATGACACCATCGGAAGTAGACTGTGTGTGGAGAGGCTGACAGCTGGGTCCACGCACTAAAAAAAAATACACTTCCGTGATGATACGTGTTTGTCACAGTAGGTCGCGTTTTTTGTCATGCATGTACATCCATGACAAATTTATGATGTAATCAAGATAGTCATACCGTCTTTGTCGTAGAAGTGTTCCATGACATTACCAAAATTATCATCACGAAGTGTCCACTTCCATGACGATAAATCGCGCGTCACGTAAGTGCTTTAAATCGAGGGTGACCGACACATGGCATCCACCGTAACGGGCGTCGTTAAGCTAGCGGGTCGGATTTTGGATCCGATAACCCGTTAACAGCCACGACCAATACCGATTTTCCACGTGTAAAATTCTCATTGGCCTTTAGCTGGGCCGACCCATTATGGTCTGCAGAATCTTGTGGGCCTTTAACTGGACCGGCCCAAAAGGGGCCCACAAAGTTTAAATGGGCCGACCCAACCGAAGGCCCATAAGATTTAGCGGACCATAATGGGCCGACCCAGCTAAAGGCCCACAAAATTTAGCGGACCATAATGGGCCGGCCCAGCTAAAGGCCCACAAGTTTTTGCGGACCACAATGGGTCGGCCCAGCTAAAGGCCCACAAGATTCTGCAGACCATAATGGGCCGGCCCAGCTAAAGGCCCAACATTCTCTGTCCAATCGGCCCGTCAACAGCCTGGTCTAAACTTGTCATCAATGCGGCCCATGGTCACTTTTGGCCCGTTAACAGTCCGCTAAGTAATTGGGCCGAATTACGGCCTGGTGTATTTCCGGCCTGTTAAAGGTCCGGCTTCATTTGGGCCCATTTACAGGCCATCAAAACTTTCGGCCCATAACCGATCGTGAAGGATTTGGGTCATATTCGGCTATGTCTGTCATTCGGCCTGTTAGAGGCCCACTAAAGATTTGGGCCACTTTCGGCCTGTTGTCATTTTTGGCCTGTTAACGCCGGACGTAAACCATGGGCCATATGTGGCCCAACATCATATCGGGCCCATTAACGGCCCATATAAAAATGACGATAATCTAGCCCGACCAAAGTTCCGGCCTGTTAAAGGCCCGTGTATTAGGTCGGTGCATTTACGGCCCGTCTGAATTTTGGCCTGTCAAATATCCGCATTGTAAATGGGCCACCATTTCGGCCTGCTAAGTCCAGTGGGTTATTTGGCACAATCAGGGCCCAATCTCACTTTCGGTCTATTAAAGGCCCATGTTTTTTATGGGCTCGAGATATTTACACCTGTAAACGGCCTATTTTTACTGAGGGCCCAAATTATGTTTAGGCCTGTTAAAGGCCCACTATGGGCACATGCCTACCAGAAAAATTTGAAAGCTTATGCTAATTTAAGCCCAGATATTTTTAGTGGGCTACATGCCAATTTCGGCCCGTAATCGTTTTTAGCCCAATTGGAATGGGCCCGACGAATGTTGGCATGTTGGGCTCCTACGAAGCTTTCGGCCGAATACATTACTAAGATAAACCTACACTATAAAAAATAGCGTCAGAATTACTGCAGCCTCTGGCAGATCATAAATGTTGTATCACAACAAAATAAATTCCAATCATACAACAAAAGGCCTGTTGGCATAAAGTTTACAATCCTTCCGATAAAAGCACCATCGATGTATAGAAGCACGATCATTTGACCCGAAAAGCTAATGTTTCAGTCTGTAGAATCGATGGAGCAAAGACGATCTCCACCTTTTTCCGCCATTGCTCTTCAACAACGGTTAATGTCCGATAGTTTGGTTTCAAAACCATTCATATCTTGACGACATTTCTCAACCACTATTCTTGTTTCCAAACAACGCCCATTAGGGATTGGACTTGTGTCCGAGCACGATATATCACTGCCTAGCAGGAAGATTTTGTTCAAGAGGCGATTTGGACGAGGTTACCTTGACAACCAACCCGAATTACCCAGAAGGTGCTTTTTGCACTATTAGTGGAGAGATACCGACGACCGCAGCAAGAGGTGACATTGTGTCTGTAGTAGCCTCGCCACCTTCGTGTGGTTGTGGCTGTTCAATCATTTGTTCCATAGCTTTCAAAGTTTGAACTTGTAGATTAGTGTACCGGATAAGTTACTAATGAGACGAAAACAAACAAAGTAGGTTAAACGCTTATACATAACTTATTTTGGTGAACTACTGTAATACATTAGCATGTATTGTAGTGCCAACTACATAATAAAATCACTTTCGAACATATGTCCATGTAGCATGCCTCTTGTATTGTCTATTTCCTCACATTCGCTGACATCTAAGGATAAAGAGACATGGTTTAAAGTAGGTTGAACATAGTATGACATCATTCATATCATGGGCAAACAGATATAAAACAAACATGCTATTTTATCATTGTGTGCGCACGTGAACATAACAACTAGATTACAGATCAAGACCAAAAGAATATCCTTCATCTCTTTTAAACCATGTAAGGTGAAATGATACGTTAAGACAATTGTGTATAAAAATGAACAGAGTAACTGACATTGGCTGCAAACCAAGTAGTTAAATGAACACATCACAGTAACAATCAGTTCAAGGCAGGAGGAGTAAGGACTTACAACAGCTGCTTGAACTGGTGTGCTCATGCCCTTCATCTTGCTGGTGTGGCAATCCTTGAAGATTTGCACTGCATTCGGTTCAGGTTCTTTTTGGTCCATACGGGCTTTCCTCTGCATTTGGAACAAGTCAATATAGATACGATAATATGGCACAAAAAAGAAGAAGGAAGTAGCAGCTATTTACATAAGCCTCGCAGTGTGCAATATAGCTACGAGATCCTGTTGTCTGTTGGAATTTCACTTTAGAACGGTTGGTTTTGTTCTTCAAACAGTTAGCCTAGAAGAAGATACACTTGTAAGGCACATACATAAATACAAGTTCAATATGTGGTCTGATCAAATACATATAGCCTACCTAATACTTTGGATCAAACCAGTGTTTAATGAGGGCTGTCCAGTCTTCATCTGTAATATATTCCACTAGAGATGTTTGGGCGATTTCATTGTAAGCCTTGCCTTCAAAGTGAGATTTTCTAAGGTGGTACCGATACTGTCGCAGAGCAGATTGAAAAACATGACTGCATGCTTGTTTAGTTGCATCATCTTTCAGATCCAACTTGAACCTCATCTGTTGAAAAAAGAATGTGAGTCTTATTAGGAGGAAGCTAGAAAGTATGGGACAGAGCAAGACAATATTACTAATTGCAATGAATAACATTACTTACGGATAAATGGTCAAGGAAGGTGTTAAACTGGGTATTGTGTTTCTCATTCCTGTACTGGATCCACGTTGGGAGGATACGCGCATGACACCTAACGTTAACGGCTGCCTCTGATACTAATTTGGCTGACTCTGTAGCATCACGTGGCCTTTTTAAACTTGCCTCAAAATGGATCTCCATTCTTCCTCCTTTAGATTTTGTTAATCTGTCAAGCATTATCCCTGATGTCTTTTTCCGCTTGCGCCGTGGTGCTAGTTCAACAACGAATATGGAAAGTGTTAGTGTACATCAAACTGTGAGAGTACATATAAAGGAGCATGCAACTGCAACTTGACTCGGTCAGGTACCGTCTTGGTGTTGATGCTCATGAGGTTCATCTGATCTTGCCAAGTCCTGTTGTGTCAACAATGCTTCGGAAGTAGTGTTAGGTGTGAAGGCAGCTTGGGAACTGGCCAGTTGCGGAGAACGAGTAACTGGTTGAGATGCTCGTACAGTTGAAGCGGATGGTGCAGCTGGTGGAGCAGGTGATACTGTGTTTGTAGATTTAGCCAGTGAACTTGGACCTTCTACTGCACTATAAGTACTAGCAGAATCTCGACGGCAGAACCTTTTCCGTTTCACCCGATGAGTAATAGCACTCCCTACTATATTATTTTCCTTGCTCTTTTTTGACTTTGCCATGTCAAGATGTACCCACAACACAAAAGAATAAAATCACTCTTCAGAACTCATTGATGCATGATACGATAAGCAATACTTTGATGTAAGACAACCATATGAGGATGGAATATGTAAGAAAAACAGACGGCATGACATATTCACAGCTACGATGTGCAAACTAAATGTAGGATTTTCAAGAAAATAGAAGTAATGCAAGCTAGACACCATATGAAAGATGCAATCAATATTACTCGCCAAGTTAAAAGTGTCTTGTCATAAGTGGCAATTCAAAAATTAGAAGCAAGACAACGAGAAATCAATGCAAGATGCAACCACTATCAAACTGCCATGTTAAAAGCGTCCAATCATGAGTTACTGATGCAGGATACACAACAACAGTACTTTGATAGATGCAGTGTATTCTAGACACAGAAAGCCAAGTCATGTGCACATGTATAACGTATAAACTCAGCAGGTGCAATTTAATCAAAATAGAAGAAATACAGGCTAGACAACATATGCAACATGAAACCAATTATCACATCACAACTTAGAGCAAGCACTGCGATGGTGGAGTGCGGAGATGAACTCATCATGTAGACTAGGGACTTCAACTTCATTAGCGATGGCGATGGAAAATCTAGAGAGTCTTTGTTTGCGTCGGTGCGGAGTACCACCAACATCCCCTAACTTACTCTTTTCCTTCCTATTTTCTCGATATTGCCTTATGAAGTCAAAACCACAAGAAGATGAATAAAATTAGCTCGCATAACTGGTTGATGCATGATATGATTTAACACTACTTTTATGTAAGGCAAGCGCAGGATAGGAGGATGGAATATACAAAAAAGACAGCATTTCATATTCACACGCATTTATAGGAGGATGGAATATGTATGAAAAAACAGAGGCGGAAGGCATTTCAACAAAATTAGAAGAAATGAAAGCTAGGCACCATATGAACATGCAACCAATATCACTCTATCGTAAAAAGTGTCTCGTCAGAAGTGCCATTTCAAGAAATTAGAAGCAGACAAGCTAGAAGACAATGCAAGATGCAACCTACATCACAGTCCCAAGTTAAATGTGTCTTATGGGTAAGTGATCGTTGCAGGTATAAGTTGTAAGCTACGCAGATGCAATTCTACATAATCGAAGCAATACAAACTAGACATCATACGGAAAACGCAACCACGATAACAGTTCCAAGTAAGAGCAAGCACATGTGATGGTGGAGTAGGGAGATGTGCTCATCATGTACACGTATGTTCTAGAAACAGAACACGTGTCATATTCACGTGCATTATGTGTAAAGTAAGCGATGCAATTCAAGTTAGAAGCAATACAAGCTAGAGATCATACGCAACATGCAACCACATATAATAGTGTCAAGTTAGAGCAAGCACCTGTGATGGTGGAGTAGGGAGATGTGCTCATCATCTACACAGCTACGCCGACCGTCCAGCCTTGTGTTGTCTTGCGAATCTTGTTGGGAGGATGGCGGACTAGAATCAGAGAGACCCCTGCTTGAGTTGCTTCAAGGACCACCATCATCCATCACGGACTAATTTCCTTCAACTGTAATGATTTTGCATTGTGAAGTCAAACCGATAAGAAAAAGTAATAAAATTCGCTCTTCAGAACTCATTCATGCATGATACTAACGAACACTACTCGGATGAAAGGCAAACACATGATGCGAGGATGGAATATGTATGAAAAACAGGATGGTGTGACATATTCACACCTATGATGTGGTAACTAAGCAGAAGGCATTTCAACAAATTAGAAGCACTGCAAGCTAGACACCATATGAAAGATGCAACCAATATCACTCTACCAAGTTCAAACTGTATGGCGTTTCAACAAATTAGAAGTAGTATATGCTAGAAATCATATGCAAGACACAGCCAATATCTCAGTGGCGACTTAAAGGTGCCTTATCATAAGTGACTGATGCGGGATATGCAAGAATAGAGTCTGATGTAGAAACAGGAACACATGTCATATTCACAATCATTATGTGTAAAGTAAGCAGATTCAACAAAGTTAGAAGCAATACAAGCTAGACATCATACGCAACATGCAACCACATACAATAGTGCCAAGTTAGAGCAAGCACCTGTGATGGTGGAGTAGGGGAGATGTGCTCATCATCTACACAGCTACGTTGACTGTCTAGCCTTGCGTTGTCTTGCGAATCTTGTTGGGAGGATGGCGGAGTAGAATCTGTAGAGAACCTTCGTTTCAGTTGCTCGGAAGGACCACCATCAGCCAATGCCTTTCCAATTTCCTTCAGCTTTATTGATTTTGCATTGTGAGGTCATACCGACAAGAAAAAGGATTATCATTCGCTCTTCAGAACTCATTCATGCATGATACCGATTTAACACTACTCGATGAAAGGCAAAGTCATGATACGAGGATGGAATATGTACGAAAAAATGGACGACTTGACATATTCACACCTATGATGTGGTAACTAAGGAAGGTAGTTCAACAAATTAGAAACACCGCAAGACACCATATGGAAGGTGCAATCAATATCACTCGCCAAGTTAAAACTGTCTCTTCATAGGTGGCGTTCATCAAACTAGAAGCAATACATGCTAGAAATCATATTCAAGACGCAAACCAATATCACACTGCCAACTTAAAGGTGTCCAATCATAAGTGACTGATGCAGGATACACAAGAAGAGTAGTTTCATGTAAGAACATGGTGTGATAGACAGATATAGTATGTACCAAAAATAGGAAAGCGTGTCATATTCACATGTATCATGTGTAAGCTAAGCAGATGTAGTTTACACTAATTAGGAGCAATACGAGCTAGACACCATATGCAACATGCAACCAGATATCACACTGCCAAGTTAGTGCAAGCACCTTGGATGGTGGAGTAGGGGAGCGGAGACTTGGACCATGTAATGCACTATCAGTACAAGGAGAATCGGTACAGATGCTCTGTTTACGTTGCTGCAGAGGACCACCATCATCCCTTCCTTACTCTTTTCCTTCCTCTTCCTTGATTTTGCCTTGTCAAGTCAAACCCACAAGAAAAAGGAATAATATTTGCTCTTCAGAACTTATTGATGCATGATACTGACGAACACTACTTTCATGTAAGGCAGCCGCATGATAGGAGGATGGAATTTGTATGAAAAACAGGACGGCGTGACATATTGACATGTATGATGTATAAAGTGTAAACTAAGCACAAGGTGCTTGAACTTGTTAGAATCGATGCAAGCTAGAAACCATATGAAAGATGAAACCAATATCACTCTGCCAAATTAAAAGGGTGCCCTAACAAATGTATTTGACCAAATTAGAAGCAATACATGGCAACAAAGCTAGAAATAATATGCAATATGCAACGAATAAAGGTGACTTATCGTAAGTGATTGATGCAGGATACGTAAGAGAGGTAGTTTCATGTAAGAACAAGGTTAACACATAGATGTAGTGTGTACCAAAAATAGGAAGGCATGTCATATTCACGGTATAGTGTGTAAACTAAGCAGATGCAATTTACCCTAATTAGAAGCATTACAAGCTAGACATCAGATGCAACATGCAACCGCATATCACACTCTGAAGTTGGAGCAAGCACTGTGATGGTGGTGTAGGGAAGTGCTGTCTTCGTATAGAGCAACGCTCAATATCTTCATTTAGGCTTGCTGTTTCTTGAGAATCATGTGGAGAGGATGAAATTGCATTCTTTATAAGAGTATTAGCCTCATATTAACCCACGCTGCGGATCTGTCTCATCATAAGCGATAGACGCAGGATACACAAGAACAATAGTTTGATGTAAGAACATGGTGTGATAGGCGATGTAGTATGTACCAAAAACAGGAAGGCGTGTCATATTCACATGTATAATGTGTAAGCTAAGGAGATGCAATTTAACAAATTAGGAGCATTGATGAGGGATACACAAGAAAAGTAGTTTGATGTAAGAACATGGTTAATAGAAAGACGTAGTATGTACCAAAAACAGGAAGGCATGTCATATTCACAGTATAATGTGTTAACTAAGCATATGCAATTTACCCTAATTAGAAGCATTACAAGGTAGACACCATATGCAACATGCAACCACATATCACATCGCCAAGTAAGAGCAAGCACCTGCGATGGTGGTGTGGGGAATTATGTGATCAACTAGAGAGCTACGTTGACTATCTTCATTTAGCCTTGCTTTTCTTGAGAATCATGTGGGAGGATGACACTGCACTCTTTAAACGAGTAGGGCGTCTCACAGTAACCCACCCGGGTGACTGTCTCATCATAGGTGATTGACGAGGGATACAAAAGAGCATTAGTTTGATGTACAAACATCGTTAATAGACATATGTAGTATGTATCAAAAACAGGAAGGCGTGTCATTATCAAAGGTATAATGTGTAAAGTAAGCAGATGCAATTTAACCAAATTGGAAGCAATACAAGCTAGACACCATATGCAACATGCAACCACATTTGACAGCGTGAAGTTAAAGCAAGCACACAGGATGGTTGTGTGTGGCAATTGAGATCATCAACTGCATAGCTACGTTTACTATCTCCAATCACGACATCGCACCCATTAGAGCTGAAACGCTTAGTGCTTATCTTCAAATTACACCGAGCGACTTCTCTTTTTTTTTTTCGCATTCATCAACACCGCATCGTAGTCTGAAATACCCATGCATAAAAAACAATAGTGTGAGTATGGGTGAAGTGTGTGCACAATTAGTACAAAGTAAAGGTAGCAGATAGCAGGTCGGTGAGAAATAAATGACGGAGACATATGATAGCTCTACAACATGCATGGCACACTCAATTACTACAGGATTCTATGAAAATAACAATGATTGAAAGCAAATAGGTCAGTCCATTTTTTGCACCGTCCGATGTACAAAGAACGGGCAGATCGCCTTCATCTACATCCAGCCAGTCAGTGTTGACGATCTTCCTCGAAACGCCAGCGACCACCGTCCCAGTATTCCTCCCCTGCCTGCGCCCTCCCCTCGACCTCACCGCACCGCCGTGCTTGGCACCACCCCCCGGCCATCCATTCAAGCCCCGCCGACCTCCAGATCGGGCGCAAGCAGCTCCTGCACCCCACACCCCTATGATAGACACCTATGCGCCGCTTCCCCGGGGAACATGCGGACTAGGTGCTCCGCGCGCCTAAGTGGGTGCTGCTTCTTTTAATTGCGGTTCGACTGACCCTGAATTGAAACCCAAGCGGGCTACTGACCTCTAGCAAAGGTGAAATAGTAAAAGGGAGGAAACCTTGTGCGTTTAGTATCACGAAGAAGATGCAGTAAGAAGCACTCAACTAGTTTATTTCGTGGGATGAATACGGTGTGAGCGGAGATGTAAGATTTGCACGAATAAGGGAAGAGGAGTACCTCTTTCTGCTGGCAGTGCTGTGTCCTCCTTCTGTTTTTCCGACGATCTTGTTGTTCGCTGGAAACCAGAAGTTGTGGAGGACGGTGCAGCCTTGGACGAACCCATGGCCAAGTTGTTGAGTGTGGTGCGGTGGCCGTCTGTCGGCGGCGGGGAAGCAGATCCGAGGCGGCGAATGACGGCGTAGCGGGAACAGCTCCGGTGCGGTGGACGGTTGCGACAGTGGAGCCGCAACAGTGAGGTGCAGGACGACGTGGTCGGAGTGGTTCTGGTACGGCGCAGGACGGCGTGGTTGGAGTGGTTCTGGTACGGCGCACGTCGGCGTCGGCGTCGTGGAGGCAGCTCTGCCTCGGCTTCAGCTGCTAAGTCCTTGAGGGCGTTGTGGTTGCGGTTGCGTTGGACGATGATGTCGGGGTACCGGCTCCGGCGTGATGGAGGAGGGCGGCGGTGGATTGGCCGCTATGGGGTGGAGGACGGAGGAGGCTGGGGTTTCACAGCTGGTGGAGAGGGCGTTTTCGCGCCCACGGAGTATGAATGGGGAAACGGAGGGAGGCGGGGAACTAAGGGGGAACAATGTTTCGGTTTGAGACGCGCTTGTTTGAAATTTGGGGAAAGTTACAAACTTTGCCCCCATCTAAAATTTCAGACATATTGCGGGTTGGGGGTAGGACAGTCATGTCAGGTGTCCCAAATGTGGGCGGGATTGATTTCGGTCGATCGCATGGGTGTTTAGGCGCCCACGGCATATGAATGCTTCTCGGAGGCGGTTGAGACTGGCGTCTTGGTGAATTTACAAACCTACCCCGGTTTAGACCTTTGGACATCAGGCCGATAGGCTACACGGGCTAGAGTCAGGACAGTAATTTCCTACCACCAAAACATTAGTCTCACGCGGTTTGGGTGACCAGAGGCCTATTTGGCGCCGCTCAATATTTGGGAGCGTAAGCATTAACGCTTTCGGTTCTCTTGAATTGAACTTTCAGGATTTGTCAAACTTCACAAATCTTTTCTCTTGAAAATCCTAAAGCTACGATTATTTTGGAATGGAGGGGTACATTTTAATATACATTGTACATGAGTATATATTAAAAATATGCAACTTACCTCAGTTCATGCATGGTTCGGTATAATCTCCTTGGTTGCAAAAAAAGTTAGATATGCGTATGAATATATATAGCATGTTCAAACTCACAACAAAGATTGATGCCCCTTTTACATCTGATTTACAAATGCCATTATCTCGGGTTCAAATAGATGAATGCACTTCCTATGAATTCGAATCTTTGAAACCCCCTTTATGTTGAATTCGACATGTATTTTATTTTGTAGCTAGCAATTTGGAATGTATCCATGCAAGTGACAAATGTATAAAGTGCTTCACACTAACAACATGGAGTGCACTAATTAATGTTTATATATGAATTGCAAAAGCATCCATTGCCTGTATTTCAAACCGCTCTCACTCTATGCATAGATAATATGAAATAAACACATGCACATGCTAGAATTCAATAGAGTATGGGTGTCTGATAGACCTATTTTCGTCCATACGCAATTTTGCAAAATTCATGATCTCATCCAAAAATAATAATGACATTTATATTTTAATTTAATGCATAGAACCGCCTTTTACACGTAGATGCACTATGCCTCGCCCCGTTCTCACAAACTCGTTATATATCTCTCTATCTAACGCATAAGTGCACACACTTTATATGCCTTGGCATTTCTCTTTCACACATGCTCACAATCTCTCTCAGGGTGTCGGGGTGTCTCACGCACATGCTCTCTCTGTTTCTCTCTCTCTTTCTGACTACTATGTACCACTCTTTTCACTAATCTCAGTTGGAAAACACTATTTCTCTCACATGCATATATACACATGCACGGTCTCTACTAGCCCTCTATACGCACATATATGTGCCTACGTGTCTCCCATACGCACATTATCTTTAGGCCTCTCTACACATTGCCCCCGACACACCTCTCTAATGGTAGTTGGAAGATGTGATTTCATCATATCATTCGGTAGGATATCCCTGGCTGTTAGGCTGGATGGTAATACGAGGCAAAGTTTTACCCTAGTTCGGATCGGACCCTTGCAGTTGAAGAAAGAGCCTACTCCTGGTACTGTATATTAATGATAGGGGTGTGTACAAAGTACACGTGAATACCAGGCATTGTGCGTGTGTTTATACTATCGACGAACTAGCCCCCAAGCTTGTATAACATACTAAGGGCCTAGGATTACAAATCATATATAGTCGGCTTATCACCAGTGGGGATAGAGTCCTCCGCGACTCTGGTAGCTTCGTGTTGTATGCCGATTCCTCCACATGGGTCTTTGTATAACACGTCTCGGTCCAACCTATATGTGGCGCAGGATGGAACCAACCCATGAGTCTTCATGTTGACCCACCACAACTAGAAATGATGTGCCCATCACACCACACACGCAATCGGCCACTAAGAAAATAAGCATATACAATAGTACAACGGTATCTAGCTCACGGTACTTCTCCATATTTTGTTGATGACACTGACGGACTTTGCATTTGATGCATGCTCCGTATTTTGTTGACGACACTTACGGTCATTGTATTTGAAGAGAAAGCACGATATGGTCACTGGACTTCAGAATAAGCTCATCATGGTCACCACATACATTTTGTCGTGCTAACCAACATGTGGTTGGATGGTTAGAGGACAATGGTTTCTCGAGCCCACCAAGGTTAAAGTCTCGGTGCTCGCATTTATCTTTTGTTATTTTCAGTATTTTCTGGCGATGTACGTTCAGTGGGAGGAGACGTTCCACTCGACTACTAGGCACCTATGGTGACTTCGTAAAATCTCAAGATCATGTAGATGAAAAAGTCAGTCGACTGACGTAGCCTCACCCGCATGTACACATGCACGCACGCAATACACGCGACGCATGTAGGCGCAACACCGCACGCATACACATAGCATACACGCACGCATGCTGGAGTGCAACACTGACACGTACACATGCACTCACGAACACACGCACGTACGCACCCATGCATGCAACACTGAAACGCACCCTTGCACGCACGCAACACTCGCACGCCTGCATGCATGCACCCTTTGTTAAGGACATGGATTGTTACGGGTATTAATCAATCTTATCTGTGATAAGCAGAACATTGATGTTTGCATCGGTCTTTATGAATCACAATGTATCGAACGGGCTAGCAACATAGTAGGCTTAACTACATGAAAAATATTACGTCACACTCAATGAACAATCATCGGTTTATGAAATGCCCGCTTCTGACCGCCCTGGCCCACCAAAGGTTGCTCTGCTGTGCGCTGCCTGCATTGGGTCACTGACATGCAGGCCATGCACCCAAAGATCCCACACGTTAGTGGAAGAACGGCGCGGTGTCCTAGGTCAGAGTCGAGGGCGCCACTCATGCGGCACGCCCGGCTGAACACGCCTCGCGCCGCATTCAAACCTCCATGAAACCCGCCTGTGGAAGCCAAGAAACCCACTCTAGACACACGTCCGTTCATGACCGGGCGGCGTTAAGCATACGCCGCCGAGCTCCTCCGTCCGCCGCCTATTTAATCTCCTATTTAAACGAGGCCAAACGCCGGCCAAGAATCGCACACCTCCGCCGCTCCCCTATCTCCTCCACCATTTTGTCCACTCTTACAATGGCTTATGAAGAGTAGTTATTCCGCATCCAAGCCGGCTGGGTAGAACGCCGGATACGAGCTATGCAGCTCGCTGATAGGTAGCGCAAAAGATAGGTAGCGCAGCATAGCGATAGAACGAAGAAACTAGCATAGCAATGATAGTAATGAGATCCAAGGTGACGATCATCTTGCCTGAAATCCCGCAAGGAAGAATAACGAGTCCATGAAGAAGACGAATGGATGAAGCCGAACCAAGCGTCGACGAACGAATCCTCACGATCGCAACGAAACGGGAACTAAAAAGAAGAAGCACACAACATAGTAAACACACCACACATAGACAAGACATGATACACAACCAAGCATGATGCATGACAAAGCTACATGAAGCTACTCATGGCAAGAGATGATGCATACAAGAGCAACACATCAAAGCAAGTTTAAATGAGGCCGGAAACAACATATAACATTTCCGGTAAGTCCTCATATGCAAATTTCGAAATTGGTCCAGATCTGAATAAACCTTATGTTCATGTTGTTAAAAAGCAAGTTAAGATGCACCACGATGATCTACACGAAATTCTAGTCAAGTTACATATAAAGTTCATTTAATTCGGAGCTACGGCCTAGAAGATATGAGCAAAACAAGATAAGCATGGCATTGATGCAAAATGCATACAAAAATCAAGCAAACACCTCAAAACAAGGATGCAACATGATAATATGAAACTACATGCAATTCTAAGCAAGTTTCATATAGAGCACACTCAAAACGGAGCAACGGTTCAACACATGCACTCTATACAAGTTTAAAGGACAAGCTGTCCAAAACAGCAACTAGGCATATTGCAAGCACCTAAACAACATGCTACGGAATCTCAACGAGAAAACAAAAGGCACGGGCACGATGTACAGGTGAAGCATGACAAAAGATGAACACTGAGCTATCTCCAGAAACAACTAGAACATGCTCAAAAAGACATGGCAAGATTGCATATAATAACAGTTTCAGACTTTACAGAAATAACATCAGGTTGCAATGTTTAGAGCTATCAAACAACATGCTACATGAACTTATCATGGCAAACAAAGGCATGGCATGAACCTACTAAATGGATAGAACAAAAGTCCTTTACTGACCATAAGCCAAAAAGGATCATAAGATATGATGGCACCCATGTAAACATGGCAAGTTATATGACAGATTCATACATGGCAGGAACAACAATAAGTAGGCATGTTGGTGAGCTTGAACCACTCACCACAGAGCAATACATGGCATGGCAAGGCAACTCACAGTAAGAAGACATGGCATAGAAGCTATACATGGCAAGAACAACATCATAGCATACACGGATCAACTACAACAACCTTGGCAAAATTGAATAACATGTAAACAACCTGCCAGGAAACATTTTATAGCAAAAGTAGAGCTCAATTGACTCAAGCTATCGCACTCCATAATTGCAAACAAGGGCATGGATGGATAGAGCAAGACATGTGTAACAAAACATCCTTACTGAAGTATCTCAAAATATGCATGGATCTCTCGGTAGCATCAAGTTTACATGACATAAAAATATCAGCAGAACAGGGGCTGAAATCAGCAACATCATGAAGCCTAGTTTGCATGCTTGTTCTAGTCACCAAAGAGATCACAAAAATACATGGCATACACCCCTGTAAAGATGGCATGGCATAGAACAAAACACATGTAGGACTCAAGTTCATAGGATGCACACATCAATCATGGCAAAAATGACAAAAGTGCATGTTCTGATAAGAATCTGAAACTAACATCACATAGCCCTCTTCTAACAGCATTTCGGGCATCAAGATGAGCTCAAATGAACATGATGCAATGGAATGAAATGATCTACTCGTGGAGGCGAACAATTTGACATATTACAAGCACGAAACGGAGCAATACACAGAGAGTTATGATGCGATGAATATGGCAACATAATGCAATAAAGTTCGGGACTTAGAGAAAAACGAGGGAGGGAAGAAGTCAACCTCCAGATCCAGATCGGGATCGGCTCGCGAACCGAGGTTCGCCGGAGTGGAGGGGATAGCGGGGAGAAGCCGAAGGAGGACGGGCGACGCTCCCGGGCGGGTCGCGCCGGCGGCGGAGGCGGCGGCGCGGCGGCGGCGGGAGGAGCGCAAGCGCATGCCGGGAGGCGGGCGGCGAGGAGATGCTGCAGGCGGGCGGCGGCATGGCGCGCCAAGCCGGGCGGAGGGCGCCCGGCATGGCAGGCGCGCGGGCGTGGCGCGCCGCGACGCTACCGGGTTGGCGAGGCGAGACGGCGGGCGCCGGAGATGCGGCGGCGGCGGAGTTACTGGCCGAAGGCTTGAGCCCTCCGACGAGCGGCGGCGGCGGCGACTCGGTCCCCATGGGCGGATCTGGGCCCCGCGGGCCTGGGGCGGCGGAGGAGAGAGAGGGCAGCGTGGATGAGGTGGCGCCCTCTGATTCGCCGAGGGACGGCGGCGGACGTGTCCGCGCCGGGCGGACGGTCCGGCATGGAGGAGGAAGAAGGAGGCTAGGGTTTGGATCCGGGATTTCGGGGGAGATCACATATTTATAGGTAGAGGGAGCTAGGAGTGTCCAAATGAGGAGCGGTTTTCGGCCACGCGATCGTGATCGAACGACCGAGAGCATGGAGGGGAGTTAGATGGGTTTTGGGACACTTTGGAAGGGGTGTTGGGCTGCAAACAAAAGAGGGCTTTGCGGTTACCCGGTTAACCGTTGGAGTACCAAACGACCTCCAAATGGCACGAAACTTGACAGGCGGTCTACTGGTGCTATACCAAGGCCGCTAGAAAAACCTCGGGCCATTCCAAGAAAGTTTAATACCCACACATGAAAAGAGGTAAAAGGGGCGCCGGGAGACATAGGAGTGCCGGATTGCAAAACGGACAACGGGGAAAATGCTCGGATGCATGAGACGAACACGTATGCCAATGCGATGCACATGATGACATGATATAAAATGCAGATGATGACATGGCAAAATGCAACACGCAAGCAAATGACATGGCAAAGACGGCGAATAACTGGCAGACACCTGGCACATCGAATCCGGGGCGTTACAACGCTCCTCCACTAACAAGAGATCTCGTCCCGAGATCTTAGGACCGAGACGGAAGAGAAAAGGGATGAGGTGAAACAAGAACTCAAGAGAAGAAGCAAAGAATCGAGAGCACTCAAGAAAAAGAGAGGAACGACGAGAATGCCGAGAATTGAAAGCTCGCAGAATCAGATAGACTATGAAACCACTCGTTCTAACCGGAGTGGTTAGAATGAGAAAAGAAACGAATAAGACTGAAAGGATTTAGGCAGCACTCCGGCTAAAACATGGAGGAATAGAACTTGAACTTGAGAGGATGGAATGATACTTGATGAAGACATGACACAAAACCTCCGGAAAGAATTGAAAAAGTTGAATGAAAAGAACGGATAAGAATATGACAACTTGTGCCACGAATGAAATTGAAAGCATCTTTAGAAGGAAGGTTTAAACGGAGTTGTTGAGACAATCAACAACGAAAAGAATATGCTTGTTGTGGACTTATAGGTAACATCTCAAGATCATAAGGTGATAACCAGCCACAAACGGAAATGATTTGATAGCTGAGAAGAACGAAGAAATGCAAAACTCCACTTCAAAAGAAAACGGAGAATTAATTGCACTTCAAGATGCGAGAAGAAAAGATACTTGAACTCCGCCAACAAGAATCTTGATGAACTCTTGAGAGAATGAATTAAATCATGAAGAACCACCATGAAGAACTTCGGTAACAAAAAGGATGATGAGATAGAATGAAGGAAGAAAGAATAGGATGAGCCTTGCGGTGATTTAGATGGAGGTTCCGACGAAAAGGCCGAGGAAATTTGAACTCCGGAAAAGAAAAGATGAAGACACTTGGAAGTAGAATTTATTCCTCAAGAACAAACTCCGAAGAAAAAGATTAATCGCTTGGATGAAATAAGAATAAGATTTATTGTATGCTTATCCTTCATCAAATTAAATTGATGACAAACAATGGATTTTGCAAACTACTTATTCTTCTTGAAAAAGAATTGAGAAGTGACATATCACAAACTTGAGAAGGTCTTCATGAACCACCGGTAGGATTGAAAGGAACGAATGGATTAAAATGATAATCAAAGAAAAAGAATCTTGAACGAACCACCGTTAGAATTTGGAAATGACTGATGAAAGAGAATGAATCACCGGGAAGAATTAGAAGAACAAATAAGCTAGAGGGGATTTAGATGCAAAAGAACAAAGAGATCATGAGCTGATTAAAGAACACTGGAACGAAGCACCGGGATAAATAGAGAACGATGGCTGGAATGATGGCCTCTGTTGAAAAGAAACAGAAATCAACTCCTGAAATACTCCGGATGGATGAAAAGAATATCTGACAAACTGAAATAATTCGAGAGGATGATATGAAGCTAGAACCATGAATCTTCGAGAGAACGGACAAAATTTAGAGGAAAATTCTCTTCAATCTTCAAATGATGAGGAGAAAACACCACCAAAATTAATGAGATACTCCGGGAGAATTAAAAGCGAAGAGGTTGAGCCCACAATGAAATGATTTGAAATTGATCTTGGAAAAGGCATGTGACTATTGGAATCCATTCTTACGTCATACTTGAAAAGAATTGGGAATAGCTCCGGGGAAATTAAAAGAGTCAGGTAAGATCCTGGGAAAGACCTGTGGGTTAGGGCCCACTAAAAGAAAACACCGTTGGAAAGGGATGTTGAACAGATAGATGATGCACCGGAAGAACTGAAATATTTGACTGAGGTGACAACCTCGAATTAATTGGAACACAGACGAATCTCCTGAGATGTCTTCCACACTCTGGAATGATAAAATGGCGAGAGGCCAACAAGCAAAGGGAACACTTGAGTCGAGGAAAAGAATATGATCGAACCAAGAAAATTGAGTTGAAATCCACGGAAAGAAAGGGATGAAGAATGACGAACGAGACGAGAATTCACCGGTTGGAATGATTGAGGGAAGACTGAAGAGGCTCCACACGAATGGAATTGATGGTCGAAACAGACTCAAACTCCGGGAAGAAAAGGGGTGGGAGGGTGGGAAAACAAAGGCAACTTGGAAGGGGAAACCGACGAATATCTTGAAGAGAAAACACCAGTTGAAATCATTGAGGAAAGAAAGCAAAGACTTCGCACGAGTAGAAGGATACTCAATAGCGGACTCCGGTTCCGAGAAGAAGAAGGGTGGGCGGGTGGGAAAAATAAGGACAACTTCGGACAAGGAAAAATAACGACGTCGGAGGAAGAACTGAGGATTGAACTTGGCAAAGATGAAGATAGTCGAGTCGACTTGACGAGAAATGCACCGGATGAAAAGAGCTGAGGGCCAACGATCGGAAAACCAACTGCGTGATCCTAAAGAAAATTTGAAGGGGAAGAGAAGTAATTCAAAACACCTACGCCAAGATTCCTTACCGTGAGCGACGAAGGGCTGAGGAGTAAAAAGAATTCCTACTCTCGATATTACTAGACTCCAAAAACAGTTTTCTTCTAGACTCAACAACGGCCAAACTACACGATCAATCAAGGGGGCTCCTAAGGTCGGTCGAGGCTCTGATACCAACTTGTCACGCCCAATATGCGACCCTATCCAAAAGGAACTCGACGGTCCCACCAAGGATAGACCCGCATATTGAAACGCTTTTGCAAGGTGGATATCATTACATCAACATTACATAATAGTGGGGATACATACATAAGGCATACAAAGACACAAGAATACATCAACAACATATACAAGAGATCAACATCCGACTACGGATGGAACACAAACAGAAACTCAAACGACATCCACCCTGCTAGCCCAGGCTGCCGACCTGAACCTATCCCCCGATCGAAGAAGAAGCAGAAGAAGAACTCCAACACAAGCAAACATCGCGCTCGCGTCATGATCATCGCAAACCTGTACCTGCAACTGGTGGTGTAGTAATCAGAGCCACGAGGACTCAGCAATCCCATTACCATGGGTATCAAGACTAGCAAAGCTTAATGGGAAAGGAAGGGATACAGTGGTGAGGTTGCAGCAGCGACTAAGCATATATGGTGGCTAACATACGCAAATGAGAGCGAGAAGAGAAACAAAGGAACGGTCGTCAACTAGTAATGATCAAGAAGTGATCCTGAACTCCTACTTACGCCGACATAACCCGAAACCGTGTTCTCCTCTCGATCAACCCCAAAAGAGACACTCACGTTACGCACACGGTTGGTGTATTTTAGAAGAGTTTTCTTCAAGTTTACTACAACCGGATATTAACAAATTCCCATCTGCCACATAACCGCAGGCACGGCTCTCGAAAGTTTATACCTGCAGGGTGTCCCAACTTAGCCCATGATAAGCTCTCGCGATCAACGAAGGATATTCCTTCTCCCGGAAGACCCGATCAGTCTCGGAATCCGGCTACAAGACATTTCGACAACAATAAAACAAGACCAGCAAGGCCTCCCGCGCGTGCGACACCTCGATAGTAGCCACAGATCTCGCCTCGAGCCACGACCGGATGAGCAGTCCGTACAACTAAAACCAGCCCTCAAGTTTCCCGAGGTGGCGCCAAAGGGTTCTAGTTTGGACCAACACTTAGACAAGCATTGGCCCGGGGCTAAAATAAAGATGACCCTTGGGTTAATTACTCCCAAGGGAAATGTAGGTGGTGGTGAGGCAAAAGGTAAAACCAATGTTGGGCCTTCTTTGGAGGAGTCTTATTCAAAGCGAACTGTCAAGGGGGTCCCATAAATCACCCGACCGCGTTAGGGACGCAAAATCCGGGAACATAATACCGATATGACGGAAACTAGGGCGGCAAGAGTGGAACAAAACACCAGGCATAAGGCCGAGCCTTCCAACCTTTACCAAGTATATAGATGCATTAATTAAATAAGATATATTGTGATATCCCAACAAGTAAACATGTTCCAACAAGGAACAACATCTCCATGTTCCAACAAGGAACAAACTTCATCTTCACCTGCAACTAACAACGCTATAAGAGGGGCTAGCTGAGCAAAGCGGTAACATAGCCAAACAACGGTTTGCTAGGAAGGGTGCAAAAGGTTAGAGGCTGACATGGCAATTTGGGATGGCTTGAGGAGCAAAAGATAGGTAGCGCAGCATAGCGATAGAACGAAGCAACTAACATAGCAATGATAGTAATGAGATCCAAGGTGATGGTCATCTTGCCTGAAATACCGCAAGGAAGAAGAATGAGTCCATGAAGAAGACGAATGGATGAAGCCGAACCAAGCGTAGACGAACGAATCCTCACGATCGCAACGAAACGGGAACTAACAAGAAGAAGCACACAACATAGTAAACACACCACACATAGACAAGACATGATACACAACCAAGCATGATGCATGACAAAGCTACATGAAGCTACTCATGGAAAGAGATGATGCATACAAGAGCAACACATCAAAGCAAGTTTAAATGAGGCCGGAAACAACATATAACATTTCCGGTAAGTCCTCATATGCAAATTTCGAAATTGGTCCAGATCTTAATAAACCTTATGTTCAAGTTGTTAAACAGAAATTTAAGATGCACCACGATGATCTACACGAAATTCTAGTAAAGTTACATATAAAGTTCATTTAATTCGGAGCTACGGCCTAGAAGATATGAGCAAAACAAGATAAGCATGACATTGATGCAAAATGCATACAAACATCAAGCAAACACCTCAAAACAAGGATGCAACATGATAATATGAAACTACATGCAATTCTAAGCAAGTTTCATATAGAGCACACTCAAAACGGAGCAACGGTTCAACACATGCACTCTATACAAGTTTAAAGGACAAGCTGTCCAAAACAGCAACTAGGCATATTGCAAGCACCTAAACAACATGCTACAGCATCTCAACGAGAAAACAAAAGGCACGGGCACGATGTACAGGTGAAGCATGACAAAATATGAACACTGAGCTATCTCCAGAAACAACTAGAACATGCTGAAAAAGACATGGCAAGATTGCATATAATAACAGTTTCAGACTTTACAGAAATAACATCAGGTTGCAGTGTTTAGAGCTATCAAACAACATGCTAAAGGAACTTATCATGGCAAACAAAGGCATGGCATGAACCTACTAAATGCATAGAACAAAAGTCCTTTACTGACCATAAGCCAAAAAGGATCAGAAGATATGATGGCACCCATGTAAACATGGCAAGTTATATGACAGATTCATACATGGCAGGAACAACAATAAGTAGGCATGTTGGTGAGCTTGAACCACTCACCACAAAGCAATACATGGCATGGCAAGGCAACTCACAGTAAGAAGACATGGCATAGAAGCTATACATGGCAAGAACAACATCATAGCATACACGGATCAACTACAACAACCTTGGCAAAATTGAATAACATGTAAACAACCTGCCAGGAAACATTTTATAGCAAAAGTAGAGCTCGATTGACTCAAGCTATGGTACTCCATAATTGCAAACAAGGGCATGGATGGATAGATCAAGACATGTATAACAAAACATCCTTACTGAAGTATCTCAAAATATGCATGGATCTCTCGGTAGCATCAAGTTTACATGACATAAAAATATCAGCAGAACAGGGGCTGAAATCAGCAACATCATGAAGCCTAGTTTGCATGCTTGTGCTAGTCACCACAGAGATCACAAAAATACATGGCATACACCCCTGTAAATATGGCATGGCATAGAACAAAACACATGTAGGACTCAAGTTCATAGGATGCACATATCAATCATGGCAAAAATGACAAAAGTGCATGTTCTGATAAGAATCTGAAACTAACATCACATAGCCCTCTTCTAACAGCATTTCGGGCATCAAGATGAGCTCAAATGAACATGATGCAATGGAATGAAATGATGTACTCGTGGAGGCGAACAATTTGACATATTACAAGAACGAAACGGAGCAATATGCAGGGAGTTATGATGCGATGAATATGGCAACATAATGCAATAAAGTTCGGGACTTAGAGAAAAACGAGGGAGGGAAGAAGTCAACCTCCACATCCAGATCGGGATTGGCTCGCGAACCGAGGTTCGCCGGAGTGGAGGGGACGGCGGGGAGAAGCCGGAGGAGGACGGGCGACGCGGCTCGGGCGGGCGGGTCGCCGGGCGGCGGAGGCGAAGGGGCGGAGGCCCGGCGGAGAGGGCGCGCTGCCGGGAGGCGGGCGGCGAGAGATGCCGGCAGGCGGGCGGCCATAAGCGCGCCAGCGGGCGCGGGCGGGGCGCCCGGGCGGGCGCGGCGCGGCGGCGGCGGCGCAGCGGCGCGACGCCGGGGTTGGCGAGGCGAGACGGCGGCGGCGGAGCTGCGCCCGAAGGCTGGGCGCCGGTCCGCACGGGCGGCGGCGGCGGCGACTTCGGGCCCCAAGGCCGGATCTGGGCCCCGCCGGCCCTGGCGGTGGCGGAGGAGAGAGAGGGCCGGCGTGGATGAGGTGGCGCCCTCTGATTCGCCGAGGGACGGCGGCGGACGTGTCCGGCACCGGCGGACGTGTCCGGCGCGCGGAGGAAGAAGGAGGCTAGGGTTTGGATCCGGGATTTCGGGGGAGATCACATATTTATAGGTAGAGGGAGCTAGGAGTGTCCAAATGAGGAGCGGTTTTCGGCCACGCGATCGTGATCGAACGACCGAGAGCATGGAGGGGAGTTAGATGGGTTTTGGGCCACTTTGGAAGGGGTGTTGGGCTGCAAACAAAAGAGGGCTTTGCGGTTACCCGGTTAACCGTTGCAGTACCAAACGACCTCCAAATGGCACGAAACTTGACAGGCGGTCTACCGGTGCTATACCAAGGCCGCTAGACAAACCTCGGGCCATTCCGAAAAAGTTTAATACCCGCACATGAAAAGAGGTAAAAGGGGCGCCGGGAGACATAGGAGTGCCGGATTGCAAAACGGACAACGGGGAAAATGCTCGGATGCATGAGACGAACACGTATGCCAATGCGATGCACATGATGACATGATATAAAATGCAGATGATGACATGGCAAAATTCAACACGCAAGCAAATGACATGGCAAAGATGGCGAATAACTGGCAGACACCTGGCGCATCGAATCCGGGGTGTTACACTAATGCATGTCTGGGTTGAATAAGGAAAGGAAGGGAGACTGTAATGTCCAATAGAGTAGGCATCGAACCCGCATCTAGGTTGAAAAGGGGAAAAATCAGTAGCTAAGGAACGAGTCTCGTGTCTCTTGGTTGAAGAAGGGTAGAAAGGCATGACAACGCCATAGAGAATGACCAGGTCGATCGGTTTGTTGTCCTCACATAGGAAAAAGGTGGCTAAAGAGAACAAAAATGGGACGTAATCCACATATGCTGCCTGGATATTTGTTGCTCTGGGCAACCATACCTCCCTCACCACCCTGCGTCCGTGGAGGTACATCGTCTCGGTGCGCCTAACGTCCGAATGGGCCTCCCATGCTCTTATTGCCACTTTTTTTGCTGTTAGTATAACGCCAGCAGTCAAGTCAAGCAATGCTACTGCTAAAGTGATGCCACATTTAACTAATGCCGCTCTCAGTCTAATGCCATAGATAAATTTAAGCAGTGCCATTTAATGTCACTGGATCATTTCAGGGTTAGCTGTTGATTGTGGATGTATTAAAGATTTTTCAGCTAAGGCATTCTAATGTTTGTTGCACAGCCAAGATACCAACGATGAAACTTGTTACTACCTTCAGATTTTTGCACTGTTAATGCTTATAGATTACATACCTCACTTTCATGAGATAAGTTAATTTTTTTATACAGTGTCACCAAAATGCCTAGGCGCTGATGTCATTTTATTTTGGTTAAACTGCCCAGACAATTATGAAGACGAGAGGAAAGGTCAAGAGTGGGCACCTCCTCCTCCGGCTGTTCTCTTGATTATCAAGAGGAAAGATCAAGTTTTTATGTTTGATCGATTATCAAGATTGGGATAGCAATTTTTAAGGTCCCCCGGAGTTCGAAATGATATTTACCGTGGAGGTACATGGTTTGCAATTTTTTATACTGTCATTAGTTAATAATGCTAGTTACCTTCAGACTTTTGTATTTGGTTTAATGCTCATGCACAGCTAGTATACCAATGCTGAAACTTGTTACCTTTACATTTTGAATTGTTAGTTCTTATAGAAACCTTCCAGTGCTAGAGTTTATTGAAATCTGTTCAGTAAAACCATTGTACTGTACCCTATAATAAACTAACTACTCTACTGTTGCACTAGCCACTGGATTAGTGTATATTTGTAGTATTCGAATGGTGTTTGTCACACCCTGATTTTCGTGGCACAACACTTAAGATGATAGATCATGATAAAATGTGGTTTGACAAAAACTTTTGCATTATTTGACTTTTTATTTGGAGTTGGTTTTCTCTCTGTGTGTTTTCAAGTGCTCTTAAAAGTCAACATAGTTTCACCTTCTACACTTCATCTCCTTGCCCCAAACTTCTGCCCAATGATCATGCCATGTGTATAGTGCAATATAGTATTTTCTTACAAAAATAATTTGGCCAAAAAGTATTTTCTAAAATTAGTTTTTCAAAAACCCCTAAATTGAGGTTTGTACTGCAAGTACTTGATTTGGGGTATGAAAAATATTTCAAAAAGTATATTTGAATCCCATTAGATGTAGGACTCCCATAAACCACAAAAATATAATTTTAAAAGCTATTTTCCTATTTTATATAAAGCTTTTCATTAAGGCCAGAAATGGTCTTTAATAGGAAAAAAATTATTTTATTGTTTCAAAAATATTTGACAAAAATCAGGGAAATTCAGTGGACATATATTTTCCATATACAAGAGTTTCAACACATGGTCATGTTCAAAATATTGGACAAAACCTCCCAAAACCAATTCTGCCCATTTCAAGGATTTGAAATATTTCTACAGGAAATATTTTCACAAAAATCCAAGAAAAGTCCAGCAAGTCACAAATGCATATTGTGATCACCTTGCAAAGCCTCATGTCAATTAAAGTAATTTTGGTTCATCAAAATGCCCCAAAACCCTCTCTGACCAGGATCATATTTGAACAAGTTTGTACTACCAACTTTCTCCCCTTAACCCAACTTTTGTGAGCATGTTCACATGACCAAATGAGGCCACTACACCAAGTAGTGCATCAAGGAGAAGTGTTTTGCTCAACTAGATCTACACAAGTCTACTTCTGCTCATTTCTAGGGTTTACAAAAGTTGCATTGGCAACTTTGCCCAAATAAGCTCCAAATTGGTGGAAGGCCATATTTATATGTATCATTTCACCCAGTGGAGTCTCATGGCATTTGGAGTTCATTTACTTAACCAAACAAGCATCAAACACCTTCTGCCACTTTACCAAAATTCCATTTTTGACCACTTCCACTAATCTCCATGACCTCCACTTTTTACCACAGCTCCTCCTAGACCCCTTTCACCTCCAGTAACAATGGCAAGTCCACAGCTCAATTATTGGATGGGTAAAGCCCTACTTTCTCTCTCTGGACAGCCCATTTCTCCCTCTTCCTCACCTCCCTCCTCACTCCAGTGGCCATCCATGGCATCCAATGCACCACCCCATTTCTTTACTCCCTCCTAGACCTACTAGACACCAAAGGACGCGCTCACCATGCATAAAGAATGGCCATGCCAGCCATTTGGGCGCTCTGAGCTGCCTTCTGATCGCTCCCTTGACCGTAGCCGCCTCTACAACCGCCTCCGGCCACCTCGGGCCTCCCACGCGCGCCTGCCGATGCGCCTCGGTGTCCGCAGCATGCTACGCGGTCGGCCCCCTTCTCTCTCCTCCTCCCCGCGCCTCCGCGCTAGCGAACAAAGGCCGCCCGAGCGCGCCAATGGAGCTGCTCGCCGCCACACCCCTGACCTCTCCCACTTCCTCTCTCTATCTCACCCGACGTGGTCGACGGCCAGGAACACCCTGACACCACGCCGCTTCCCCGAGCCTCAGCAGCGACGAGCGTGAGCTCGCCGGTGCACGGGTCTACTGGACCTCGCCGTTCGCCTATTTAAAGGCCTCCCGAGCCTCCCTATCACCACCGCCGCCTACCTACTCCAAAAGGCCCTGTGCCCTCCACTCTCCTCCAGAGCACCCGAGCTCGAGATCGAGCTCGAGCTCCACCGCCTCGGGTCGTCGTCGATCTCGGTGCACGGCTCCCTCTCCCCTCCTCTCTCGATCTGGACTCTCCACACCTCCTGATCATTTCCCCTCATCTCCCCTCTCTCTTGCAGTCAAAACGGCCGGAGCCATCGTCGCCCGACGCTCCTCCGCTTGAACCTCGTCGCCCGTGAACCATCGCTTCCTCCGCCAACTCCGCACCACCCGAACGGCGACAAGACGAGGAGTCCAGCGGTGCCATCAGCCCACCCCGCCGTGCCCGGAAGCGTCGCCGGTGAGCTCGGCACCCTCTCTGGGCCGAGGTTGAAGACGACGGCCGTGGGGCCCGTCGGTCAGCCTCACACTCTGACGGGTGGGCCCCACCCGTCAGGTTTAAACACGCACACGCGCGCACCGGTTCGCTGCGTCGGCCGAAGGCGTATTTTGCCTTTACGCCTTCGATGTGGCAGCCTCGCGTGGGCTGTAACCCATCTGGGCCTGCTGCCTTTGTGGTCCTTCCGCCCAGCTTGCACAATGCTGATTTTCCTTTTCTTTTCTCATCATTTTCCAAATATTCCACAGGATTAAATACTTGTCCAAATAAATTAATTCCAAATCCTAAATTCCTAGAATATTGCAACTTATTTAATGGTGCAACTTTCATTCAAATCCAGCAACCTTTTCTTCACTTTAAATATTTAAATGTGATTTTAAGCATTTAAATATGCCTTTGTAAATCCATTTCTCCTATTTTGCTACACCAAATCCAAAACTAGGAATTTTCCCCTTCTTAGTTTTCAATCTAGTGTTTTACAAAAATGAGTTGACATTTTTCTGAGCACTTTGGTTTTTCTGTTTTATTACTGCCTTATTTTTCTCGTTATTATTCTGCGACGATAGATTGCGTTGCCGACGAAGGAGTTGGACCAGAAGACTTTGAAGACCCAGGAGACTTTGTTGAGCCAGGCAAGCAGCCCTTTGATCATGTCTATGAAACCCTTTTTATGCATGTCATATAGCACCATATTGTTGTCGCAATGGAATCATGATGAGGTGGTAATCACCTTGATGGGTTGCCACCGTACTTCCTCGTTGATACTTGCATTGTGCATGACCCTACCTTCTTATGAGGGTTATGCCGGTGGGAGTAGATAGGATGCTAATGTAGTGCTACGCAAAAGGGGCGGGTATATGCATGGTGAAGGAGATAAAGTATTTTCAAAGGACTTTTCGAAAACCCCGTCGGGTGCCACTTATGCCCGAGGGAGATGATGAGTTGGGTAGCCACTTGATGACGAAGTGGTGTACCGAGGCAAGTGTGTGTGTTGTTTTCAAAAACGGATTGGTTTAAGTTGCGACTGTTATTCCAACCTTACATGCGCAACCACTGTACCCTTATATGGGAAAGGGCATTATTGATTACCTAGGACGATACTAGGTTGGAGCCCGCATTACTAGTGACGGGGGAGAGTTGGTGCTCTCTCTCGGGACGGGGTCGTGCCAGGTAGGGCGGCCATGACTGTCTTTACAGGGCACCGGATACACCTTTATGTCCCCTCTCGGATGTTACGATCTCGAGTGAGTCTCGTGGGATGTACATCGTGAGGATACGGAACAACGAGTGGACTCCTTGTTAGTGTCGTCTAGGGAAAGATAGTGATCGGGTGCTTACCCCGGGTACTTGAGGTATCACGGGTCGTGGATGACATGGAAGTTCCCCGGATCTTGTGGGTAAAGTGTGCAACCTCTGCAGAGTGTAAAACTATTCGAATAGCCGTGTCCACGGTCAAGGACAGTTGGGTAACCGCTCTTGGGCTACGTCCACATGTTTACAAACCAGTGGGTGTGTTTCGATAAGTGGGAAGATCTACTTGGGTCAATTCAAAGGACTTGACATGATTGTGTTGGGTGGGTGCCCACTCTATTTTTGTTAATATCTGTAACCTGTCCTCATGGTTACTTGAATTCTCTTGATGCATGTCTTACAAGTTGTCGAACATGTCATTGCACTCAAAACTAGCTTTCTGCAAAAAGAAATTTACCTATATCATGCATTGTTGTATCTTGAACCAAAAACATGGGTTGCTTGCGAGTACATTCAAAGTAGTAATTGGCTTGCCACTGGTTATTTAATTGACCAGGCATGGAAGAACCGGAGTTCGAAGAAGAGTTCTTTGGAGACGAACATGCGAACTAGGACGTTTCCCAGTCAGAATGCCTGTAGGGTTAAGGCAGATGGCATGGGTTCTACTTATCGACGAAGATTTCCGCTGCTTGTGTTTCATTTGATGTTCAGCCCTTAAGGCATTATCTATGTAAGACTTGACCATAACGGTCATAATTTGTGTAAGACGGTATGTATGGATGTAAGACTCCTGTATTCAGCTTCTGCGTGGTCAGTGAGCATTGATCTCTGGGATCACTGTATACGTGCATTCGGTGATCACGACTTATGAGTCGGGGTCCCCACAGTGTTGCATTAGCGTATGGACATAAATAAAGTGTGGCAAGCTTTCCTAGATATGTGCTCAAGAAAACTACTACCTATTTTTCTAAATACTAGACGTTTGAGTACTTTAAATTGAACCGCGAAAACGTCTTATATTAAGGAACAGAGAGTGTAGAGTTCACTCAAATTATCCCGGTAAAGCTAGTCACACATTTGTTAAAATTAATGTTCATTATGTTATCGGAGGAGGTCTGTATGTTTGTCTCTAATGCCTGTCTACTACATACCCGACATCATGATGTAATGTTAAGTCATTTCCTTTTGTACAGTGTAAAACTAAATTGTCAAGGCGGTGATGGCATTTTATTTTAGTAGAACTGCACAAAATTTGCTTAAAAGAAGAGGAAAGGTCAGAATGGCTCAGTTTTGAAAAAAAACTATGTATGCCTTCCTGACATCACCATTGTTGCTTTATTTATTCCTTCAAACAGGTGGTTAGAAACAGTCTTGCTACCTTTTCCCATTAAGAAATTAGAATGCTTATATTTGTGAGTCTATGCTTCAACTAGTGCCACTTCTATAGTAATCACACTTTCAATATCTATGCAAACAGGGATGCTCAATTTTAGTGGAGCAGCACAAAAAGTCCAACTGGTTCAACATTAGGAGCATGTTTTTTTCCAAACCTTTATATCCAATTGGTGGCACTATGAGCTGTTCATTACGAAGGTACATGGTTTGATACTATCTTGCTACTCTTTTTGTACTGTCATTAGATAGTAATACTAGTGGTTTGCGTGTGAATTTATTGGAAGGGTGGACCTACATTGGAGGTGCAGGACAGGATTCAATGATTGGATGCTCAATTTCGGTTGTATCGATTTCGCCTCTTCCATCACTGCGAACATGGTGTGGTATAGTGTCCAACCCAATTCTGTCCTGGATTTGGGCTAGTTGTTGCACCTTGAGGATCAAGTTCTTTGCTTGGATGTTGGTCATGGATCGGCTGAATACCCAGGATATGCTGGAGAGAAGGCACTGGAATGTTTCTGACTCAAATTGGTGTGTGCTGTGTCCCACACACACCAAGGAGGACAGGGATCACCTTTTCTTTCAGTGTAACTTTAGTTGCAGGGTCTGGAATTATCTTCAAATTAGCTGGCCTACTGGAGATGACATGATTGCCATTGCTTATCAAGCTATAAGGGATTTTGCAAGGCCTTTCTTCTCTGAAGTTGTTTTTCTAGCTTGCTGGAATATCTGGAATGTTAGAAATGACAGGGTTTTCAGGAATATCAAACCATCTTTTCGTAGGTGGAGATCTTCTTTCATTTTGGACATTTCTCTTTTAGTTCATAGGATTAAACCTAAGTTCAAAGATGATCTGATTAGATGGATCTCTTTTTTGCCTCCTTGAGGTTAGTTTTTTACCTTTGCCTTTTCTCTTTTAGGGTCTCTCTGACCTTGTAATTACTGCACATATGTATTTTTGTTTGGGAGCAATAAAATTGCTGTGGGGCCTAAGCCCTACAGTTTCAGGTAAAAAAAACATGTTGTGGTATATGTTTACTAGCTGCTTGATATTTGTGCAGACAGAGATGTCTGCCCGTTGCTATTTGGCAAACAAACAAAGTGTCCGCAATTTTGGTTGAACTGCACAAGAGAATAGTATAGTCACTGCATGCAGTGCCATTTGAAAATAGACACAAAGATTGGATAGTCACTTCATGGACTGCAGAAAAGTAGTATTGTACTATTTACTGGCCAACACTTGGTGCTTCATTGCTTTGGTCTGATTATACAATGGGCATCATTTTCCGTAAGTTAAAGTTTGTATTCCGAAAATAGTCTCGCGGTGTGATCGAGAGAAGACCAAATCATATTGCAGTGGATGTTCCTCCATCATGTGTGGTTCATTCTCATGGTTCCAGCTGTTGGTGAAACCACTTACGTTTGCAAGAGGAATTGTAGACTTCACAAAAAAATTGTCTTTCAGTCTGTACTGAATGTTGGCCAAGAGAAGCATCCATGTTAGTAGGAAGAACAGATGTTTTTTCTAGATCTTTGCTTTTGGAGCTACATATTTGTATATGATCTGTGAATCATTGAGATGCATTAACATTTTGATCTTATGTATGGGAATCGTACTAGTTAGTTTTAGTTGCGACGCAAGATCCAAAGTGGCTGATCTTTGCTTTTGGAGCTACATATTTGTATATGATCTGTGAATCATTGAGATGCATTAACAGTTACTTATTTCTGTTCGCTCAGTGTTTACAAATTCTTGATCGATCACTAGCTAGCCTACAAATGCACACTGGCAGTTTTATTTGCGACGAAGATGCGAAGTGGCAGTTTTTGAATAAAAATGCCTACCTCTGAAAAAGCGACAAGCTACACTATCGATCCTACGGATAAATAGCGTATCACACACGTACTACCTCCTTTCCGGTTTGCAGGGCTCAATTCAAGAAATGACCTACTCGATCCTACACGAATAAATAGCGGATCACGCACGTACTAGTACCTCCTTTCCGGTTTGCGGGCTTAATTCAAACCTCTCACCAACCAAGGTACTCCCTCCGTCCGGGTTTATTAGTCCCGTGAGCAAAGCAGCAAGACCAAGGCATGGCAATAATTAACGGCATGCGAAGTTTAAGCCTAATTAATTCCAGCGATTTAAGTGGCTGCATGTGTGCCCTCGGCTGTGACTCATTGCATCTGCTTGCGTCTTCGCCTGCGGCGATTCTCGATCGCTCGCATGCAGCCGCCGTAATTAAGGCAGCTAAGCGATGCGAAAAAGATATGCTTTAATTGTTGCGGGCTTTTAAATCCGTGAAATCATTATTGACAAGGAGGAGATGATTCGAGTGCACTTGTTTGACCGCCATGCGGCGTGCGACCCGAGCACGGACGGGATGGCACAATGATAATTTCAGTTTCCCTAGTTTTCCACGGCAAGCTGGCGCGCTAAGCCATTATGCATTGAATTCCGATGACCGTCGCGCTACCTTCCCCCTATAAGTACTGTTTCCAGGCATTCTCCAGTGCCACCGTGACCCAACTCGCCATATCCTCATAAGCCCCCACCAGCCTGACGTCGCTCGCCACGTCTGCCATGCCCCCGCCCGTCCGTGGTAGGCGACGCCGGAGGCGGTCACCGCCGGAACCAGTGTTCGGTTTTTCACCGAAGGGCAGACGGAGGGAGGAGGCATTCTATCTGTCTTTAGATGGCAATGCGCAGATTGAGGAGTTCTTGGAGTGCGACCGCATGGCGGAGGAGCAGGAGTTGTTGGAGCGCGACCGCCTAGGGGAGGAGCAGCGTAACACCGATTTGTGGCGCCAGCGGGACATGGAGCAGCAGCGCACCGACGCTCTGAGTCGCGAGCAGAGCGCCCGCAACTGGGCCGACTACGTGGAGGCCGGCGCCCGACAAATAGCCACGAGGCTGTCGGGACGCGACGCTGCGTTCGCGACGCCAACTTTTACTACCAGCTCGTCAAGTGGGTTTCCCGCTTGGAAGCCGAAGCTTCGGTGGATCACGCCGGCATGGAAAGGGCCAACGCGCATGTGCAACGCGCCCTGTCGCACCTCTGGCAAGTCCGAGGCAAGGCGCAGGACGCCATTGCCGGCGTTTAGCGTGTACCGCCGACATCGTCTAGTTAGCTAAGAGTAAGTTAGTACTTGTCTAGTGGGAGTAGATAGTTAACTTGGCTATGATGGTTGTCAACGTGGAAGTTCAGTACTCTATATGTGGATCAGACCTGTTACTTTGCTCTGAATGTTGAACTTTCCGTTTGAACGTATGGAATGGGCTATTGTTTTTTAAATGGGTTGTATTTGTCCTCCACGGGTTTAGAGGCTGACTTGTGCGCCTAGCAAGTTAACGTACACAATCGGGAGATGATTGTGCGTGGAAGAGATGACAGCGAGGACCCGCCAAGGTCATGGCGAGATGCAAGCAAGTGCTTCCTTATTTCAAGCCAATAAAAAATGGCTCCTCCTAGTGGATTCGACATCCGGGTCCCATGCCATTGTCAGCGTAGTCAATAAGCGAGAGAATTACTGTGAGCGGTGACACGTGGACCCAACAGCTCGCCAGATTATTTTGTTTTGGGTTAATTTGATAAATGCCTCCAGAAATGCCACTGCAATTTCCAAACTTTGAAAAATGCCATTTCATGCCATTTCTAGTGGCATTTTTGAAGTCCGAGTGGCGTTTTCAAAGTTTGCAAACTGCGTTGGCATTTTCAAAGTTTGCAAAAATTGCAGTGGCATTTTTCAAAGTTTGGAAATTGCAGTGGCATTTTTATGAATCGCCATAATTGGAGTGGCATTTATCTAATATGTTTTTGAGATGGAAGCAGGGTGTCAACTGGGCTGTGCGGGACACTCTGGCCTGTCTAGACAACCTTTTCTTTTATGTTTACCACAGACCAGCCCAATAGTTTTTTTTCTTTTTGAAAATGGCTAGCCCAGTTATTTTGTGACTTGTCAAGTAAGTCCCTTTATCAGGCCTGTTGGGCTAGACGAGGAGAGCTTCATTCGGCTGGCCGAGAGAATGGCCTATCAGTAATGAGAAATGGGTTGTACATTTTTAAAACGCATCAAACCGACAATTAGTTTCAAATATATTTTTTTCCATTTCGAGATTTTAAATTGCATTGATTTTTATGCGTGGACAATTTATTGGATTTTATATTGATATACATTTATTTTTAAAATCAGTCTGAATATGACTCAAAATTTTGGGATTAAAAACAGTTCAGACCGCACCGACATATGCAAAATTTCGTATGATTTTTTAACTGTGGCCACAATATCGGCTGTCATGCTAACAAAAAGAATATGGGCTCCGAAAAAACCCGTAAGAATTAGCAAATGGGCTGTAAACTATTTGAAATAATGGCGGATGGGTTGTATCTTGTTTTCCACAGATTTGAGGCTTTCCACGGATGGCACAGATCTTCGTTGGATGTCCATCCAACGGCCGTCGTCTTCTTCAATCTCTGCTCTTCTGCTCGGCCCGCTCAAACAAGCGCCGCTGGACTGCTGCTCCCTCCTCCCCGGCAGGCCGTGCTGCCTTGTGAGCCTCACCGCCCCACCGTACTCCCATCGCTGGCCTAGCTATCCTCTACTCACCCTCAGTCCCACACATGTTGTTATTCTCCGTGCGACGGCGACGAACGAAGAACCCTCGTACTCCTCCGCATGGGAAATAACTGCCGAGTATTCCACGGCTCCGTGTCGTTCCTTCCTAGGCCTCGCCATCGTCCACGCCACAGTGCTCTCGGCGCGCCTGGTCAGCGTGGTCAATGAGCGACATCCATCGGAAGTGGATCGTGCGTGGAGAGGCTGACAGCTGGGCCCCGCAAGGAAATGCCTCCTTATTACGCGCAAAATAATGATTCCTCCACCTGACATCTGGGACCCACCGAAAGGGCCTCTATATTTGACGAAAAAAACGTTACCGCCGCTGACAGCTCGGACCCACCAGCTATATCTTCACACGCAAGGAAGTGCCTCCTTATTACGCCCAAAAAAAAGAATACCCCCCTGCTAGCTGGGACCTAGTATAGTGGGCCTACTAAGTTGACGGGGACGAAAGGCTTTGTCAACTTAGTCAATATGCACGATTCTAGCTCGACTGACCGTACGATGTCCATCCAACGGCCGTAGTGCTTCTTCAACCTCTGGTCTTCTTGCTCCAGCCGCCCATTGCAGAGCCGGTCGTGCCGCCTGCTCCTGCCTCCCGTGGCCGGCTGTGCTGCCGCGGAGGCCTCACCGCCCCCATACTACTCCCACCGCTGGCCAGGCCATCCCTCCACTCCACTCACCAACACCCCCTGTTATTCTGCGGCGACGGCAGCACAGCCGAAACAGTGAACCCTCGTACTCCTCTGCGCGTGGGCATCCACTGTCGCGTCTTCCCCGGCTCCGCGTCGTCCCCTTCCTAGGCCTCGCCGTCGTCCATCGCCGTGGTGCTCTCGGTATGGCGTGGTCAATGTATTAACGACCAATTCCATCGGAAGAATCTCAGACGTGGAGAGGCCGATAGCTGGGTCCACGGCAGCCGCAAGGAAGTGCCTCCTTATTATGCGGAAAATAATTATTCCTCCACATGACAGCAGGGACCCACCGGACAGGCCACCAGTATTTCGCGAAAAAAATGTTTGCCCCTGACTGCTGGGACCCACCCGACGGGCCACCGTATTTTGTGAAAAAAATGTTCCCCCTGTTGTCAGCTCGGACCCATCGGAAGTGCTTCCTTATTACGCACAAGAAAATGAATACCCCCAGATAGCTGGGACCCACCTTGGTGGGAGGCTGACTTGTGGGCCTACTAAGTTGATGGGGACGGAGGGCTTTGTCAACTTAGTCAATATAAACGATTCTAGCTCCAATGACCATACGATGTCCATCGAACGGCCATAGTGCTTCTTCAACCTCTGGTCTTCTTGCTCCAGCCGCCCAAAGCAGCGCCGGTCGTGCCGCATGCTCCTGCCTCCCGTGGACGGATGTGCTGCCGCGGAGGCCTCACCTCCCCTACTATTCCCACCGCTGGCCAGGCCCTGCGGCGATGGCATCCTCACACCGCAACCGAACCAGTGAACACTCGTACTCCTCTCGGCGCGGGCTTCCACTGCCGCGTCTTCCCCGGCTCCCCGTCGTTCCCTTCCTAGGCCTCGCCATTGTCCACCGCCCTGGTGCTCTCGGCGTGGCGTGGTCAACGTGGTCAAGGAACGATTTCCATCGGACGTGGACTGTATGTGGAGAGGCTGACAGCTGGGTCCACGACCGCAGCAAGGAAGTGCCTCCTTATTACGCGCAAAATAATTATTCCTCCACGACAATGGGACCCACCGGACGGGCCACCGTATTTAGCGAAAAAAACGTTTCCCCCTGTCTGCTGGGACCCACCAATTACATCTTCGCATGCAAGGAAGTGCGTCCGAAAAAAACGATTCGCCCCCCTGACTGCTGGGACCCACCAGCTACATCATCGCACGCAAGGAAGTGGTGATCGATCGGGACCCACCTGGTCGAAGCGTGCGTGGCGTTGTCATTCAGGTCGCGAACGGTACGCGTACATCGGGCGATGTAGAGGCGCTGCGTGTCGTAGATGTAGAGGCGCGCACATGTCGTAGTAGAGGCACGCACGTAGCATGTACACGCGTCGTACATTGGCGAGGTGCAAGAAAGAAAATCTGCCACGTACGTACATACGGGCAGGGTCTCGAATGCCTACTCGCGCATACGTACATGGCTGGGTCGGAATGGAGAAACAGCGTCGTCATCGTGTTCATGGGGAGCCAACCGGCAGGGTTGGAACGGAATGCGTGGTCGTGTTCATCGGGAGGGCTTGGACGGAACAGGCGATGGAAGCGAGGCTGGCGTATCGCTGGCGGAGGAAACGGACCTCCCACGTTCGAGCGGGTCCTGTTGATCGGGAGGGGTGTGGCGTACCGCAAAACGGAGGAAACGGACCTCCTACGGTCGAAACGGGGTCTTGTTGATCGGGAGGGGTGTGGCATACCGCAAAACGGAGGAAACGGACCTCCTACGGTCGAAACGGGGGTCATGTTGATCGGGAGGGGTGTGGCGTACCGCAAAACGGACGAAACGCTTCCTCCTATGGTGAAAGCGGGGTCTGTTCGCCGGGAGGGTGTGGCGTCGCAAAACAGGACTCCACGGATCTGTTCATCTCCACCGTTGACCTCCTCCAGCCTCCACGGGCTACCGTCGACCTCCTCCAGCCTCCACGGGCTCCTGTTCATCCAGCCTCCACCGCGCGCTACTCCACCGGCTACTGTTCAACCACCCCTCCACACGGGCACCCCTCCACCGTCTACTGTTCATCCAGCCCTCCACACCACGGGGTCCTGTTCAACCACCCCTCCACGGCCACCCCTCCACCGTCTACCGTTCATCCAGCCCTCCACACCACGGGTTCCTGTTCATCCAGAGGCAACGCCACGGCCACTATTCATCCAAACCCCCCGCAACACTCATTTGTTCATCCCGCAGGCAGCATCGATCGACTTGATTAGCGCAGAGGCGAAGAATCGCTCCATCGGGTTCGATTAACAGCCATCGATCGATCGCTTGGGTTCGATGAACGCGTAGCTCGCAGTCAATCGCCGGGTTAAGTTAGAGCCCAACGCCTCGCTTCGGCTTGATAAAGCCAACGCCTCACACACGCAGCAGCGTCGTCTGAGAGACACGCGCATCGCTCCGCCCACGACCTCCCACCGTGACCGGCAACTCCCCGAAATTTTCCTCCCCGTCGCTTCTACCACGGTTTTTTCCGTCATGGACGGCCCAAAGAATGTCATGCAGCTGCGTCTCCGGCCCACCCAGGACGAAAAGCCCATTTTATTTCATGATTTTTTGTCATAGAAGTAGGAGCCCACCACATCTATGATGATACCGGGTTTTGTCACAATTATCGTCATATAAGTGTCATATGTATGACAGAAAAAAATTCGTTCGGCCCAAAATGTCACGGATGTGTCTTTTTTTGTAGTGATCCGAGCTAGGTCTATGCGTAGATGTTATATGCACGAGTAGAACACAAAGAGTTGTGGGCGATAATAGTCATACTGCTTACCAGCATGTCATACTTTGATTCGGCGGTATTGTTGGATGAAGCAGCCCGGACCAACATTACGCGTACGCTTATGCAAGACTGGTTCTACTGACGTGCTTTGCACACACGTGGTTGGCGGGTGTCAGTTTCTCCAACTTTAGTTGAATCGAGTGTGACTACGCCCGGTCCTTGTTGAAGGTTAAAACAATACACTTGACGAAAAATCGTATTGGTTTTGATGCATAGGTAAGAACGGTTCTTGCTCAGCCCGTAGCAGCCATGTAAAACTTGCAACAACAAAGTAGAGGGCGTATAACTTGTTTTTGCAGGGCATGTTGTGATGTGATATGGTCAAGACATGATGCTAAATTTTATTTTATCAGATGATCATGTTTTGTAACAGAGTTATCGGCAACTGGCAGGAGCCATATGGTTGTTGCTTTATTGTATGCAATGCAATCACCCTATAATTGTTTTTACTTTATCACAAAGCGGTAGCGATAGTCGTAGAAGCAATAGTTGGCGAGACGACAACGTTGCTGCAATGGAGATCAAGGCGTTGCGCCGGTGACAATGGTGATCATGACGGTGCTTTGGAGATGGAGATCAAAGGCACATGATGATGATGGCCATATCATATCACTTATATTGATTGCATGTGATGTTTATCCTTTATGCATCTTATTTTGCTTAGTTCGGTGGTAGCATTATAAAATGATCTCTCACTAAATTTCAAGGTACAAGTGTTCTCCCTGAGTATGCACCGTTGAGAAAGTTCGTGGTGCCGAGACACCACGTGATGATCGGGTGTGATAAGCTCTATGTTCACATACAACGGGTGCAAGCCAGTTTTGCACACGCAAAATACTCGGGTTATACTTGACGAGCCTAGCATATGCAGATATGGCCTCGGAACCCTGAGATCGAAAGGTCGAGCGTGAATCATATAGTAGATATGATCAACATAGTGATGTTCACCATTGAAAACTACTCCATCACGTGATGATCGGACATGGTTTAGTTGATTTGGATCACGTGATCACTTAGATGATTAGAGGGACGTCTATCTAAGTGGGATTTCTTAAGTAATATTATTAATTGAACTTTAATTTATCATGAACTTAGTACCTGATAGTATTTTGCATTTCTATGTTGTTGTAGATCAATGGCCCGTGCTACTATTCCTTTGAATTTTAATGCGTTCCTAGGGAAAGCTAAGTTGAAAGATGATGGTAGCAACTACACGGACTGGGTCCGTAACTTGAGGATTATCCTCATTGCTGCATAGAGGAATTACGTCCTGGAAGCACCGCTAGGTGCAAGACTCGCTGCAGGAGCAACACCAGACGATGTGAGCGCCTGGCAGAGCAAAGTTGATGACTACTCGATAGTTCAGTGTGCCATGCTTTACGGCTTAGAACCGGGACTTCAACGAAATTTTGAACGTCATGGAGCATATGTGATGTTCCATGAGTTGAAGTTAATATTTCAAGAAAATGCCCGGATTGAGAGATATGGAGTCTCCAATAAGTTCTATAGCTGCAAAATGGAGGAGAACAGTTCTATTAGTGAGCATATACTCAAAATGTCTGGGTATCATAATCACTTGACTCAGCTAGGAGTTAATCTTCCGGTTGATAGTGTCATTGACAGAGTGCTTCAATCACTGCCACCAAGCTACAAAAGCTTCGTGATGAACTATAACATGCAAGGGATGGATAAGACGATTCACGAGGTCTTCGCAATGCTAAAGTCTGCGGAGGTAGAAATCATGAAGGAGCATCAAGTGTTGATGGTCAACAAGACCACCAACTTCAAAAAAAGGGTAATGGGAAGAAGGGGAACTTCAAGAAGAACGGCAAGCAAGTTGCTGCTCAAGTGAAGAAGCCCAAGTCTGGACCTAAGCCTGAGACTGAGTGCTTCTACTGCAAAGGGACTGGTCACTGGAAGCGGAACTGCCCCAAGTATTTGGCGGATAAGAAGGATGGCAAGGTGAACAAAGGTATATGTGATATACATGTTATTGATGTGTACCTTACTAATGCTCGCAGTAGTGCCTGGGCATTTGATACTGGTTTTGTTGCTAATATTTGCAACTCGAAATAGGGACTACGGATTAAGCGAAGATTGGCTAAGGACAAGGTGACGATGCGTGTGGGAAATGGTTCCAAAGTTGATGTGATCGCCGTCGGCACGCTACCTCTACATCTACCTTCGAGATTAGTTTTAGACCTGAATAATTGTTATTTGGTGCCAGCATTTAGCATGAACATTATATCTGGATCTTGTTTGATGCGAGACGGTTATTCATTTAAATATGAGAATAATGGTTGTTCTATTTATATGAGTAATATCTTTTATGGTCATGCACCCTTGAAGAGTGGTCTATTTTTGTTGAATCTCGATAGTAGTGACACACATATTCATAATATTGAAACCAAAAGATGCAGAGTTGATAATGATAGTGCAACTTATTTGTGGCACTGACGTTTGGGTCATATTGGTGTAAAGCGCATGAAGAAACTCCATTCTGATGGACTTTTGGAATCACTTGATTATGAATCACTTGGTACTTGCGAACCATGCCTCATTGGCAAGATGACTAAAACGCCATTCTCCGGAACAATGGAGCGAGCAACAGATTTGTTGGAAATCACATACTGATGTATATGGTCCGATGAATATTGAGGCTCGTGGCAGGTATCATTATTTTCTCACCTTCATAGATGATTTGAGCAGATATGGGTATATCTACTTGATGAAACATAAGTCTGAAACATTTGAAAAGTTCAAAGAATTTCATAGTGAAGTGGAAAATCATCGTAACAAGAAAATAAAGTTTCTACGATCTGATCATGGAGGGGAATATTTGAGTTATGAGTTTGGTCTTCATTTGAAACAATGAGGAATAGTTTCGCAACTCACGCCACCCAGAACACCACAACGTAATGGTGTGTCCGAACGTCATAACCGTACTTTACTAGATATGGTGCGATCTATGATGTCTCTTACTGATTTATCGCTATCGTTTTGGGGTTATGCTTTAGAGACGGCTGCATTCACGTTAAATAGGGAACCATCTAAATCCGTTGAGACGACACCTTATGAACTGTGGTTTGGCAAGAATCCCAAGTTGTCGTTTCTTAAAGTTTGGGGCTGCGATGCTTATGTGAAAAAGCTTCAACCTGATAAGCTCGAATGGATCCTTTCTAGAGAAGGAGTTTCTCTCGAAAGAAGTGAGTGAGAGGAAATTAGAACTTGATGAGGTAACTGTACCTACTTCCTTATTGGAAAGTAGTTCATCACAGAGTCAGTTCCTGTGACTCCTACACCAATTAATGAGGAAGCTAATGATGATGATCATGTAACTTCAGATAAAGTTACTACTGAACCTCGTAGGTCAACCAGAGTAAGATCCGCACCAGAGTGGTACGGTAATCCATTTCTGGAGGTCATGTTACTTGACCATGACGAACCAACGAACTATGAGGAAGTGATGATGAGCCCAGATACCACAAAATGGCTTGAGGCCATGAAATCTGAGATGGGATCCATGTAAGAGAACAAAGTTTGGACTTTAATTCACTTGCCCGATGATCGCCAAGCCATAGAGAATAAATGGATCTTCAAGAAGAAGACTGACGCCGACGGTAATGTTACTGTCTACAAAGCTCGACTTGTTGCAAAATGTTTTTGACATGTTCAACGAGTTGACTATGATGAGACCTTCTCACCCATAGCGATGCTTAAGTCCGTCCGAATAATGTTAGCAATTGCTGCATTTTATGATTATGAAATTTGGCAAATGGATGTAAAGACTGCATTCCAGAATGGATTTCTGGAAGAAGAGTTGTATATGATGCAACCCGAAGGTTTTATCAATCCAAAGGATGCTAACAAAGTGTGCAAGCTCCAGCGACCCATTTATGGACTGGTGCAAGCATCTCAGAGTTGGAATAAAAGTTTTGATAGTGTGATCAAAGCATATGGTTTTATACAGACTTTTGGAGAAGCATGTATTTACAAGAAAGTGAGTGGGAGTGATGTCTACTACGCAACCTTCTTCTTGTAGACGTTGTTGGGCCTGCAAGTGCACAGGTTTGTAGGCCAGTAGCAAATTTCCTTCAAGTGGATGACCTAATGTTTATCAATCCGTGGGAGGCGTAGGATGAAGATGGTCTCTCTCAAACAACCCTGCAACCAAATAGCAAAGAGTCTCTTGTGTCCCCAACACACCCAATACAATGGTAAATTGTATAGGTGCACTAGTTCGGCGAAGAGATGGTGATACAAGTGCAATACGGATGGTAGATAAAGGTTTTTGTAATCTGAAAATATAAAAATAGCAAGGTAACAAGTGGTAAAAGTGAGCGTAAACGGTATTGCAATGCTTGGAAACAAGGCCTAGGGTTCATACTTTCACTAGTGCAAGTTCTCTCAACAATAATGACATAATTGGATCATATAACTATCCCTCAACATGCAACAAAGAGTCACTCCAAAGTCACTAATAGTGGAGAACAAACGAAGAGATTATGGTAGGGTACGAAACCACCTCAAAGTTATTCTTTCCAATCAATCCGTTGGGCTATTCCTATAAGTGTCACAAACAGCCCTAGAGTTCGTACTAGAATAACACCTTAAGACACAAATCAACCAAAACCCTAATGTCACCTAGATACTCCAATGTCACCTCAAGTATCCGTGGGTATGATTATCGATATGCATCACACAATCTCAGATTCATCTATTCAACCAACACATAGAACCTCAAAAGTGCCCCAAAGTTTCTACCGGAGAATCACGACGAAAACGTGCCAACCCCTATGCATAGGTTCATGGGCGGAACCCGCAAGTTGATCACAAAACATACATCAAGTGAATCACGTGATATCCCATTGTCACCACAGATCGCACGGCAAGACATACATCAAGTGTTCTCAAATCTTTAAAGACTCAATCCGATAAGATTACTTCAAAGGAAAACTCAACTCATTACAAGAGAGTAGAGGGGAGAAGAAACATAAGATCCAACTATAATAGCAAAGCTCGCGATACATCAAGATCGTGCCAAATCAAGAACACGAGAGAGAGATCAAACACATAGCTCTTGGTACATACCCTCAGCCCCGAGGGTGAACTACTCCCTCCTCGTCATGGAGAGCGTCGGGATGATGAAGATGGCCACAGGTGAGGGTTCCCCCCTCCGGCAGGGTGCCGGAACAGGGTCTCGATTGGTTGTTGGTGGCTACAGAGGCTTGCGGCTGCGGAACTCCTGATCTAATCTCTGTTCTGGAAGTTTTACGATACGTAGGTATATATGGGTGCAGGGGGTACGTCGGTGGAGCTACGGGGGCCCCACGAGGCAGGGGGGTGCGCCCTAGGGGGGTGGGCGCGCCCCCACCCTCATGGCCAGCTCCCGTATCTTCTGACGTAGAGTCCAAGTCTATCCGGTGGCTTTCCTTCCAAAAGTAACTTCTCTAGTTGATTTCGTTCTGTTTCGACTCCGTCTGATATTCCTTTTCCTCGAAACACTAAAATAGGCATAAAACAGCAAATCTGGGTTGGGCCTCCGGTTAATAGGTTTGTCCCAAAAATAATATAAAAGTGGATAATAAAGCCCAATATTGCCCAAAACAGTAGATAATATAGCATGGAGCAATCAAAAATTATAGATACGTTGGAGACGTATCAAGCATCCCCAAGCTTAATTCCTGCTCGTCCTCAAGTAGGTAAATGATAAAAAAGATAATTTTTGATGTGGAATGCTAGTTGGCATAATTTCAACGTAATTCTTCTTACTTGTGATATGAATATTCAGATCTGAAAGATTCAAGACCAAAGTTCATATTGACATAAAATTAATAATACTTCAAGCGTACTAGCAAAACAATCATGTCTTCTCAAAATAACATGGCCAAAGCAAGCTATCCCTACAAAATCATATAGTATGGCTATGCTCTATCTTCACCACACAAAGTATTTAAATCATGCACAACCCCGATGACAAGCCAAGCAATTGTTTCATACTTTTGATGTTCTCAAACATTTTCAATCTTCACGCAATACATGAGTGTGAGCCATGGACATAGCACTTATAGGTGGAATAGAGTGGTGGTTGTGGAGAAGACAAAAGGAGAAGATAGTCTCACATCAACTAGGCGTATCAACGGGCTATGGAGATGCCCATCAATAGATATCAATGTGAGTGAGTAGGGATTGCCATGCAACAGATGCAATAGAGCTATAAGTATATGAAAGCTCAACAAAAGAAACTAAGTGGGTGTGCATCCAACTCGCTTGCTCACTGTCGGTGTCAAAACCGGCGGATCTCGGGTAGGGGGTCCCGATCTGTGCGTCAAGGCTGATGGTAACATGAAGCAAGGGACACAGATGTTTACCCAGGTTCGGGCCCTCTCGATGGAGGTAAAACCCTACTTCCTGCTTGATTAATATTGATGATATGGGTAGTACAAGAGTAGATCTACCACGAGATCGTGGAGGCTAAACCCTAAGAGCTAGCCTATGATGGTATGATCGTAATTGTGATCGGCCTTCTAAGGACCAACCTCTCCGGTTTATATAGACACCGGAGAGGGCTAGGGTTTACATGGAGTCGGTTACAAGGAAGGAAATATAATATCCAGATTGCCAAGCTTGCCTTCCATGCCAAGGAAAGTCCCATCCGGACATGGGCCGAAGTCTTGAGTCTTGTATCTTCACGCTTCAATAGTCCGGACGTTGTACACAGTCCGGCAGTCCGGATACCCCCTAATCCAGGACTCCCTCAGTAGCCCCTGAACCAGGCTTCAATGACGATGAGTCCGGTGCGCAGTATTTTCTTCGGCATTGCAGGGCGGGTTCCTCCTCCGAATACTCCAAGGTAGTTATCGAACACTTGAACCGTGTCCGGATCCACAAGATGATCTTCGCATGCCACCGTAGAGAGAATGATGTTTCACAAATGCTATCCGCTGACAACTTTTTAGGCAACGCGACGTGTCAATACAGTCGGGTCATTATTCGAACCATTCTCCCACAACCAGCTACAGCGCATATTACGAGGCAGTTTCCTTGACACGTCTTGTCGAAGCAGAGATCGTGTCCCCTTATCACGGCATTCTCATCAATACGGGTATGGTTAATCCCACCACGCTATCAAGCGTGGCGCTTGGGAAGCAAGCGATTCCCAACGGGCAAGTGGGGAGGCGCACCGCTTTCGGCGCCTCTATAAAGGGATAAGATTTCCTCATTTTTATCCACGCCTTCTTCCTTATTTGCCCATTCTTGCCCCCTCGAGCTCCAGCGCCCAAGCCCTAGTCTCGTCCGCACAGCTAGACATGTCCGGAGTAGGAGGCAAGTGGGTGGCTTCCACCGTCAAGGAGAAGCATATCGAAAATCTTCGGGCGGCCGGATACTTGGTCATGAGACATAGCGCACTGCTACGGACGCTGGGCAGGTCATTCGACCCGGGACCTGCGAGAGGGTCGTGTTAAATCGCCCACTTCGTCCGTGGACTGGGGTTTCCACTTCACCCTTCGTCCAGCGGGCTCATGTTCTATTACGGGCTAGATTTCCACGATCTAGCCCCAAATTTCGTCCTCAATATCTTGGCGTTCATCGTCGTATGTGAGGCCTTCCTCCGCATCCGGCCTCACTTCGGCCTGTGGCTGCAAATCTTCTGCGTGAAGCCGAAGATCGTACGCGGCCAGCAAGCGGAATGCGGAGGGGCCATGGTGGGCAAGATGCCTAATGTCACCTGGCTGGACGGCTCCTTTGCGGAGACCGTAAAAGGGTGGCAATCGGGGTGGTTCTACATCACCGAGCCGCGCGGCGCCAACTGGGCCGCGGCCCCCGAGTTCCGATCTGGGGCCCCCATGCGGCTTACCTCCTGGGAAAGGAAGGGCCTGACTTGGGGCGAACCCACAGAGCTGACCGGACTCCAAACCTGCATCAAGAGCATCAAGGACAAGAACATCAAGCTTGTCAACGTGATCCAGGTCATGCTCGTTCGCCGGATTCTGCCGTGCCAAGGGCGGGCATTCAATCTTTGGGAGTTCGTCCTGGCCGAACAGCAGACGCTCCAGAGGCTCTATGGCATGAAGCACGAAGACGCCTGGAAGGAGTTGTTTAAGGCCTCCGAAGTACCTCCTCCCACATCCGAGGACCGCGGACTTCATGCAGCGCGGCCCCCTCGTCCGGTGAGTTTTGGGACTACCACCGGGTTCGGTTTTTCCCAATACATTCATGGGGGTGTCAGGACCCCGATCCTAGGTCACACCGATCTAGCATGTAACACATCATATCACTTTGCGGCCTCACGCACGGTATTCCCACAGGTGTCGCCTTACCATGGCCCGGGATCGTTTGCGTCTTTTGGCTCACGTATATGATAGTGTCGCTAGCATCCATATGACAAAGAACCCGGGCCGACATGGCTAGTCGTGAACCCAAAGCGGCGCTAACCCATGGGGACAGGCATACATGAATCACATCGAGCATGTCGGTCATCAACGTATGTATTCGGGCTGTAGCACTGGGCTAACAGGACTCCGGTATCCCGGGCTGTAGCAGCTAGGCAGGACTCGAATAACACCGCGTGACATTTCCCGAAGGACGGACATAGGAACAAGTGAAACACATGCCGCCAGTCAAGTGTCCAAGCGGTAGTCTTTGGGCTAGCAGGACTCGTGAACCGGTCAGAAGCGGACTACTATCGCTCGGAGGCACGAGACTACATTTCCCCATATGAGAGGCTGCCAAGGATAAACAACTAGTTTGTCGGATCCCACACATACCAAGCATTTCAAACATACACACAATATGCTCAATATGTGTAAATACGACGTGGCATCACAACATAACTCTCGACTCAGATATAATACATTAGGCTCAAGAGCGAGATATTACAAACATGGGTCTCATGACCCAACACTCGAAACATACAAGTCAAAGCACAAGCGGAAGCTAAACATGTCCGGTACAGATAACTATAAATGAAAAGGGCTGAGAAGCCCGACTATCTACGAGATCCTGCCAAGGGCACAAGATCGTAGCTGAGGTAACAAGCTAAACGTCAAGTCCAAGCGGAACTACTAGCGAGACCGACGTCTCTCGCAAAACATAAATAAGCAAACGTGAGTACAATTGTACTCAGCAAGACTTACATCGAACTAACTACATATGCATCATTATCAAAGGGGGTGGTGGAGTTTGACCGCAGCAAGCCAGCTTTGACTCGGTGGCTATCCCGAACTACATTGCGCAAGTAACTCTTTTGAGGTGGCGCACACGAGTCCACATATTCACCATATCAATACACCACTATGGACCCGCTCCCGTCTCCCTCACGAGAACGCCATCCATAGCACTCACGCTTATCTTGCGCATTTTAGAGTATCCACTTTCACTTGTCTATGAACCGATATAGGCAACCCGAAGTCCTTCTCCGTGGACACGGCTATTCAATAGATCATATTAAACCCTGCAGGGTGTACTTCTTCACACGCTCTCACCACTTACCGCATTTACCGACATGCCGCTTACACGACATGTACTCGGCAACCTTCAAGCGGAAGCCCAACGTGGGTGTCGGCCACGGCCTACCTAAACACTCAAGTCCCTAGTCCAGTTTATCGCCTATTCGGGTTCCATCCGCAGGAGTCCGCCGAGGTTTCCCATACAGCCCCGAACGATGTGTGCAGGGTTCCCGAGATACCAAACGGGCACTTTCGGTACACCGGCCACGGTGCCTACCGCAACACAACCCACCCCTAAGGTCAGCGCGTTGCGTGCCCCCAACATGCTACAAACACGAAACTACTTGCAACTCCCGGACCGAGGACAAGGGTGGTTAAGAAGCCGAGAGGGTCAATTAAGGATCCCAATGCATGGTAGTAACTGTTTCATGGATCACAAACACGAACTCAGTTCACGAGGACGGTTTCAATGAGACAACCCACCATGTACTCCTACATGGCCTCTCACCGCTACCTTTACCAAATCGTGTTCACACACTTAGCTCACACACAATAGGACATGTTCATAACAATTCCAATTCATTCCCGATGAATCAGACCCAACTCAACTCTAAGCAGTAGCAGGCATGACAAACAAGCATAAATGAGTAGGCACAACATGGCTCAAACAATTCCTACTCATGCTAGTGGGTTTCATCTAATTACTGTGGAATGACAGGTCATGCAAAGGATCAAGGGGTTCAGCTACCGCAGCAAGTAACACATGAGTCGTTGTTGTCCTAATGCAGTAAAATAGAGCAGGAGCGAGAGAGTGGGATTATATCGGAATGAACAAGGGGGTTTTGCTTGCAGCACTTCAAGATAATAGTTCTTCATCGGTGTCATCGAATAATCATCGCTTGCGGTACATCGCTCACGGGAGGGACTATTACCGCAAGCAAGAGAGAACACAATCAATGCAATGCACATTCACATGAATGACATGTCATATTAAGGTACTGAATTCACCTAATGCAATAATAATCCAAGTTAGTTGAAGTGGAATTCAAACAAGGTTGAACTCCAACTCCAAATGCTATTTCATAAATTACCCTAATCATGATTCATCCTATTCAGTGAGGTTAACTTGTTCAAACATGCATGATCATGGCATAAACAGATTCTTCATATTTTTCTGATCATTTTTCATATATAAATTATTTCCATCCGAGTTACGGTTGAATTTATATGATTTTTAGAAGTTTAGAGCATTTTCTGAAATTTACTGAATTAAATTAAATCTAGAAACCTAGTTATTATACGACCGACGTCAATGTGACGTCACGGTCAACAGGCGCCCAGGTCAAACTGGACGTGTGGGGCCACACGTCGATGACTAACTAAACTAACCTAGTTAATTAGCACTAACCTAGGTTAAGTTAAATTAGTTTAAACCTAAACTAGATTAGTTAGCAGGCGGGGCCGCATGTCGATGGGGAGAGGGGAGGTCAAACCGGCAAGGGTCAACCCACGCCGTCAGTAGTCGTCAGCGGCGGCGTTTAGCCGCCCGGCCGAGCCAGCGCCAGCGCGCAAGTGCATTTTGCCATTCCGCCACCAAATGGGTCGCGAGGGCACCTAGGAGTAGCCGGGAGGAGCCAAGCTCTTGGTGGGTTAGCTGGGTCGGGTGGCGGGATCGACGCCGGCGACGAGGTTGGCGGCCGCGGAGTTCGCCATGAGCGGGTTGGGGTTGCGGCGTGCAAACGCAGGTTGAGGTGCTAGCGAGGCACTACGCGATCGGCGGTCATGTTGGTTAGCACGGATGACCATATGGTCGCCGGGCGCGCCGGCGACAAGCTCGGCGGCGGATGGTTCTCGGCTTGATGAAGGCGGCGGCTAGAGGACGGGAAGATGCGGAAACAGAGGGAAATGCAGCGGAGCTCACTGGGAGGTCGGCGGCAAGCTCGGCTGGCTCGGGGACGACCGGAGGCGGCAGGTCGCCGATGAGGTCCCAGGGTCCGAGAAGGGAAAATGGCGGGGCGGCGCCTCGGGGTGCTCCGTCGGGAGGCTTCGGTGAGGAGGGCGAGGATGGAGTGGCGGGGCTTGGGGGCATGTCGGGGAGGTAGGGGGGGCGGTGGTCACGGGCAGCGGCAGTGGCGGCGAGCCGCTCGGTCGGGCGAGAGGAGGGAGCAGAGGAGAGGAGGGGTCGGGAGAGTGAGAGAGAGCCAGGGGCTGCGTGGCTCTCCGTGGCGTCGTCTAGGAGGGGCCGGGGAAGCAGGAGGTGGCCGGGGAAGCAGGAGGTGGCGCGCTCGGCGCGATCGCCGTGAAACCTCCTCTCGCCTCTTGGCAGAGGTAGGCGACGAGCGGCGGTTGGTGGGCTGGGCCACCAACTGGGCCAGCGAGGGAGGGGAGAAAGAAAGGTGGGCGGTTCGTGGGCCGTGTAAGTGAGCTGGCTGGGCTGCCGTGAGCTACTCTCCTCTCTCTTATTTCTATTTAACTCTGTTTTTCTATTTTACAGTAGTTTGTTTTGATTTAGTTTTAGACACTAAATCATTTTATAACTCTGAGATAAATTGGGGGCATTATTTGGATTATTCCAAAAGCCCACAATTGAAACCAGAATTTTTGAGCATTCAAAATATTTATAGAATTCAAAGGCCCCAAATCAAATACAATATGGTTTAACTCAAAAACCCACAAATGGCCAACAATTATGCTCATCATTTTTGGCAGGGTTTTCACCTTTATCAAAATCATGAACACTTTTGCAAACCACTTTGGGTTCTTTGAAGATATTTTGAAGTTGAACCTATTTGAATTGTTTTAGTGCTAGGGCTTGGTCCTCCCCATTTCAATTTTCATGGAAATTAAACATGATGACATGAATGCCTTAATGCAACTAATGTCAAACAATTCTAGGGCTGTGACAACTCACCCCCACTAAACAAGAATCTCGCCCCGAGATTCAAGACGTGAGGTAAGAGGAAAAAGGGAAGCCACAAACTATCACAATCTCCATGATCCAATTGCCTTCTCGAAGATGTTGGTTCACTCCATCTTCTTGGTCTTGACGTCTTCGAGATCTTCACCTGACACGACAACAGAAAGAAGGGGAAAACCCTACATGATTCGATCTTCACGAAGATCAAGTAAACATGATCAACTCACGGACTGAGACGGTGACACATCTTGAGTTGAGACATAAAATGCATCGAGAGGGATGGAAGAACAACAACGGGGTTTGATTGGTGGCAACAATCCCACGCTTAGGGAGACGGTGGATGGTGTCAAGGTGGCGAGGAAATAGTTACCATGATCCCGTAACAGGACACCTCGAGAAAGGTGACGCATAGAACTATTCCCTTAAGTGGCAAAAAGAATTACTTTTGATCCATAGATCATTGGAACTCTTTATACCAGCCTAAGGCAATTCACAACGATCGTTTGACGGAGTGCAAAGGAATAGTACACCCGGACTAGAATGGATGATGTGGACTACCTTGTTGAAGACAACGCAATGGATGATTTTGCTTATCATCGAAGGTGGGGGGGGGGACCCATGGTAAGTCCACTTTTGAAGACAACTCTGGACAAGAATTACTAAGGAGACAGTCTATAGCGAGATAGCACAAGGACGGTGCAAGCTGGGAACGAAATGCGACTGTTCGAATGTTCCAAACATCATATCCGCCTGAGATTCAGATCTGGTTGGTGTTAGGATATTTCAGACTCAACACGTCTGAAAAGGAAAGGTTGCAACACAATTTGACGAGATAACGCTATAGATTCTCGGAAGTGAACTAAGGTAGCAAGCTCCAAAATATGAGCTGGTTCCGCTACAAACCTGTGAACACATTGTCCTGCACAAACATGGCCACGTAGTAGTCTTATAATAAAACACTACCGAGTTCGTGGGGAACCATGATCGAGGATATTGAAGTCCTTGCATAAGGCATGCTCTTAAGAAGGAACTTCCTTTCCTTGAACAAATCAATCGGTGGCTTGGTGTGCTAGGAATACATACGGAATGAAGATGATCAGTCTATCAAACCATAGAATACTTCGCACATGCATGACGGACTTGGGATGATTCCAAGAGGCAAAACAAACCTTTCTCAAGTTCATGGCGGCAACTTACATCGATGCACATGAACTAGAGGAAGTCACTACTTTCATCCAAACATATGCTTCCTGAACGAAACACGAAGAAATGCTTACACAAGCTTCCAATACTAGGTTGATGCTCAACATGACTCATGGGGAGACAAAATGCTACCGATGGGCTCAACAGCAACTCATCGGAATTTCCATATCACTGGACTTCCACCATCATGTGAACACGGTGATAGCATTGGTCAGACCAAAGATGTAATGGGTATGCTCGAGGGATTAACCATGAGTAAGACAACATTACGAATATCGTTGGTTCTGATTTGACTTGACAATGGCCCATATTCAAGTCAAAGAATTGGTAGGACAATAGGTCCAACAACTGATCACGAGGACCAATCGATGAAGATATCATCTTTCTTCAACACACACTACACAAGAATATCCCTTTGGATCGAACTAGGTTAGGCAAGCTTTTATCTTCCAACTCTCCAAGTTATTGTCTAGCTTAACCAACTAGCTCAGGGATATCCAACACAGATTCTTGGAGAAAGGGTGGTCCACAGGGAACCCACTTGATCACGAGCTCAACATAACAGTCAGGAAACAACCCGGTAACACTTCCAAGAAGATATTTGGAAAGTCACGAACCACCGGTATGTTACTAAGCTCGAGAGCAATCTTGCTTTTGAGGGCAAGACGATATTATCAAATGAGTGAGGACTTGACAAGATCCTAACTCATCAATCGAGGTGTGCACGTAAATAGGGACTAGGTAGCACGATCAATCTTAGGATGATGGTTTAATAACCAACACGCTAAGAATGAGAATATTGTCCATTCACTACCAAGCAACAAGTTGCTCGGGGTATTGATTTCACACATCACAATTCACTTGCCGGCATTCCGGTTACAACAACACGGAACCGAGGAATGAATAATGATAGCGAGAGTATCATCACGTCAAGAATTCCTAGGAGGTTGTGCAATTCCCATGACACTCTTGACATAAAGATGGTAACACTCAAGGTAGAACAGAACAAAAGCTGAATTGGCGTTTTGATCTGCGGGATACAACTACTTTGACCCAATCCTAGAAATGGATGAGGTATCGGAGTTTGTTTCTCCTAGTCATTCCGAATAGAATGGCTTGACGGACCACAAGGATAAAATGCATCGATGAACACAAATGCACACATACCCTTGGCTATCAATTGATAGATGAAGGTCGAAAGGCATCTAAGAGAACAACTCAAAGGAACATATAATTTTCTGAGTTGTGGATGCACAGATTAGTATGTCGAGCAAGCTCAACATTTCTTCCGGATAATCCATGCAGAAAGGTAGAATTGGCAGATTCACAATTATGAATGGAGAACTCCTCAAGAGCACTCTTATTGTGATCTTTTGGTTCAAAAGAACTTCCGCCATAATTAGTTCATGGTATTTGGAAGAAGGAGAATACCACGGACTTCGAGGACTATCACAAAGGGTACTAATATCCTAAAGGCACTAGCAAATACTAACAACATGAAGTAGGATGAATCTCGGGTTCAAAACCCAGGAGTAGAATGCCTACTACTAAATGGCATCACGGATGCTTTCAAAGTGATGGCGTAATCATCACACTGGGGATACAAAAGCATTGCTAAATTGCTAGGTGACTTCCTAAACACCTAGGGTCATAATAATAGTTCCAACATATATGTCGAGGCAATGGAGTACCTCATTGACCGGTTAGTGTGCTTAATCCGCCCAAAAGGACATCAGAACGGAAGAAGGGATTTGCAAATGCATCGACTATTTAGAGACCTGGATGACTCGGACAGATAACGGCTGTAAATGCTCAAAATGATTTGAGACATCCTGCAGAAAATGGTGGCATAACCACTCAACAACATCATAACAAGATTCGGGATCAACAGCTATCATACGGAAGTAGTAGGAGCTGAACTGGGATTAAAACCAACAATCTTAAAGGTCTATGGATTAGTAACACGTCATCCTGATAGATAGATGAGAAGCCTAGTTCTTAAACCCGTAGAAGAGAAGAGGATGACTCGGATCGAAGGCCATGAGGTATAAGGAGTAAAAAGAGCCTTACGCCCTTCCACAATCAATTCCCTACATAGCTAAAGCATTTCTAGACACAACTTCACCAGTTTGGCTTGGTAATCCTCTGAGCAGTCAGGCTCGATACCAACGCTGTCAGACCCGATCCTAGGTCACACCGATCTAGCATGTAACACATCATATCACTTTGCGGCCTCACGCACGGTATTCCCACAGTGTCGCCTTACCATGGCCCGGGACCGCTTTGCGTCTTTTGGCTCACGATATGATAGTGTCGCTAGCATCCATATGACAAAGAACCGGGCCGACATGGCTAGTCGTGAACCCAAAGCGGCGCTAACCCATGGGGACAGCATACATGAATCACATCGAGCATGTCGGTCATCAACGTATGTATTCGGCTGTAGCACTGGCTAACAGGACTCCGGTATCCCGGCTGTAGCAGGCTAGGCAGGACTCGAATAACACCGCGTGACATTTCCCGAAGGGACAGACATAGGAACGAAGTGAAACACATGCCGCCAGATCAAGTGTCCAAGCAGTAGTCTGGGCTAGCAGGACTCGTGAACCGGGCTGTAGCGGACTACTATCGCCGGAGGCACGAGACTACATTTCCCCATATGAGAGGCTGCCAAGGATAAACAACTAGTTTTTCGGATCCCACACATACCAAGCATTTCAAACATACACACAATATGCTCAATATGTGTAAATACGACGTGGCATCACAACATAACTCTACGACTCAGATATTATTCATTAGGCTCAAGAGCGAGATATTACAAACATGGGTCTCATGACCCAACACTCAGAGCATACAAGTCAAAGCACAAGCGGAAGCTAAACATGTCTGGGTACAGACAACTATAAATGAAAAGGGCCGAGAAGCCTGACTATCTACCAGATCCTGCCAAGGGCACAAGATCGTAGCTGAGGTAACAAGCTAAACGTCGAAGTCCAAGCGGAACTACTAGCGAGACTGACGTCTCTCTGCAAAACATAAATAAGCAAACGTGAGTACAATTGTACTCAGCAAGACTTACATCAGAACTAACTACATATGCATCATTATCAAAGGGGTGGTGGAGTTTGACTGCAGCAAGCCAGCTTTGACTCGGTGGCTATCCCGAACTACGATCGCAAGTAACTCTTTTGAGGTGGCGCACACGAGTCCACATATTCACCATATCAATACACCACTATGGACCCGCTCCGCCTCCCTCACGAGAACGCCATCCATAGCACTCACGCTTATCTTGCGCATTTTAGAGTATCCACTTTCACTTGTCTATGAACCGATATAGGCAACCCAGAAGTCCTTCTCCGTGGACACGGCTATTCAATAGATCATATTAAACCTGCAGGGTGTACTTCTTCACACACGCTCACCACTTACCGCCGTTTACGACATGTACTCGCAACCTTCAGCGGAAGCCCAACGTGGGTGTCGGCCACGGCCTACCTAAACACTCAAGTCCCTAGTCCAGGTTTATCGCCTATTCGGGTTCCATCCGCAGGAGTCCGCCGAGGTTTCCCATACAGCCCGAACGATGTGTGCAGGGTTCCCGAGATACCAAACGGGCACTCGGTACATCAGACCCACGGTGCCTACCGCAACACAACCCACCCCTAAGGTCAGCGTTATGTCGGCCCCAAAGATGCTACAAACACGAAACTACTTGCAACTCCCTGACCGAGGACAAGGGTGGTTAAGAAGCCGAGAGGGTCAATTAAGGATCCCAATGCGTGGTAGTAACTGTTTCATGGATCACAAACACGAACTCAGTTCACGAGGACGGTTTCAATGAGACAACCCACCATGTACTCCTACATGGCCTCTCACCGCTACCTTTACCAAATCGTGTTCACACACTTAGCTCACACACAATAGGACATGTTCATAACAATTCCAATTCATTCCCGATGAATCAGACCCAACTCAACTCTAAGCAATAGCAGGCATGACAAACAAGCATAAATGAGTAGGCACAACATGGCTCAAACAATTCCTACTCATGCTAGTGGGTTTCATCTAATTCTTGTGGAATGACAGTCATGCAAAGGATCAAGGGTTCAGCTACCGCAGCAAGTAACACATGAGTCGTTGTTGTCCTAATGCAGTAAAATAGAGCAGGAGCGAGAGAGTGGGATTATATCGGAATGAACAAGGGGTTTTGCTTGCACGCACTTCGAAGATAATAGTTCTTCATCGGTGTCATCGAATAATCATCGTCGGTACATCGCCTACCGGGAGGGGACAATTACCGGCAAGCAAGAGAGAACACAATCAATGCAATGCACATTCACATGAATGACATGTCATATTAAGGTACTGAATTCACCTAATGCAATAATAATCCAAGTTAGTTGAAGTGGAATTCAAACAAGGTTGAACTCCAACTCCAAATGCTATTTCATAAATTACCCTAATCATGATTCATCCTATTCAGTGAGGTTAACTTGTTCAAACATGCATGATCATGGCATAAACAGATTCTTCATATTTTTCTGATCATTTTTCATATATAAATTATTTCCATCCGAGTTACGGTTGAATTTATATGATTTTTAGAAGTTTAGAGCATTTTCTGAAATTTACTGAATTAAATTAAATCTAGAAACCTAGTTATTATACGACCGACGTCAATGTGACGTCAGCGGGTCAACAGGCGCCCAGGTCAAACCTCGACGTGTGGGGCCACATGTCAGTGACTAACTAAACTAACCTAGTTAATTAGCACTAACCTAGGTTAAGTTAAATTAGTTTAAACCTAAACTAGATTAGTTAGCCGGGCGGGGCCCGCATGTCAGTGGGGAGAGGGGGAGGTCAAACCGGGCAGTGGGTCAACCCACGCCGGTCAGCGGTCAGCGGGCGCCGGCGTTTAGCCGCCGGCGAGCCACGCGGCGGCGCAAGTGCATTTTGCCATTCCGCCACCAAATGGGTCGCGAGGCACCTAGGAGAAGCCGGGAGGAGCCAAGCTCTTGGTGGGGTTAGCCGGGTCGGGGTGGCGGGATCGACGCCGCGACGAGGTTGGCGGCCGGAGTTCGCCATGAGCGGGTTGGGGTTGCGGCAAACGCAGAAGCTGAGGTGCTAGCGAGGCACTACGCGATGCGGCGGTCATGTTGGTTAGCACGGGATGACCATATGGTCGCCGGAGCGACGCCGGCGACAAGCTCGGGCGGCGGATGGTTCTCGGCTTCGATGAACGCGACGGCTAGAGGACGGGGAAGATGCGGGAACAGAGGGGAAATGCAGCGGAGCTCACTGGGAGGTCGGCGGCAAGCTCGGCTGGCTCGGGGACGACCGGAGGGCGACGAATTCGCCGATGAGGTCCGGCGGGTCCGGGAAGGGGAAAAATGGCGGGGCGGCACCTCGGGCGCTCCGGCGTCGGGAGGCTCGGTGAGGGGGGCGAGGATGGAGTGGCGGGGCTTGGAGGCATGTCGGGGAGGTAAGGGGGAGGCGGTGGCCGCGGCGAACGGCGACGGTGGCGACGAGGCCGCTCGGTCCGGCGAGAGGGAGGGAGCAGAGAGAGGGAGGGGGTCGGGAGAGAGAGAGAGAGCCAGGGGGCGTGGCTCTCCGTGGCGTCGTCTAGGAGGGGCCGGGAAGCAGGAGGTGGCCGGGAAGCAGGAGGTGGCGCTGGCGGGCGCTGTCGCCAGAAACCCTCCTCTGCCCTCTTGGCGGAGGTAGGCGACGAGCAGGCGGTTGGTGGGCTGGGCCACCAACTGGGCCAGCGAGGGAGGGGAGAAAGAAAGGCTGGGCGGTTCGTGGGCTGTAAGTGAGCTGGCTGGGCTGCCGGTGAGCTACTCTCCTCTCTCTTATTTCTATTTAACTCTGTTTTTCTATTTTCAGTAGTTTGTTTTGATTTAGTTTTAGACACTAAATCATTTTTATAACTCTGAGATAAATTGGGGCATTATTTGGATTATTCCAAAAGCCCACAATTGAAACCAGAATTTTTGAGCATTCAAAATATTTATAGAATTCAAAGGCCCCAAATCAAATACAATATGGTTTAACTCAAAACCCACAAAATGGCCAACAATTATGCTCATCATTTTTGGCAGAGGTTTTCACCTTTATCAAAATCATGAACACTTTTGCAAACCACTTTGGGTTCTTTGAAGATATTTTGAAGTTGAACCTATTTGAATTGTTTTAGTGCTAGGGCTTGGTCCTCCCCATTTCAATTTTCATGGAAATTAAACATGATGACATGAATGCCTTAATGCAACTAATGTCAAACAATTCTAGGGCTGTGACAGGGGGAGTCTTAAGTATTTGTGTATATTTGCCTCAGGATTATGTGGAGACAGCGGAGCAGGTTTATGTTGGGGAACGTTGCAGAAAATTAAAAAAAATTCTACGGTTTCACCAAGATCTATCTATGAGTTCATCTTAGCAACGAGTCATGGGAGTGAGTTTGCATCTACATACCACTTTGTAGATCGCGAGCGGAAGTGTTCACTAGAACGGGGATGAAGTAGTCGTTCTCGCCGTGATCCTATCACCGGAGATCCTAGCGTCGAACGGACGGCACCTCCGCGTTCAACACACGTACGGGACGGGAGACGTCTCCTCCTTCTTGATCCAGCAAGGGGGAAGGAGAGGTTGATGATGATCCAGCAACACGACGGCGTGGTGGTGGATGCAGCAGAATTCCGGCAGGGCTTCGCCAAGCTGCTGCGGGAGGAGGACGAGGTGTAGCAGGGGAGGGAGGCGCGAACTTGAGGTGCGGCTGCCCCTCCCTCCCTTTATATAGGCCCCCATGGGGCGCCGCCCTGGGGATCCCATCTCCCAAGGCGGCGGGCCAAGGGGGAGGAGTGCCCCAAGGCAGTGGGCGCCCACCCTAGGGTTTTAACCCTAGGCGCGGGTGGGCCAAGGGGCGCACCAGCCCACTATGGGCTGGTTCCTCCCCACTTCAGCCCATGGGGCCCTCCGGATGGGTGGCCCCACCGGTGGACCCCGGGACCCTTCCGGTGGTCCCGGTACAATACCGGGTGACCCCGAAACTTTCCCGATGGCCGAAATACCACTTCCTATATATAATTCTTTACCTACGGACCATTCCGAAACTCCTCGTGACGTCCGGGACCTCATCCGGGACTCCGAACAACATTCGATATACTGCATACTCATATTCATACAACCCTAGCGTCACCGAACCTTAAGTGTGTAGACCCTATGGGTTCGGGAGACACGTAGACATGACCAAGACGGCTCTCGGGCAATAACCAACAGCGGGATCTGGATACCCATGTTGGCTCCCACATTCTCCTCGATGATCTCATCGGATGAACCACGATGTCGAGGATTCAGACAATCCCGTATACAATTCCCTTTGTCAATCGGTATGTTACTTGCCCGAGATTCGCTCGTCGGTATCCCAATACCTCGCTCAATCTCGTTACCGCAAGTCACTTTACTCGTACCGTAATGCATGATCCCGTGACCGGACACTTGGTCACTTTGAGCTCATTATGATGATGCACTACCGAGTGGGCCCAAGTGATACGCCTCCGTGTACGGAGTGACAAATCCTGAGTTCGATCCGTGTCAACCCAATGACACTTTCGGAGATACCTGTAGTGCACCTTTATAGTCACCCGATTCGTTGTGATGTTTGGTACACCCAAAGCACTCTTACGGTATCCGGAGTTACACGATCTCATGGTCTAAGGAAGAGATACTTGACATTGGAAAAGCTCTAGCAAAACGAACTACGATCTTGCGCTATGCTTAGGATTGTCTTGTCCATCACATCATTCTCCTAATGATGTGATCCCGTTATCAATGACATCCAATATCCATAGTCGAAACCATGACTATCTGTTTGACCAACGAGCTAGTCAACTAGAGGCTTACTAGGGACATGTTGTGGTCTATGTATTCACACGTGTATTACGATTTCCGGATAATACAATTATAGCATGAATAAAAGACAATTATCATGAACAAGGAAATATAATAATAATCATTTTATTATTGCCTCTAGGGCATATTTCCAATAGTCTCCCACTTGCACTAGAGTCAATAATCTAGTTACATTGTGATGAATCGAACACCCATAGAGTTCTGGTGTTGATCATGTTTTGCCCGCGGAAGAGGTTTAGTCAACGGATCTGCGACATTCAGATCCGTATGCACTTTGCAAATTTCTATGTGTCCATCTTGAACATTTTCACGGATGGAGTTGAAGCGACGCTTGATGTGCCTGGTCTTCTTGTGAAACCTGGGCTCCTTGGCAAGTGCAATAGCTCCAGTGTTGTCACAGAAGAGTTTGATCGGCCCCGACGCATTGGGTATGGCTCCTAGGTCGGTGATGAACTCCTTCACCCAAATTGCTTCATGCGCTGCCTCCAAGGCTGCCATGTACTCCGCTTCACATGTAGATCCCGCCACGACGCTCTGCTTGTAGCTGCACCAGCTTACTGCTCCACCATTCAACATATACACGTATCCGGTTTGTGACTTAGAGTCATCCAGATCTGTGTCGAAGCTAGCGTCAACGTAACCTTTCTGACGAGCTCTTTGTCACCTCCATAAATGAGAAACATGTCCTTTGTCCTTTTCGGTACTTCAGGATATTCTTGACCGCTGTCCGGTGTTCCTTGCCGGGATTACTTTGGTACCTTCCTACCAAACTTACGGCAAGGTTTACATCAGGTCAGTACACAGCATGGCATACATAATAGATCCTATGGCTGAGGCATAGGGATGACGCCATCTCTTCTTTATCTTTTGCCGTGGTCGGGCATTGAGCCGAGCTCAATCTCACACCTTGCAAGACAGGCAAGAACCCTTTCTTAGACTGATCCATTTTGAACTTCTTCAAAATCTTATCAAGGTATGTGCTTTGTGAAAGACCTATGAGGCGTCTTGATCTATCTCTATAGATCTTGATGCCTAATATATAAGCAGCTTCTCCAAGGTCCTTCATTGAAAAACTTTTATTCAAGTAGGCCTTAATGCTGTCCAAGAGTTCTATATCTTTTCCCATCAAAAGTATGTCATCTACATATAATATGAGAAATGCTACAGAGCTCCCACTCACTTTCTTGTAAACGCAGGCTTCTCCATAAGTCTGCATAAACCCAAATGCTTTGATCATCTCATTAAAGCGAATGTTCCAACTCCGAGATGCTTGCACCAGCCCATAAATGGATCGCTGGAGCTTGCATACTTTGTTAGCATTCTTAGGGTAGACAAAACCTTCCGGCTGTATCATATACAGCTCTTCCTTAAGATAACTGTTAAGGAACGCTGTTTTGACGTCCATCTGCCATATCTCATAATCATAGTATGCGGCAATTGCTAACATGATTCGGACGGACTTAAGCTTCGCTACGGGAGAGAAAGTCTCATCATAGTCAATCCCTTGAACTTGCCGATAACCCTTAGCGACAAGTCGAGCTTTATAGATGGTGACATTACCATTCGCGTCCGTCTTCTTCTTAAAGATCCATTTGTTTTCTATCGCTCGCCGATCATCGGGCAAGTCTGTCAAAGTCCATACTTTGTTTTCATACATGGATCCTATCTCGGATTGCATGGCTTCAAGCCATTTGTTGGAATCTGGGCCGCCATCGCTTCTTCATAGTTCAAGGTTCACCGTTGTCTAACAACATGATTTCCGTGACAGGGTTGCTGTACCACTGGTGCGGAACGTGTCCTAGTGGACCTCTGAGTTCAGAGCAACTTGATCCGAAGTACCTTGATCATCATCATTAATTTCCTCTTCATTGGTGTAGGCATCACAGAACATTTTCCGAGCTGCACTACTATCCTGTTCAAGAGGTAGTACTTCATCGAGTTCTACTTTCCTCCCACTTACTTCTTTTGAGAGAAACTCTTTTTCCAGAAAGGATCCGTTCTTGGCAACAAAGATCTTGCCCTCGGATCTTAAGTAGAAGGTATACCCAATGGTTTCCTTAGGGTATCCTATGAAGATGCATTTTTCCGACTTGGGTTCGAGCTTTTCAGGTTGAAGTTTCTTGACATAAGCATCGCATCCCCAAACTTTTAGAAACGACAGCTTAGGTTTCTTCCCAAACCATAATTCATACGGTGTCGTCTCAACGGATTTAGACGGTGCCCTATTTAAAGTGAATGTAGCTGTCTCTAGAGCGTATCCCCAAAATGATAGCGGTAAATCGGTAAGAGACATCATAGATCGCACCATATCCAATAGAGTGCGATTCTGCTCGAACACACCGTTACGCTGAGGTGTTCCAGGCGGCGTGAGTTGTGAAACGATTCCACATTTCCTTAAGTGTGTACCAAATTCGTGACTTAAATATTCTCCTCCACGATCTGATCGTAAGAACTTTATTTTTCGGTCACGTTGATTCTCTACTTCATTCTGAAATACCTTGAACTTTTCAAAGGTCTCAGACTTGTGTTTCATCAAGTAGACATACCCATATCTACTTAAGTCGTCTGTGAGAGTGAGAACATAACGATATCCTCCGCGAGCCTCAATGCTCATTGGACCGCACACATCGGTATGTATGATTTCCAATAAGTTGGTTGCTCGCTCCATTGTTCCGGAGAATGGAGTCTTGGTCATTTTGCCCATAAGGCATGGTTCGCATGTGTCAAATGATTCATAATCGAGAGACTCTAAAAGTCCATCAGAATGGAGCTTCTTCATGCGCTTGACACCAATGTGACCAAGGCGGCAGTGCCACAAGTATGTGGGACTATCGTTATCAACTTTACATCTTTTGGTATTCACGCTATGAATATGTGTAACATTACGCCGAGATTCATTAAGAATAAACCATTGACCATAGGGCATGACCATAAAACATATCTCTCATATAAATAGAACAACCATTATTCTCGGATTTAAATGAGTAGCCATCTCGTATCAAACGAGATCCGGATACAATGTTCATGCTCAAACTTGGCACCAAATAACAATTATTAAGGTTTATAACTAATCCCATAGGTAAATGTAGAGGCAGCGTGCGACGGCGATCACATCGACCTTGGAACCATTCCCGACGCGCATCGTCACCTCGTCCTTCGCCATCTCCGCTTATTCCGCAGCTCTGCTGTGAGTTACAAATATGAGCAACGACACGGTATCAAATACCGGGAGTTACTACAGTACCGGTAAGGTACACATCAATTACATGTATATCAAATATACCTTTAGTGTTGCCGGCCTTCTTATCCGCTAAGTATTTGGGGCAGTTCCGCTTCGATGGCCCTTCCCTTTGCAATAAAAGCACTCAGTCTCGGGCTTGGGTCCATTCTTTGACTTCTTCCGGCAACTTGCTTACCGGCGCTGCAACCTCCTTGCCGTCCTTCTTGAAGTTCTTCTTGCCCTTGCCCTTCTTGAACTTAGTGGTTTTATTGACCATCAACACTTGATGTTCTTTCTTGATTTCAACCTCTCACTGACTTCAGCATTGAGAATACTTCGGAATGGTCTTCACCATCCCTGCATATTGTAGTTCATCACAAAGCTCTTGTAGCTTGGTGGGGCGATCAAGGATTCTGTCAATGACCGCCTCGTCAGGAGGTTTATGTCCAGCTAGGACAAAGCGGTTGTGCAACCTGCACATTTTGAGTATGTGTTCACCGATGTAACTGTTTTCCTCCATCTTACAACTATAGAACTTGTCGGAGACTTCATATCTCTCGACCGGGCATGAGCTTGGAAAACTAGTTTCAACTCCTCGAACATCTCATATGCTCCGTGTTGCTCAAAACGCTTTTGGAGCCCCGATTCTAAGCTGTAAAGCATGCCGCCTTTGAACGAGGGAGTAATCATCAAGACGAGACTGCCAAGCATTCATAATGTCTTGGTTCTCGACGGGTGCATCACCTAGCGGTCCTTCTAGGACATATTGTTTCCTGGCAGCTATGAGGATGATCCTCAGGTTCCGGACCCAGTCCGTATAGTTGCTGCCGTCATCTTTCAGCTTGGTTTTCTCTAGGAACGCGTTGAAGTTCATGTTGACATGAGCGTTGGCCATTTGATCTACAAGACATATTTGCAAAGGTTTTAGACTAAGTTCATGATAATTAAGTTCATCTAATCAAATTATTTTAATGAACTCCCACTCAGATTAGACATCCCTCTAGTCATCTAAGTGTTACACGATCCGAGTCGACTAGGCCGTGTCCGATCATCACGTGAGATGGACTAGTCATCGTCGGTGAACATTCTCATGTTTATCGTATCTTCCATACGACTCGTGTTCGACCTTTCGGTCTGCGTGTTCCGAGGCCATGTCTGTACATGCTAGGCTCGTCAAGTTAACCCTAAGTGTTTTGCATGTGTAAAACTGTCTTACACCCGTTGTATGTGAACGTAAGGATCTATCACACCCGATCATCACGTGGTGCTTGAAACGATTTAACTTTAGCAACGGTGCACAGTTAGGGGAGAACACTTCTTGATATTGTTGTAAGGGATCATCTTATTTACTACCGTCGATCTAAGTAAAAATATGCATAAACATAATAAACATCACATGCAATTATATAGTAGTGACATGATATGGCCAATATCATATAGCTCCATTGATCTCCATCTTCGGGGCTCCATGATCATCTTGTCACTGGCATGACACCATGATCTCCATCATCATGATATCCATCATTGTGTATTCATGAAGTTGTCACGCCAACGACTACTTCTACTTCTATGGCTAACGCGTTTAGCAATAAAGTAAAGTAATTTACATGGCGTTCTTCAATGACACGTAGGTCATACAAAAAATAAAGACAACTCCTATGGCTCCTGCCGGTTGTCATACTCATCGACATGCAAGTCGTGATTCCTATTACAAGAACATGATTTCATACATCACAATATGTCATTCATGATTCATCACAACTTCTGGCCATATCACATCACATGACAATTGCTGCAAAAACAAGTTAGACGTCCTCTAATTGTTGTTGCATCTTTTACGTGGCTGCAATTGGGTTCTAGCAAGAACGTTTTCTTACCTACGAATAACCACAACGTGATTTTGTCAACTTCTATTTACCCTTCATAAGGACCCTTTTCATCGAATCCGCTTCAACTAAAGTGGGAGAGACAGACACCCGCCAGCCACCTTATGCAACTAGTGCATGTCGATCCGGTGGAACCGGTCTCACGTAGCGCACGTGTAAGGTTGGTCCGGCCGCTTCATCCCACAATACCGATGAACCAAGATAAGACTAGTAGCGGCAAGCAAGCTGACAAGATCTACGCCCACAACAAAATTGTGTTCTACTCGTGCAATAGAGAACTACGTATAGACCTAGCTCTGATACCACTGTTGGGGAACGTTACAGAAAATTAAAAAAATTTCTACGGTTTCACCAAGATCTATCTATGAGATCATCTTAGCAACGAGTCAAGGGAGTGAGTTTGCATCTACATACCACTTTGTAGATCGCGAGCGGAAGCGTTCACTAGAACGGGGATGAAGTAGTCGTTCTCGCCGTGATCCTATCACCGGAGATCCTAGCGTCGAGCGGACGGCACCTCCGCGCTCAACACACGTGCACGGACGGAGGCGTCTCCTCCTTCTTGATCCAGCAAGGGGAAGGAGAGGTTGATGATGATCCAAAGAACACGACGGCGTGGTGGTGGATGCAGCAGAACTCCGGCAGGCTTCGCCAAGCTGCTGCGGGAGGAGGACGAGGTGTAGCAGGGGAGGGAGGCGCCAGAACTTGAGTGCGGCTGCCCCTCCCTCCCTTTATATAGGCCCCAGGCGCCTGCCTGGGGGATCCCATCTCCCAAGGGGCGGCCAAGGGGGAGGAGTGCCCCAAGGCAGTGGGCGCCCCCCCTAGGGTTTTAACCCTAGGCGCAGGGGGTGGGCCAAGGGGGGCGCACCAGCCCACTATGGGCTGGTTCCCCTCCCCACTTCAGCCCATGGGGCCCTTCGGGATGGGTGGCCCCACCCGGTGGACCCCCGGGACCCTTCCGGTGGTCCCGGTACAATACCGGGTGACCCCGAAACTTTACCGATGGCCGAAATACCACTTCCTATATACCTCTGGACCATTCCGAAACTCCTCGTGACGTCCGGGATCTCATCCGGGACTCCGAACAACATTCGATATACTGCATACTCATATTCATACAACCCTAGCGTCACCGAACCTTAAGTGTGTAGACCCTACGGGTTCGGGAGACATGTAGACATGACCGAGACGGCTCTCGGGCAATAACCAACAGCGGGATCTGGATACTCATGTTGGCTCCCACATGCTCCCCGATGATCTCATCGGATGAACCACGATGTCGAGGATTCAAACAATCCCGTATACAATTCCCTTTGTCAATCGATATGTTACTTGCCCGAGATTCGATCGCCGGTATCCCAATACCTCGTTCAATCTCGTTACCGGCAAGTCACTTTACTCGCACCGTAATGCATGATCCCACGACCGCACACTTGGTCACTTTGAGCTCATTATGATGATGCACTACCGAGTGGGCCCAGTGATACCTCTCCCGTAATCGGAGTGACAAATCCCAGTCTCGATCCATGTCAACCCAACAGACACTTTCGGAGATACCTGTAGTGCACCTTTATAGTCACCCAGTTACGTTGTGATGTTTGGTACACCCAAAGCACTCTTACGGTATCCGGGAGTTACACGATCTCATGGTCTAAGGAAGAGATACTTGACATTGGAAAAGCTCTAGCAAAACGAACTACACGATCTTGTGCTATGCTTAGGATTGGGTCTTGTCCATCACATCATTCTCCTAATGATGTGAACCCGTTGTCAATGACATCCAATGTCCATAGTCAGGAAACCGTGACTATCTGTTGACCAACAAGCTAGTCAACTAGAGGCTTACTAGGGACATGTTGTGGTCTATGTATTCACACGTGTATTACGATTTCCGGATAATACAATTATAGCATGAATAAAAGACAATTATCATCAACAAGGAAATATAATAATAATCCTTTTATTATTGCCTCTAGGGCATATTTCCAACAGTTTACTGTCCGGCTCCGCTGCCAGAGGGCCCAGCTGACGCTCTCCTGACGGAGATGCTGGTCCCGGCACCGTACAAGGTGCCGGAGAAGAAGGCCGAGAAGAAGGCCCCGGGGATCCGAAAGGGTCTCCGGCGTAAGGTTGAGCCAGAAGCCTCGTCCGAAGGTGACGAGGCAGACTCCTCCCACGAAGGGGAGGAGGAAGAAGAAGATGCCCCATCCGGAAAGGATTAGGGGCCCGGAGAGGCGGGCCAGGGGGCCGGAAAAGGCCCTCGGTGCAAGGACGTTATACCCCTGTCGTCCGATGACGATGACACAGATTCGTCCCGTGGAGGCGGGGGGAATCAAGAAGAAATTCCACCTCCCCGCACTAAGGGGGAGAAGAAGAGAAAAGCCGCCCCAGAGGGCGAGGCTGGGCCTCCAAGAAGGGGAAGGTAACCCTTCCGGACTATTCCGCCACGGCCGCTTACAGCGAGGAGGGGTGGCTGCCCTGGGGAAAGCCCCCGGTGCGATCGTAAGTGTCCGCATTCTATCATGGTTTCACTTCATAGTTTTTATACTTATAGTGCCGAACATATATGCAGTCCGGCCAGGGCTCACCCCGAGGTATCTTCCTCCGGGTCCCTGAGCGATTCAGCGATAAATTCACTTCCGACGGCCACTACCCCTCAATACGCGGATGACACGGAGGTGTTGTCCCGAAGGCTCCCACAGCAGGGGGAGGTGACTCTGGAGATGCCCCACGGCGGGATTCCCGATGTCGGGCACGTGGGGTTCAAGATCCCCGCGGATCGTGTCGATGAGAGCCGTAACAAGGCGGACTCTCGACCTAACGCTGCTCCGGAACCTCCAACGGTTCCGGACTTAGGCGGGAAGGTCCTCATTAGGGAGGGCGAGCCGCCCATGCCGAGGACTTCCATCGCATCAACGATGCCGGATAGTCTGGTGGAAGCGCTTCGAGGCGCTTCCATGGAAGAAGAGCACCGTACTCTTATGAGTGCGGTGATTCAAAAGGTTCTGTCCGCCAAAAGCGGACTAATCGAAGACTGCACAAGCCTCCTAACGGGCTTTGAGGTAATTAATAAATATGTGCAAAATTGCCACCCGATAGGTAGTAGCCCCTGATACTCTGTTTGGTGTTCGGAAAGAAAAGCCAAACGGAGGGTCAATTATAATCCGCAGGAGTCTAATAATAAGTATTGTTGTGAATAAGCAGGCTGTGCTGCTTGCTGCTATTGCCCGTACTGCTGAGGTTGCCGAACTGAAGCGGGGCCTGGAGCAGGCGCAGGGAGAGCTCCTCCTCACGAAGAGGTAGCTCAAAGAGAACAAGGGTAAGTGATTCCCGCTCTTATAACTTTAAGGATAGGCAGAATTGGTGAGTCTAACACCTAGGTGTCGTGACCGTGTAACAGGGGCCACCGCCGAAGTGGCGTCCCTGAAGAAGGCGCTGTCCGAGGCCGAAGACAAGGCGGCCTCGGGGTGTAAGGAGCGCGAAAAGCAAAGTGCTAGGGTAGGTGAGGTACAGAAAGAGCTCCAGGACCTCGGCAAGAAATGCGAGTCTGTGGAGCATGATCTAAAGGCGAAGGAGGCCGAGCTTGCGAAGGCCCTTGTGAATTTGAAAGACGCCAAGGCCGAAGCCGAGAAAGCACAGCAGGAGATCCAGGAGGTCAAGAGGATAGCAGTGGGTAAGAAGTTCTTTATGCAAAGCAAACATGTGGAGGAGGCTTTTTTTTACTTACTCGAATTCGGAGCTCTCCAGGGGCATTTGCAGATCTGCCACGCAGTGTCTTAGACGCTGCAGAGTTCTACCGTGCCCAGGAGGGGAGCTCAACGGAGAAGCTGTTCTGGTCCCAGTATGCTGGGGCCGATCATTCGATGCCTCTGAGCGACCAACTGAAGCAGTTGATCGAACTCCACAGGGCGGCCAAACTGGCTATGAAGGACGTCGTAGTCAGGATGTGGCCTGGTGAGCTCCTGCCCGGTAGCTACTTCGACCTGATCAAGCGGATGGTGGATGCCTGCCCGCGGCTTGAAGTGATCAGCGATTCGTTTGCATAGAAGGTGCCCACCGAGCCTTTGCCCGCGTCAAGGTGCATTTGGGCAAGCTGGATGCGGAGAAGCTGGTGAAGGATGGGCCACCGGAGGGCAAGGCGCATCGCCATCCTGAAATGTACTACGATGGTGTGATGAAGGGTGCTCGTCTCGTTGCTGATGAGTGTACCAAGGACGGCATTTTGGAATGAATTCACTTCTGTCATGTTTGTAATTAAAGACGAAGTTACTTACGCTATGTAGCACTTTTGTTATTTAAAATATTACCTTCTGTGCGGCTGTTTATAAAATCCTAAAAGTAGGTCAGTCGTCGGCTTCCGCCCCCACGTGACCAGCACTGGGGTGTTCGTGGAAAACCCAGACACTCTTTATGCAAATGGTTGGTCCCTTAAGGAGGTGTCCGGCGCAGCGAACAAGGCAATCGGACTATGCGGCTTTATAACTTTCACTTAGCCATAGAAGTCTACAATTTTAAATTTCGGTGAAGCCCCTAGAATCCGGAAGACTGAATCGGGGCGCTATACACGCCTAGATCGGACGAAGCCGATTTATCGCCTAAAGCGGAAAATCTTTAAGGATTTTAAAACCTCTCGAACAGCGACCAGCTCTCGCCACATCATGCCGGTCAGTTTTCGGCTTTCTCTACTGAGGTGCTCGTCCGGAAGAACCGGGACACAATCGCAGTAGTTCTCCCTGCGCTGCCTTAGCCGATATAATAGAATGTAAGGCACCAAAAACAAGGGAGCCGGGCTATCCCAACTATAGACCTAAGACATGATTCGGAGCTGATGCATATAGTGCTATAAGTTCGGGGTGCCGCACTGTTGAAAGTGTCCGGACTTTAGTTGCCATATTACAGGGCGCCATGAGAAGCCCCTGGCAAACTGACCACACCAAGGTGTACGGATGCAATATCAAATAAACATTTAAAAAAAATGCTCAAATAAGAATAATAAGCTGACGCTATATATAATCTCCCATTGGCGAAAAATACCTTTAAGCGTACGTTTACAATGGATGCGTTAAGCAGAGATAAAATAGGGCTATTTAACATGTCCTATCCAGGGGCGGGCTGTGTTCACATAGATAAAGCAGGTATAATGATCGTAAATAGATTCCACCTGGGTATTTCCTTCTGCGCACAACGTCTGTTGCCTCCTTGGATTTCTCTCCCCTATAAGTCCGGCAATTCGGCTCTTTTGAGGATGTTGCGCCAACGCGGTGTCCTGAAAGGTAAGAGGGAAAGAGTATGAAAGTACTTGGCGGTTACCCTCACTATTGACTGAGTCGTTGATGCGCCTCCGCCTACGCCCATGGTATTTTAAGTGCGTAATTGTGTGCACATGGCACGAATGCTGCTTTGATGGGGCTTAAGCGGAGGCCGGACTACTAGTCGCGTTCTTGGCTTGCCTGATGATCCTGTTGTGGGGTGCTCCGGACTCGCTTGACTGTGCTCGAAGTTGTTGTCATCGGATTGGTTTGTCGGAGAAGTCCGCATTGTACTTCCGCCGCAAGTGCTGTGGTATGTTCTTCTGTTCGTAGAGAGCGGTCCATATTTCCGTTCACCGTTATGACCCCGCGTGGTCCTGGCATCTTGAGCTTGAGGTATGCGTAGTGTGGTACCGCATTGAATCTGGCAAATGCGGTTCGTCCAAGCAGTGCATGGTAACCACTGCGGAAAGGGATGATATCAAAGATTAACTCTTCACTTCGGAAGTTATCCGGAGATCCGGAGACCACTTCCAATGTTATAGAGCCCGTACAGCGGGCCTCTACTCCAGGAATTACACCTTTAAAGGTGGTTTTAGTGGGCTTGATCCTTGAAGGGTCAATGCCCATTTTGCGCACTATGTCCTGGTAAAGCAGGTTCAGGCTGCTGCCACCGTCCATAAGGACGCGTGTGAGGTGGAATCGTCAATGATTGGGTCTAGGACCAATGCGGCCGAGCCGCCGTGACGGATGCTAGTAGGGTGATCCCTATGATCAAAGGTGATCGGACAAGCTGACCATGGGTTGAATTTGGGGGCGACTGGCTCCATCGCATAGACGTCCCTTAGTGCCCGCTTCCGTTCCCGCTTGGGGATGTGCGTGGCGTAGATCATTTTGACCGTTTTCACTTGGGGGGGGGGGGAATTTCTTCTGTCCCCCCGTGTTCGGACGTCAGGGCTCCTCGTCATCGTCACTGTGCAACCCCTTGTCCTTGTCTTCGGCGTTTATCTTGCCGGCTTGTTTGAATACCCAGCAATCTCTATTGGTGTGGTTGGCTGGCTTGTCCGGGGTGCCATGAATTTGGCACGAGCGCTCCAGTATGCGGTCTAGACTGGACGGTCCCTGATTATTTCTTTTGAACGGCTTCCTCCGCTGACCGGGCTTGGATCCACTGAATCCGGCGTTGACAGCCGTGTCTACAGTGCTGTCGCCGTTGTTCCATCGCTTATGTCTGTTACGCCGTGGCTTGCCGTTATTGTCACGGCCATCCGAATTGCCAGATTGTGGTGTAGTGCTGCTGCGAGCCAACCAACTGTCCTCGCCCGCGCAAAAGCAGGTCATTAGTGTTGTGAGAGGTGCCATGGACTTGGGTTTTTCCTGGCCGAGGTGTCGAGCGAGCCACTCGTCACATATATTATGCTTGAAAGCCGCCAGGGCTTCGGCGTCCGGACAGTCAACTATTTGGTTCTTTTGTAACATCCCAAATTTCCTATTTGGAATGTTTTACAATTATAGCTAAGCATCTATGCATGTTGTTTGAATTTGAGTGGCATTTGAAGTTTTGGGGTTTTGGAATTTGAATTCAAATTTTGGCAAGTGGAAATCATTTCAAAAACTATGCCTGATAAATACTTGAGAAAAAGTATGAGAGGAGTAAACATGACACTCCAAAAATATCAGAGGAAAAACATTGCCAAAAGTTTGAAATTCAAATTTGAGTTTTATTTGAATTTTGAAAAAAATGAATTTTTATAAAGTTTGGATTTTGCCTCTGGAAAATTTTTCAAATGATAGGGAATATTCCCCTAATCATTTTGATATATATATATGTCCTATATAAAATATTTATATTTTATATTTTATAACTCTGTTTTTATTTTCAAAAAAAAAATTGGAAAAAGAAAAATGCCCAGGCACCAGCCAGCCGACCGCCCACCAAGACTGGTAGCCCCTCACCCGCTGCCAGGCCAGGCCCACCAGCGATCGAGCCAGGCCCAGCCAGCCCGGCCGACGGCCCAGCCAGCCAGCCAGCCCCCCTCGCGCCTGAAACCGTTCGGTCGGTCGACCGACCGAGCCTCGCTCCTCTCTCCCACTGCCAGTGGGCCCCACCTCCTCAACCCCTCGCCCGCGCCACAGCGCCGCCGCTCGCCGGAGATCCCGAGATCTCCGTGATCTCACCTGATCTCCCGATTCACCCCGCCCCAAGCCGAGGCGCCCCCCTATATAAACCCCCTCCCCGCACCCCATTCCCCCCCTCGCCCCCTCACCGGACACCCTCTCCCTCGCCGCACGCGCTCACCGGAGCCCGAACACGCCTCCGCCGCCATTGACCTCGTCGCCGTCGCCCTAGCCCTCCCCGAGCCCCAACGACTCCACCAGACCCACCCCCTCGTCGCGCCGCACCCGCCGGAGCACTCCGCCGACGCCCCCGACCACCGGAGATGCCGACGCACTCGCCGCCCGAGCCGCCGCCGCCGTCCAACTCCGGTAACTCGCCGGACTTCTTCTCCCCCGTCCGATCTAATCTCGACGGCTAGGATTAGAACCCCCGAAGGGGTATGCACTTTTAAATAAAACCGGGTTTTATTCCGGTTAGTTCCGGTTTAGGTTAGTTAGGTTTTTTTTTATTAGACCGGCCCGATTCGTTTAACCCTAGGGCCCGTTTTAGTTAAGTTACGCTCAATGCGTTAGTTAGGCCCACTGGGCCATTTTTCTTTATTTTCGTTTTTCTGTTTTAACAGAATAGTTCCAGATTTGAAAAATTCATAACTTTTATTTTACTTAATATTTTTAAGTGATTCTTTTTTTTGTTAGTTTGCAAATTTCTTATAGTTTCTGTAGAAAATATAATTAGCTATGTTAAAATTATTTTTAGTTGCTTTATTTTAATTTTAGTCAGAATAGTAAATGTGTTATAAAATGAGTTAGGAAAATTATTTTTATATGATTCTTTTGTCCCAACTTTGTTTTGACATTGCCTAACCATAGGAATTAATTTGGGCATTTTAGGATTAATAAAAAAATAGTTTCAAGCATAATCATGTTATTCTTAATTAATTAACTAGCTACTGTTTTCCTATTATTTTAATTAGCAAATGAATTTATTTTTCATGTGTGGTAGATTATTCTAGGTTAGTTTCTGTCACTTTAGAGCATGAACTTTTATTTATAATAAATAAAACTTTTATTTTTCTTAATTATAATTTGCTTTAGGCCTAATAGGAGTTTTATAATAGCTTTTAAATTGATTCCTTTTGCTCCTAGTTGCTTAATGCATTCTTTTCTGTTAAGTTAACCTAAACCCATGTTTAGGTTATGTTACGAAAATTTTTGTTATGTAAAACTATTTTAGTTGTTGCTTGAAATAGGAAAAACTTTGAGTTGGATTTCTTCGAGTTTTCCCTTGGGTTTTGATTCGTTTGTTTTGGTGTGTTATGTTACTATGCTATTGTGTTAAGTGATCATGTGCTATGTGCTTATTATGGTTATTGTTTGCCTCGGTAGAATTTCCGGTCTGAAGTTTGCTACCACGAGCCCCTAGTTTTCAAGATCGTCGGCAAAGGCAAGTTCACTTTGACCATGTTTTTCATACCTATGTGTTTTATTGCATCTAGTGTCATCTTCGCAACAATCCCTCCAGAGTGATATTGAATCCTTGTAGTTGAGTAGTATGCATGAGGTAGGAACCCATCACCCTGTTACCAAGCCGGGGCGTTATTTATTTTAATGCTACGCTATAGTAGACGGGGTTGGTATGAGTGCTCGAGAGTGGTGTGAAGAAGGAGGACTCTCGTCAATGGCGACAACTCCATGATGGAATCTGCAAGGACTGCATCTTCAAGGCCTCAAGACTTCAAGACTCGAGACAAGAATTCAATACACACTCTTGGGTGAAGGATGGTTGACGGCACCTGGAGAAACCAGTGGTTGGCGGGATGCATGGAGAAGCGCCATGACATCTTGCGGAAAGCTTCACCCAGACTCAAAGAGACGGAAGAATACTTCATGCCGGAAGCTTACCCGTGCAACCGCAAGTCATTATGGGCTCGCTTGGTTGACCTTAGTGGTGACTCTGGCTGGGGCGATGCTAGCAGATGTAGAACTACGGTAGGATTGGATGGGTACGGACGGTGGTCGGAGGAACTCTTTGGAAGACCATGTTTGGTCATCTTGTTCTCAAACACTCTGAAGTGCGAGAGCGTAAAAGAGGGATCGAATCTTGCGGGTAAAGTGTACAAACCTCTGCAGAGGGTTAAAACCTAATCGATTAGCTGTGTCCCGGTTATGGACAATTTGAGCATCCGGACTTGGATCTATCTCGGAACTCTCAACACGGATTGATAACTTAATTGTGGGCAACTTATGATGATTTTGGGCTATGAGACATCGGTTGGCGGAACCATGTCATGATAGAAAACTCTATAGTACAGACTTCAATTATTCCTTTGATGTAGGGAAAATAAAACCATCTTTCACGCAAAACAAAACTCGAATCTGAGCCACAAAGCCATACTGCATATAGTATAGTTTATCATCTGTTTTCTCTTATTGTGATCTTGCGGTACATTCAATGTCTTGACCTACACGGTGCAACGTATCATGTTGCGTATGTTTCATCGACGAGTAAGAGTTACGATCAGGTTACGGTCTACACTCAACCTGCCGATGGCGTTGATGGGACTCCACACCGACTATTTGTTTCATTGTGACTTATGAGGTATATATCAGTTTCGTTAATTATACATGTGATTGCACTTTGATATATACATTGATGTCTGTGTGTGTGCCAACATACTTGATCCGAGGATGGCACAAAGAACACGAGGCTTGACCGTCTCGAGGTCGGGTTACTCTGAGATATGGTATCGAGCACATGTTGATGTGGGGCGTGACCTAGAAATCGGAAAGCCCTAGGACGGGATGTCTCACAAAAACTTTATTTTCAAAAAGACTCTTACTTCTCATCTCTTCTGATTTTATCAAATAGACACTCTCACCTCAAATAGTTAGAACATACCCCTTTTCCCGTTTGACCACATGAAGGATCAACTGAAGCCGCTCCAAGAAGGACAAGATATCGGATAACTGATGGCCTCTTCAGAGTAAAGAGGATTTGACCATGCATTAGAAGCGTTGAAGCTGCAACAATTGAAGACTCCGAAGACTAGAAGAATTTGAAGAATCTGAAGAATTATTTGACCTTTAGAAGACCAAACCCCTATTACACACTTACGTTAGATGCGGCGATTTGTGAGCTGTCATTTGTTTGATGTTTTCCGACAGCCACAAAGTAAAACTTGTTTCTTCAAAAACTATTGTTTGTATTGTGTATATCCTCCCCACCTCTCTCATATCTCATCCCAAAACTTTTGAACCCCATAGATGATGAATGAAGTTGGTGATATTCTCTGGACAAGACTCAGCCGGAGGCGAGACTATGGATGCGAACATGGAAAATCACTTGGGAACAATTTGGTTTCAAGGAAGAAGGAAGTATCTTACGCTCTTCAGTACTTGGAAGGAAGTGCTGCAACCTGGTGGAAAATGCATCAAGCCATACAGGGATTTAATGGAGCAAGAAGTTGGGAGGAATTCAAGAAGACTCTCTTGAGGTCCGTCTTATCCGGAAGCACTCGATAACCAAGAGGAAACCTTGTGCTTGCAAGATTTGCGGAGAAATAGGACACACCAGGAGGAACACAAGGAAGGATGCCCTCATTGTGAGGAGAAACACCCAGCTGAGGAATGCCCAACTAGTCAGGTGACTTGTTTCTTGTGTGAAGGAACCACCCACTACCCGACTCAGTGTCACATTTACCCCATGGTGCAACAAACTATTCAGGACCAGGAAGAAGGAATGAAAGAAGCCCTCCGAGAAGTTATGAAAGAACCTGTGATGAAGGAATGTGTTGAAGACCCTGATGGAGAAGGCCTCAACAGATTTTACTCCAATGCCTACTATTCATGTGGAGAAGAAGGACATTTTTGCAGTATTGCACCAAGGAAAGAAAAGAGTATCTGGGATATTTCCCGACCGCAGAAGTGAAGTTTGACCCTCGGGAAATAGAAGCTCTGATCATTACAGAGAAATCCTGGAAGAGAAAAAAGAAGGCAACCCGAGAACAACGCAATTTTTGCAGAGAAGGACCTAAGTCACTTGCTACAGGTGCAAGGATTTAGGTCATTACTCTAGTAAATGTCCAGAAAAGAAGCCAAGAATCCAAGGAGCCTACATAATCACAAAGAAGCCCCGAGACATGTCGGGAACTTTTTTTTTCGCTGCAAGGAAGCAGGACATTATGCTACTAAATGTCCCAACAAGACGAAAGCTGGAGTTGAGTAGTTGGAATTTTGATATGGATAATAAGAGTAGTAGAAAGCAATTTCATTTTCATGAGTTCAATGAGTTGTGTTATGTAATAGATTACTCAGAGATTGTAATAGTTCATGACTCAATAAAGTTGTAATGTCACATGTTGAAAGGCTTTAAGGAGTTGTCATATTTTATCTTGGAAATTAATATTCTGGATGAACATGGAAGAAAGGGAGTTGATGCATAAACGGAAAATTGGAAGTTGAGTTTGAAGTTTTGTTTGGATGATATGAATATGTGCCCCAGGAGATATGTACCTTATTCTGAGCACCATTTTTGTTATACAACTGCAGATGACGACCCTTTACGAGTCTTTCCTTAAAGGTCCGGAAACAATCATGACCACGACAAGTGATCATGATTACCGAAGATCTGAAGGACATGATGAAGCATATTCACCTTGAAGGAGATGCAGTCTACAAAGGCTACCCTTCATGCAAAAGGGAGTGGAACTTTGGTATTTGGAGGTACACCTCCACCATGTGAAAGGAGTTTGCCCAAAGATGATGGGGCAGTACTTTTCATTTCACGTGTGCCACAAGCAACTTTCTTCGATGCTGTTAGTGAAGCAGCCATGGATGCCATCGCCGATCGAGAAATACTTGAAGCAAGACTTCGTTATACTCAGGAATACCTAAGCGAAGTGCATGCAGAGATGATGGAGGTGAAGCTCAAGGCCACCACGATGAAACAGAAGATTGAAGACTTCAAGGCGCATGTCGCACAATTCCAGCAAGACTAAAGAATCCTCGAGGAAGATAAATAAATAAAGTTGGAAGTAATGTCTGACCATACCGAACCATGTGGGTGGCGACATTTGTAATAAACCTTTTTGGAATTTGGATTCACGAAAAATGGTTAAGGATGTACTAAAGGATTGATATGAAATAATGAGATTTATGGATAAACTAGTGCATTTTCTTTGGTGTCGTAGTACTCCGTTAAGCCACAGGATCAATGAAGAAAGAAATGTGTTATTCATGACGGTCCATAGAGGGAAGCTGGACAAAATAAGTTGGAGTTTTGTATGATCGTCACCACAGGAGTATGAAGGAAGAAGTACTATTGGATTTACAGGAGAGGTAATGTTGGAATATGGAATCCGAGGAAGGATGAATTAAACTTGTACAAGAGTTGAAGTGGGCCATAACCCACAGGCCCAGGATTTTGAAAAGGAACAGATGCAACCTTGATAAAGGAATAAATTTGGAAGAATCAGTGATCCAATCAGCATACGTTTCGTAGGAGGTTACGCTAAAACCTGAGAATGGTGAAGTAACGATAGATGTTTTGTTTGGCTTGCAGAAACCATGGATTTACTCGAAACCAGTTCGAGAACAAGAGAAATTCTGCAATGCTTGTGAGTATGCCCAAGTGTTAGAATACGTGATTCACTGTTTACGTATGTGGTAATGATTCAAGTACGGGATGGATTGGCCCCCATACCGAAGACTTCTATCATGAACTATCATATGTTGATAGAAAATCAGAGAGCCTTGAAAACCTTAGAAGAGTGTCGACGCGATAAGCCATAAAACCATAAAATGGTAGGACGATGGAACCCCTTTACAGGCAACCGTTGCCAATCGTAGGTTATACGGTGAGGGTCAACCCAGACCCGTTTCTGCAGGAGAAACCATGAATTGTAGACCACCATGAGTAATTCGATAGTTGTCTAGAATGGACACGAACCTATCAACTAAGAAGATCCAGTCTCGGACGAACTTCAACTTTGACAAACCGACCCACAATTCTGAGGAAAACTCTATGCTTCTGACAGAAGAGCGTTAATGAAGGAGCTATTGTAAGATATGTGAAGAGACATATATTGTCGGCACTCCAGAGGAAGTATCTGATTTTATTGGAACCGTAACCTTGTTTTTAAGTGTGGTAGCACCCCTGACCTTTCTGACCAAAACTTTTGCTAGAAGACCCCCAGCCACTAACCCTTTCTTGCTAGCCTCTTCGAATCTCGAGGACGAGATTCATTTTTAAGTGTGGTAGGTTTGTAACATCCCAAATTTCCTATTTGGAATGTTTTACAATTATAGCTAAGCATCTATGCATGTTGTTTGAATTTGAGTGGCATTTGAAGTTTGGGGTTTTGGAATTTGAATTCAAATTTTGGCAAGTGGAAATCATTTCAAAAACTATGCCTGATAAATACTTGAGAAAAAGTATGAGAGGAGTAAACATGACACTCCAAAAATATCAGAGGAAAAACATTGCCAAAAGTTTGAAATTCAAATTTGAGTTTTATTTGAATTTTGAAAAAAAATGAATTTTTATAAAGTTTGGATTTTGCCTCTGGAAAAATGTTCAAATGATAGGGAATATTCCCCTGATCATTTTGATATATATATGTCCTATATAAAATATTTATATTTTATATTTTATAACTCTATTTTATTTTCAAAAAAATGGAAAAAGAAAAATGCCCAGCACCAGGCCAGCCGATCGCCCAGCAAGACTGGCAGCCCCTCACCCAGCGCCGGCCAGCGGCCCACCAGCGGCCGAGCCAGCCCAGCCAGCGCCGATTAGCCCAGCCAGAGCCAGCCCGCCCCCTCGCGCCGAAACCGTTCGGGTCGGTCGTCCGACCGAGCCCTCGCTCCTCTCTCCCACTGCCAGGCGGGCCCCCACCTCCCTCAACCCCTCGCCCACGCCACAGCGCCGCCGCTCGCCGGAGATCCCGAGATCTCCGGGATCTCACCCGATCTCCCCCGATTCACCCCCTCGCCCAAGCCGAGGCGCCTATATAAACCCCTCCCTTTTATTCCCCACTCGCCCCTCACGGACACCCTCTCCCCTCGCCGACGCTGCGCCACGGAGCCCGAACACGCCGCCGCCGCCATTGACCTCGTCGCCGTCGCCCTAGCCCTCCCCGAGCCCCAACGACTCCACCAGACCCACCCCCTCGTCGCGCCGCACCCGCCGGAGCACTCCGCCCGACGCCCCGACCACCGAGGCGCTGCCTTTTCGCCGCCCGAGCCGCCGCCGCCGTCCAACTCCGGTAACTCACCGGACTTCTTCTCCCCCGTCCGATCTAATCTCAACGGTAGGATTAGAACCCCCGAAGGGGTATGCACTTTTAAATAAAACCGGGTTTTATTCCGGTTAGTTCCGGTTTAGGTTAGTTAGGTTTTTTTTATTAGACCGGCCCGATTCGTTTAACCCTAGGGCCCGTTTTAGTTAAGTTACGCTCAGTGCGTTAGTTAGGCCCATTAGGCCATTTTTCTTTATTTTCGTTTTTCTGTTTTAACAGAATAGTTCCAGATTTGAAAAATTAATAACTTTTATTTTACTTAATATTTTTAAGTGATTCTTTTTTTGTTAGTTTGCAAATTTCTTATAGTTTCTGCAGAAAATATAATTAGCTATGTTAAAATTGCTTTATTTTAATTTTAGTTAGAATAGTAAATCTGTTATAAAATGAGTTAGGAAAATTATTTTTATATGATTCTTTTTGTCCCAACTTTGTTTTGACATTGCCTAACCATAGGAATTAATTTGGGCATTTTAGGATTAATAAAAAAAATAGTTTCAAGCAGAATCATGTTATTCTTAATTAATTAACTAGCTACTGTTTTCCTATTATTTTAATTAGCAAATGAATTTATTTTTCATCTGTGATAGATTATTCTAGGTTAGTTTCTGTCACTTTAGAGCATGAACTTTTATTTATAATAAATAAAACTTTTATTTTCTTAATTATAATTTGCTTTAGGCCTAATAGGAGTTTTATAATAGCTTTTAAATTGATTCCTTTTGCTCCTAGTTGCTTAATGCATTCTTTTCTGTTAAGTTAATCTAAACCCATGTTTAGGTTATGTTACGAAAATTTTTGTTATGTAAAACTATTTTAGTTGTTGCTTGAAATAGGAAAAACTTTGAGTTGGATTTCTTCGAGTTTTCCCTTGGGTTTTGATTCGTTTGTTTTGGTGTGTTATGTTACTATGCTATTGTGTTAAGTGATCATGTGCTATGTGCTTATTATGGTTATTGTTTGCCTCGGTAGAATTTCCGGAGTGCGAAGTTTGCTACCACGAGCCCCTAGTTTTCGAAGATCGTCAGCAAGGCAAGTTCACTTTGACCATGTTTTTCATACCTATGTGTTTTATTGCATCTAGTGTCATCTTCGCAACAATCCCTCCAGTAGTGATATTGAATCCTTGTAGTTGAGTAGTATGCATGAGGTAGGAACCCATCACCCTGTTACCAAGCCCGGGACGTTATTTATTTTAATGCTACGCTATAGTAGACGGGGTTGGTATGAGTGCTCGAGTGGTGTGAAGAAGGAGGACTCTCGCCAATGAAGACAACTCCATGATGGAATCTGCAAGGACTGCATCTTCAAGGCCTCAAGACTTCAAGACCGAGACAAGAATTCAATACACACTCTTGGGTGAAGGATGGTTGACGGCACCTGGAGAAACCAAAGGTTGGCGGGATGCATGGAGAAGCGCCATGACATCTTGCGGAAAGCTTCACCCAGACTCAAAGAGACGGAAGAATACTTCATGCCGGAAGCTTACCTGTGCAACCGCAAGTCATTATGGGCTCGGCTTGGTTGACCTTAGTGGTGACTCTGGCTGGGGCGGTGCTAGCGGATGTAGAACTACGGTAGGATTGGATGGAGTACGGACGGTGGTCGAGGAACTCTTTGGAAGACCATGTTTGGTCATCTTGTTCTCAAACACTCAAGTGCGAGAACGTAAAAGAGGATCGAATCTTGCGGGTAAAGTGTACAAACCTATGCAGAGGTTAAAACCTAATCGATTAGCCGTGTCCCGATTCACGGACAATTTGAGCATCTGGACTTGGATCTATCTCGGAACTCTCAACACGGATTGATAACTTAATTGTGGGCAACTTATGATGATTTTGGGCTATGAGACATCGGTTGGCGGAACCATGTCATGATAGAAAACTCTATAGTACAGACTTCAATTATTCCTTTGATGTAGCGAAAATAAAACCAGCTTTCACGCAAACAAAACTCAGATACAGAGCCACAAAAGCCATACTGCATATAGTATAGTTTATCATCTGTTTTCTCTTATTGTGATCTTGCGGTACATTCAATGTCTTGACCTACACGGCTGCAACGTATCATGTTGCGAGATGTTTCATCGACAGTAAGAGTTACGATACAGGGTTACGGTCTACACTCAACCTGCCGATGGCGTTGATGGGACTCCACACCGACTATTTGTTTCATTGTGACTTATGAGGTATATATCAGTTTTACGTTAATTATACATGTGATTGCACTTTGATATATACATTGATGTCTTGTGTGTGCGGCATAGTGATCCGAGGATGGCACGGCAACATAGAGGCTTGACCGTCGAGGTCGGTCGCTACATCTTTTAGTTAGGAACCGAGTCCGAAATTTCCTTGCGACTCTCCGGGCTGTTGAGTAATGTGGCTCAAGTCATCGGCGTCGGTGATTGCACATGTTCCTGGAAGTTGTCGAGAATCGTCTTCCGAGTTTTCCCAACTGCCAATGGAATTTCTTTGGCAGGCTGTTTAGCGATGCGGGCTGGTCCTTTGAGCTTAAGGGGAAGATACTTGATGGCATGTAGATCGTCTCCGCGGGCCATGTGAATGTGGAGAAGAAAATCTTCGATCCATACTGCAGGGTCTGTTGTGCCATCGTATGATTCGATGTTTACGGGTTTGAACCCTTCTGGAAATTCATGATCCATTACTTCGTCAGTGAAGCAGAGGGGGTGTGCGGCGCCTCTGTGCCGGGCTATGTGGCTACGCAGGTCGAATTGCTCTTGGTGGCTATATTCGGCCCGACCGGACTTGTTGAAGGTGTGTCCGGCGTGACGGTCGTTGCCGTGTGCCGAGGCGCGCCCCCGCGATCCGTAGATCGATCTTGGATGTCCTGTTTTGTTGCCCCGGGCCATAGTGTGTTGGCGTGGGGGTGTTGGCTGGTATGCAGACTGGTATGCCGTTTTATCCCGGCCACGAGGTGGCCGGTCAGCCGTATGGTGCTCGAGTCCGTATTCCTCGGCTGCGGGACTTGATCCATCATGCGTGAGCAGGTCTTGATCAGCTTGGAGTTGTTGCTACTTCTTTTTCAGGCTCCTCGCAATGGCTATAAGCCGACGCTTGAAGCGCTCCTGCTACGGGATCCTCAGGCACGCGGAACTCGTCGTCGCCGAGGCTAATCTCATCTTCGGAGGGGGGCATGTAGCTGTCCTCCTCCGGGTATTCGTCCGTCGCTTTGTTCTTACGGGCTGACCTGCTCATCCTCTGTTCGGCCTGCTTTCGGCGCGGGCTGTTCAGGGTTGTATTCTTCTTGGCACCATTTGGATTGTTTTTCGTCTCTGGGCGGTATTGGTGTGGCGGGGCTTGGAGTGGCGCCGACGACGCCCATTCTTTGCTTTTTTCCCTGAGGTTTTATCCTCCGTTGCCTCATCGCCATTTGTTTCCTTCGGAGTGTCCACCATATATATATATCATAAGAAGAGGGGGTTGTCCACTTCCCAGTGAGTGGTGGTTCATGTTCTTCTCCTGCATCGTCGTCCATACCGTCGATGTCTTCGGAGTCGAAGTTTAGTACCTCGGTTAAGTCATCGACCGTGGCAATGAAGTGGGTGGTGGGTGGGCAACAAATTCCTTCATCGCCTGCCTCCCACTCGAGCCGGACATAGTTCGGCGAAGTGCCTCCTGACAGAGAGAGAGACTTTAATGATTCCATCATGTCGCCAAAGGGCGAGTGCTGGAAGATATCCGCAGCGGTGAACTCCATTACCGGAGCCCATCCTGGCCCGACGGGCTCGGGAGTGTGTGGACTGGAACCAACGTCCGGATACGAATCCGGGGGTTCGGAGTCACATGCCACCGCAGAGGTAAGACCCGTGTTCGGCTCCACCGCCGATGAGTGTGCGACCTGCGGGGTGGGGTACATCCCTTCGTCCTTAGGCTGTGCAGCCTGCTCCGGATCTAGGTCCGAGGATACTACGGAGGTGATACCACGAGCTTCATCCGACGGCAGGTCTAAGCCGTTCTCGTCGTGACTGTCCGGTGCTCCTGGCATAGGCCCCAATCCATCAAAGATCAAGTCTCCGCGGATATCCGCCGTGTAGTTCAGGTTTTCGAACCTGATCTGGTGGCCAGGGGCGTAGCTGTCGATCTGCTCCAGATGGCCAAGCGAGTTGGCACGCAGTGTGAAGCCGCCGAACACGAAGATCTGTCCGGGGAGGAAAGTCTCACCCTGGACAGCGTCGTTGATGATGATAGAAGGAGCCATCGAGCCTTATGGCGACGCCACAGAGGAACTCTCAATGAAAGCACCAATGTCGGTGTCAAAACCGGTGGATCTCGGGTAGGGGGTCCCGATCTGTGCGTCAAGGCTGATGGTAACAGGAAGCAAGGGACACAAATGTTTACCCAGGTTCGGGCCCTCTCGATGGAGGTAAAACCCTACTTCCTGCTTGATTAATATTGATGATATGGGTAGTACAAGAGTAGATCTACCACAAGATCGTGGAGGCTAAACCCTAAGAGCTAGCCTATGATGGTATGATTGTAATTGTGATCGGCCTTCTAAGGACCAACCTCTCCGGTTTATATAGACACCGGAGAGGGCTAGGGTTTACATGGAGTCGGTTACAAGGAAGGAAATATAATATCCGGATCGCCAAGCTTTCCTTCCACGCCAAGGAAAGTCCCATCCGGACACGGGCCGAAGTATTGAGTCTTGTATCTTCACGCTTCAATAGTCCAGACGTTGTACACAATCCGGCAGTCCGGATACCCCCTAATCCAGGACTCCCTCACTCACGAAGACCTAGGGCATTTTGAGGAAGCCCATCATTGGAATATACAAGCCAAGTTCTATGATGAAAAATGTCCACTAGTATATGAAAGTGACAACATAGGAGACTCTCTATCATCAAGATCATGGTGCTACTTTGAAGCACAAGTGTGGTAAAAGGATAGTAGCATTGTCCCTTCTCTCTTTTTCTCTCATTTTTTTGTTTGGGCCTTTTCTCCCTTTTTTATGGCCTCTTTTTTTTCCTTTTTCTTTTTTTTTTATTTTTCGTCCGGAGTATCATCTCGACTTATGGGGGAATCATAGTCTCCATCATCCTTTCCTCATTGGGACAATGCTCTAATAATGATGATCATCACACTTTTATTTTTCTTACAACTCAACAATTGCAACTCGATACTTAGAACAAAATATGACTCTATATGAATGCCTCCGTGATGTATCGGATGTGCAATGACTCATGAGCGACATGTATGAAAGAATTATGAACGGTGGCTTTGCCACAAATACGATGTCAACTACATGATCATGCAAAGCAATATGACAATGATGAAGCGTGTCATAAGAACGGAACGGTGGAAAGTTGCATGGCAATATATCTCGGAATGGCTATGGAAATGCCATGATAGGTAGGTATGGTGGCTGTTTTGAGGAAGGTATATGGTGGGTGTATAATACCGGCGAAAGGTGCGCGGTATTAGAGAGGCTAGCAATGGTGGAAGGAAGGAAAAGTGCGTATAATCCATGGACTCAACATTAGTCATAAAGAACTCATATACTTATTGCAAAACTCTAGAAGTTATCAAATCAAAGTATTACACGCATGCTCCTAGGGGGATAGATTGGTAGGAAAAGACCATCGCTCGTCCCCGACCGCCACTCATAAGGAAGACAATCAATAAATAAATCATGCTCCGACTTCATCACATAACGGTTCACCATACGTGCATGCTACGGGAATCACAAACTTTAACACAAGTATTTCTCAAATTCACAACTACTCAACTAGCATGACTCTAATATTACAACCTCCATATCTCAAAACAATTATCAAGCATCAAACTTCTCATAGTATTCAACGCACTCATAAGAATTCTTACAAATCTTGTATGCTTAGCATATTAGGATTATTTAAGAAAATTACCATGCTATTTAAGACTCTCAAAATAATATAAGTGAAGCATGATATTTCATCTATTTCTTCAAAATAAAACCACCATTGTGCTCTAAAAGATATAAGTGAAGCACTAGAGCAAACAACAAACTACTCTGAAAGATATAAGTGAAGATCAATGAGTAGTCGAATAATTATACAACTATGTGAAGACTCCCATTTAATAATTTCAGATCTTGGTATTTTATTCAAACAGCAAGCAAAGCTAAAGAAAATGACATGATGCTCCAAGCAAAACACATATCATGTGGTGAATAAAAATATAGCTCCAAGTAAAGTTACCGATGAACGAAGATGAAAGAGGGGATGCCATCCGGGGCATCCCCAAGCTTAGGCTCTTGGTTGTCCTTGAATATTACCTTGGGGTGCCTTGGGCATCCACAAGCTTAGGCTCTTGCCACTCTTTATTCCATAGTCCATCGAATCTTTACCCAAAACTTGAAAACTTCACAACGCAAAACTTAACAGAAAACTCGTAAGCTCCGTTAGCGAAAGAAAACAAAACACCACTTCAAGGTAATGTAATGAACTCATTCTTTATTTATATTGGTGTTAAACCTAATGTATTCCAACTTCTCTATGGCTTATAAACTATTTTACTAGCCATAGAGTCATCAAAACAAGCAAACAACACACGAAAAATAGAATCTGTCAAAAACAGAACAGTCTGTAGTAATCTGTAACTAACACAAACTTATGGAACTCCAAAAATTCTAAAATAAATTGGTGGACCTGAGGAATTTATCTAGTAATCATCTGAAAAAAGAATCAACTAAATATCACTCTCTAGTAATAAGTTGAAGCTAATCTCGTGAGCGCTAAAGTTTCTGTTTTTTACAGCATGATCATAAAGACTTCACCCAAGTCTTCCCAAAGGTTCTACTTGGCACAAACACTAATTAAAACACAAAACCACATCTAAACATAAGCTAGATGGATTATTTATCACTAAACAGAACCAAAAAGCAAGAAACTAAAATAAAATTGGGTTGCCTCCCAACAAGCGCTATCGTTTAACGCCCCTAGCTAGGCATGATGATTTCAATGATGCTCACCTAAAAGATAAGAACTGAAATATAAAGAGAGCATCATGAAGAATATGACTAGCACATTTAAGTCTAACCCACTTCCTATGCATAGGGATTTTGTGAGCAAACAACTTATGGGAACAATAATCAACTAGCATAGGAAGGCAAAACAAGCATAACTTCAAAACTTTAAGCACATAGAGAGGAAACTTGATATTATTGCAATTCCTACAAGAATATATTCCTACCTCATAATAATTTTCAGTAGAATCATGAATGAATTCAACAATATAACCAGCACCTAAAGCATTCTTTTCATGGTCTACTTGCATAGAAATTTTACTACTCTCCACATAAGCAAAATTCTTCTCTTGAATAGTAGTGGGAGCAAACTCAACGAAATAACTATCATGTGATTGAAAATTAAGATCAATATGAAAAGTTTCATGGTTATCATTATTCTTTATAGCATACGTGTCATCACAATAATCATCATAGATAGGAGGCATGCTTTCATCATAGTAATTTTGCTCATCAAAGCTTGGGGGACAAAAAATATCATCTTCATCAAACATAGCTTCCCCAAGCTTGTGGCTTTGCATATCATTAGCATCATGGATATTAAAGGAATTCATACTAACAACATTTCAATCATTCTCATCATTCAAAGATTTAGTGCCAAACATTTTAATGCATTCTTCTTCTAACACTTTGGCACAATTTTCTTTTCCATCATACTCACGGAAGATATTAAAAAGGTGAAGCGTATGAGACAAACTCTATTCCATTTTTTTGTACTTTTCTTTTATAAACTAAACTAGTGCTAAAACAAGAAACAAAAAGATTCGATTGCAAGATCTAAAGATATACCTTCAAGCACTCACCTCCCCGGCAACGGCGCCAGAAAAGAGCTTGATGTCTACTACGCAACCTTCTTCTTGTAGACGTTGTTGGGCCTGCAAGTGCACAGGTTTGTAGGACAGTAGCAAATTTCCCTCAAGTGGATGACCTAAGGTTTATCAATCCGTGGGAGGCGTAGGATGAAGATGGTATCTCTCAAACAACCCTGCAACCAAATAGCAAAGAGTCTCTTGTGTCCCCAACACACCCAATACAATGGTAAATTGTATAGGTGCACTAGTTCGGCGAAGAGATTGTGATACAAGTGCAATACGGATGGTAGATAAAGGTTTTTGTAATATGAAAATATAAAAATAGCAAGTTAACAAGTGGTAAAAGTGAGCATAAACGGTATTGCAATGCTAGGAAACAAGGCCTAGGGTTCATACTTTCACTAGTGCAAGTTCTCTCAACAATAATAACATAATTGGATCATATAACTATCCCTCAACATGCAACAAAGAGTCACTCCAAAGTCACTAATAGTGGAGAACAAACAAAGAGATTATGCTAGGGTACGAAACCACCTCAAAGTTATTCTTTCCAATCAATCCGTTGGGCTATTCCTATAAGTGTCCCAAACAGCCCTAGAGTTCATACTAGAATAACACCTTAAGACACAAATCAACCAAAACCCTAATGTCACCTAGATATTCCAATGTCACCTCAAGTATCCGTGGGTATGATCATACGATATGCATCACACAATCTCAGATTCATCTATTCAACCAACACATAGAACCTCAAAAAGTGCCCCAAAGTTTCTACCGGAGAATCACGACGAAAACGTGTGCCAACGCCTATGCATAGGTTCATGGGCGGAACCCGCAAGTTGATCACCAAAATATACATCAAGTGAATCACGTGATATCCCATTGTCACCACAGATACACACGGCAAGACATAAATCAAGTGTTCTCAAATCTTTAAAGACTCAATCCGATAAGATTACTTCAAAGGGAAAACTCAATTCATTACAAGAGAGTAGAGGGGGAGAAGAAACATAAGATCGAAATATAATAGCGAAGCTCGCGATACATCAAGATCGTGCCAAATCAAGAACATGAGAGAGAGAGATCAAACACATAGCTACTGGTGCATACCCTCAGCCCCGAGGGTGAACTACTCCCTCCTCGTCATGGAGAGCGCCGGGATGATGAAGATGGCCACAGGTGAGGGTTCCCCCCTCCGGCAGGGTGCCGGAATAGGGTCCCGATCTGTTTTTTGTGGCTACAGAGGCTTGCGGCAGCGGAACTCCCGATCAAATCTCTGTTCTGGAAGTTTTACGATACGTAGGTGTATATGGGTGTAGGGGGTACGTCGGTGGAGCTACGGGGGCCCCACGAGGCATGGGGCGTGCCCTAGGGGGGTGGGCGCGCCCCCCACCCTCGTGGCCAGCTCCCGTATCTTCTGACGTAGAGTCCAAGTCTATCTGGTGGCTTTCCTTCCAAAAATAACTTCTCCAGTTGATTTCGTTCCGTTTCGACTCCGTCTGATATTCCTTTTCCTCGAAACACTGAAATAGGCATAAAACAACAAATCTGGGCTGGGCCTCCGGTTAATAGGTTAGTCCCAAAAATAATATAAAAGTGGATAATAAATCCCAATATTGCCCAAAATAGTAGATAATATAGCATGGAGCAATCAAAAATTATAGATACGTTGGAGACGTATCAGGGAGCTCTGTAGCATTTCTAATATTATATGTGGATGACATATTGTTGATTGGAAATGATATAGAATTTCTGGATAGCATAAAAGGATACTTGAATAAGAGTTTTTAAATGAAAGACCTCGGTGAAGCTGCTTATATATTGGGCATCAAGATCTATAGAGATAGATCAAGACGCTTAATTGGACTTTCACAAAGCACATACCTTGATAAAGTTTTGAAGAAATTTCAAAATGGATCAAGCAAAGAAAGGGTTCTTGCCTATGTTACAAGGTGTGAAGTTGAGTCAGACTCAATGCCCGACCATTGCAGAAGATAGAGACAAAATGAAAGTCATTCCATATGCTTCAGCAATAGGTTCTATCATGTATGCAATGTTGTGTACCAGACCTGATGTGTGCCTTGCTATAAGTTTAGCAGGGAGGTACCAAAGTAATCTAGGAGTGGATCACTGGACAACGGTCAAGAACATCCTGAAATACCTGAAAAGGACTAAGGATATGTTTCTCGTTTATGGAGCTGACAAAGAGCTCATCGTAAATGGTTATGTCGATGCAAGCTTTGACACTGATCCGGATGACTCTAAGTCCCAAACCGGATACGTATTTATATTGAACAGTGGAGCTATAAGTTGGTGCAGTTCTAAGCAAAGTGTCGTGGCGGGGTCTACGTGTGAAGCGGAGTACATAGCTGCTTCAGAAGCAGCAAATGAAGCAGTCTGGATGAAGGAGTTCATATCCGATCTAGGTGTCATACCTAGTGCATCGGGTTCAATGAAAATCTTTTGTGACAATAATGGTGCAATTGCCTTAGCAAAGGAATCCAGATTTCACAAGAGAACCAAGCACATCAAGAGATGCTTCAATTCCATCTGCGATCAAGTCAATGAGGGAGACATAGAGATTTGCAAGATGCATACGGATCTGAATGTTGCAGACCCGTTGACTAAGCCTCTCTCACGAGCAAAACATGATCAGCACCAAGACTCCATGGGTGTTAGAATCATTACTGTGTAATCTAGATTATTGACTCTAGTGCAAGTGGTAGACTGAAGGAAATATGCCCTAGAGGCAATAATAAAGTTGTTATTTATATTTCCTTATATCATGATAATTGTTTATTATTCATGCTAGAATTGTATTAACTGGAAGCTTAGTACATGTGTGAATACATACACAAACAGAGTGTCACTAGTATGCCTCTACTTGACTAGCTCGTTGAATCAAAGATGGCTAAGTTTCCTAGCCATAGACATGAGTTATCATTTGATTAACGGGATCACATCATTACAGAATGATCTGATTGACTTGACCCATCCGTTAGCTTAGCACGATGATCGTTTAGTTTGTTGCTATTGCTTTCTTCATGACTTATACATGTTCCTATGACTATGAGATTATGCAACTCCCGAATACCGGAGGAACACTTTGTGTGCTATCAAACGTCTAGCGTATCGGGTGATTATAAAGATGCTCTCTGGTGTCTCCGATGGTGTTTGTTGAGTTGGCATAGATCGAGATTAGGATTTGTCACTCCGATTGTCGGAGAGGTATCTCTAGACCCTCTCGGTAATGCACATCACTATAAGCCTTGCAAGCAATGTGACTAATGAGTTAGTTGCGGGATGATGCATTACAGAACGAGTAAAGAGACTTGCCAGTAATGAGATTGAACTAGGTATTGAGATACCGACGATCGAATCTCGGGCAAGTAATGTACCGATGACAAAGGGAATAACGTATGTTGTTATGCGGTTTGACTAATAACGATCTTCGTAGAATATGTGGGAGCCAATATGAACATCCAGGTTCCGCTATTGGTTATTGACCGGAGATGAGTCTCGGTCATGTCTACATAGTTCTCGAACCCATAGGGTCCGCACATGCTTAACATTCGATGACGATCGGTATTATGAGTTTATGTGTTTTGATGTACCGAAGTTAGTTCGGAGTCCCGTATGTGATCGCGAATATGACGAGGAGTCTCGGAATGGTCGAGACATAAAGATCGATATATTGGAAGGCTATGTTTGGACACCGGAATGGTTCCGGATTAGTTCGGGCATTTTCCGGAGTACCGGGAGGTTGCCGGAACCCCCCGGGAGTCAATGGGCCTTATTGGGCCTTAGTGGAAGAGAGGAGGAGGCGGCCAGGTGGAGGGCACGCCCCCCAAGCCCAATCCAAATTGGGGTGGGGGCCGGCCCCCCCTTTCCTTCTGCTTCTCTCCTTCTTCCTTCTTCTCCTACTCCTACTAGGAAGTGGGGAAACCTACTCCTAGTGGGAGTAGGACTCGCCCCCCCCTTGGGCACGCCCTATGAGGGCCGGCCCTCTCCTCCACCCCTCCTTTATATACGGGGGAGGGGGGCACCCCATAGACACACAAGTTGACAGTTGTCTTTGCCGTGTGCGACGCCGCCCTCCATAGATTACCACCTCGGTCATATTGTTATAGTGCTTAGACGAAGCCCTGCATCGGTAACTTCATCATCACCGTCATCATGCCGTCGTGCTGACGAAACTCTCCCTTGGCCTCAGCTGGATCAAGAGTACGAGGGACGTCACCGAGCTGAACGTGTGCAGATCACGGAGGTGTCGTGCGTTCGGTACTTGGATCGGTTGGATCGTGAAGACGTTCGACTACATCAACCGCATTACTAAACGCTTTCGCTTTCGGTCTACGAGGGTACGTGGACACACTCTCCCACTCGTTGCTATGCATCACATAGATAGATCTTGCGTGATTGTAGGTAAATTTTTTGAAATGTTGCGTTCCCCAACACGTCCTCCTTCTCCACCTCCACAAGAATAGGGACAAGAAAAGCTCTCACGAGTTCATGCAAGAGTCTTAAGAGATCATCCCGTCGAACAAATCTTTGATGATATTCAAACTGGGAGAATTACTCGCTCTAAAACTCGTTTGGATAACTTTTGTGAGCATTACTCATTCATTTCTAGTATTGAACCTATGAAGGTTGGAAAAGCTCTTGATGATCCGGATTGGGTGAATGCTATGCATGAAGAGCTACACAATTTCGAGAGGAATCAACAGTGGACATTGGTAGAAAAGCCGAACGACAACCACAATGTCATTGGAACCAAATGGGTGTTTGGGAATAAGAAAGATGAGGATGGACAAGTTGTACGCGACAAGGCCCGTCTCGTTGCCCAAGGCTACACTCAAGTCGAAGGTATGGACTATGGTGAGACATATGCCGCCGGTTCTAGACTTGAGTCCATACGCATCTTACTTGCTTATGCCAATCATCATTATATTACTTTGTACCAAATGGACATAAAAAGTGCTTTTCTAAATGGTGAAATTGAAGAGGAAGTTTATGTTAAAAAACCTCCTAGCTTTTTTAGTCCTAAGAAACCTAATCATGTTTACAAACTTCACAAAGCTCTTTATGGTCTTAAACAAGATCCTAGAGCATGTTATCAATGCTTGACCAAGTTTCTTATTGAAAAAGGCTTTGAAATTGGGGAAGATTTTCTACACTTTTTACTAAAAGGGTTAATGGAGAATTATTTGTGTGCCAAATTTATGTGGATGATGTCATATTTGGTTCAACTAACCCTCATTTTAGTGAAAAGTTTGGAAGGCTAATGCCGGAGAAGTTTGAGATGTCTATGATGAGTGAACTCAAATTCTTTCTTGGTTTGCAAATCAAGCAAACTAAGGAGGGTACCTTTGTTAACCAAGCAAAGTATACCAAGGACTTATTCAATAAGTTCAACATGCAGGAAAGCAAAGGTATGAAAACACCCATGCCTACTAGTGGACATATTGAATTGACTAAGGATGGAAAACCGGTTGACCAAAAGGTTTACCGCTCTATGATTGGTTCATTGTTATATCTATGTGCCTCCCATCCCGATATTATGCTAAGTGTGGGCATGTGTGCAGGATATCAAGCGGCCCCTAAAGAATGTCATCTTAAGGCCGTGAAAAGGATAGTGAGATACTTAATTCATACACCAAATTTTGGCATTTGGTATCCTAAGAGGTCTTCTTTTGATCTTGTTGGCTACTCCAATTCGGACTATGCCCGTGACAAGGTTGATAGAAAGTCCACTTAGGGTACTTGTCAATTTCTTGGTAGATCTCTTGTGTCTTGGTCCTCCAAGAAACAAAACTCGGTATCCTTATCCATCGCCGAAGCGGAATACATTGCCGCCGGATCATGTTGTGCTCAATTACTTTGGATGACCCAAACCCTTCAGGATTATGGGATATATGTGAAACATGTTCCATTGCTTTGTGATAATGAGAGTGCTATTAAGATTTCTCACAATCCCGTGCAACATTCTCGAACTAAGCATATTGAAGTTCGTCCTCATTTCATTCGAGATCATGTTGCTAAAGGAGACATCAATCTTAAGCATGTTTGTGCCGATAAGAAATTGGCGGATATATTCACCAAACCGCTTGATGAGAAAGTATTTTGTTGTTTGAGAGGTGAATTGAACATCATTGATGCCTCAAACTTGGACTAGAAACTCCATTTGGTTACATGCAAGGCATGAGCCGTTTATGACTAATCCTTGATATTTCTCTTATGATGATAATCATATGTCTTGGATCTATATGTGTACCCTTGCATGTTATCTAACCCTTGTAGGTACTTGGATAAATCCAAATCCATGAGATTGCAAGCCACTCACATTTTGAGCAATCTCTACATCACCAAGTTCCTACTATATGGTTGTTGAATACAAGGAAGCATGAATCCACTCAACATTTCCCTTTGACAATTCCTATATATCAAATTTCATTTGGTATCAAGCTTCATGATTGTCATTATGGTTACACAAGTGACCTTCCTTGCAAGACTAACCCATGTAGGAAGACAAACTCAAAATACAAGTGGTGCTCCAAATTCTTGATGGACTACATCAACCTTGAGCATCCAACACAAGTTCGACTACATGATACTACATGATCAAGATCAACACAACCCAAGGTATGTTATTCCATCTTAGAGAAGCTTTGACCCAAGTCATGAGTCAAAGCAACTCAACGAGATGTGAATACATCAAAATGCTTAAACGAAAAATGATAACCCCATTTTGAGCTTAAACGATGAGTATGACCTACGATAAAGTGTTATCACTTGACTCCTCAGTCAATATACTCTAACATAGGTGACTTCTTTGCCGGCCCCTTCTAGATGAAGTTCTCTAGTGTTTTTTTATTTCTTTACTTTGAGTTTTTGCATATGTTTCTTGCTATCTTGTTCCCCTTATTATTATTAAAAAAACTTCATCTATATCTCTTTCCTTTGTATTATTTTCTTTGTATTTTCAGCATCTAATTCATTGCAAATCCTTGTGAGATTCAATTTGTTAAGTGAGCTGAGTTGAAAAACTTTTTTCATTTAACTCGGCCTCACCGATTCATGCCTATGGGCTAGACTGAACTACAGGGATTCCTCATAGACAGTTCATCGGTACAACCGACGCGGACTGACCCGGTCTGATTGATATGCCTCATCCATGACACTGTCCACTCGGTGTCATCGATGAAAAGGGATCGACGTTACCGATTTCACTGCTGAGAAAACTTTTTGCCATTGCATATTTTCATTGCTTCTCCAGCTCCACTCAATGATCCTATCCTCTACCAGCATCTTAAACTACATGCTTCTTTGTAGTGTACCTCAAGGACCAAACCTATTTGACTCATGCTCCATAAGTTCCCTTCTTGGAAATTGATGTCAAAGGGGGGGAGAGAGAGATCATATCAAAGCTTATCACATGGGAGAGAGAAAGCACATTTTAGCTTCTCCAGATGCTTGTTAACAAAAGAGGAGAGAAGTCACATGTTTTTAAGAGGGGAAAGGCATATTGATATATGGTTGTTTGTTTCATGCTCGGTTTTTTTTTGCTCTGATTTTCTCTTACCTACTATGCTAAGGACAAAGATTGGCAAAAGCTCAAGACTCTTCATTTTCATTTTAGTGATCCATGATCACATTGAGTCCATAGGAAAGCCATACTATTAAAAGGGGATGAGGTGTTGCTTAATGGTCTACTTGCTCAAAGTGCTTAGTGATATTTCTCCAAAACCCTCAGCCACTTTCTCATTTCCACATATGTACAAAACCCAATGTCTAATTCGGCCCCACCGATTTGATCTATCCGGCGACACCGAGTTCAGGTGACATAGCCACTATCAGAAACCCTAGACAATTCGGTCTCACCGATACGGATCTCGGTCTCACCGAGATGGCCTTGCAAACTCTCTGTTGCCTATTGTAGTTATTTCGGTCTCACCGAAATGAGCGATCGGTCCTGCTCATTGCTGAAAGGTCTCACCGAGTTCATGCAATCAGTCTCACCGAGATGAGGTTTTGCCCTAGCCCTAGCACATCGGTCCCACCGAGTTGATCATGTCTGTCCCACCGAGATTCCTAACGCTCACATTTTGAACTAAATATGTCTCATCGAGTTCTTCTATTCGGTCTAACCGAGTTGGGTCAAATGTGTGTAACGGTTGGATTTTGTGTGGGGGCTATATATACCCCTCCACCCCATCTCCATTTGTGAGAGAGCCATGAGAATGTGCACTACAAAAAAATACACTTCCGTGATGATACGTCTTTGTCACAGTAGGTCACGTTTTCTGTCATGCATGTACATCCATGAAAAATTTATGACAGAATTAAGATAGTCATACTTGTGCTGTCGTAGAAGTGTTCGATGACATTACCAAAATTATCATCACGGAAGTGTGCACTTCCATGATGATAAATCGCGCGTCACATAAGTGCTTTCGTCAAGGGTGACGGACACGTGGCATCCACCATAACGGAATGCCGTTGAGCTATCGGGTCCGGTTTTGGATCCGATAACCCGTTAACAACCCCGACCAATGGGGATTTTCCACATGTAAAATCATCGTTGGCTGGAAGAAACACATGCTGGCTCACCTTTGGGACAGATGTCATTCACTCATTTTACCCAAAGCGCCTATGATACGTCGACACGTGGCACGGCCCAACAGAGGCCCATTCCTGTGAAAAGGCCGGCCCGTTTGACTTGGTCAAAAGGTGGCGGGCCGGCCCACGGCAAGCCTGTTAACGGCCTGTTTGCATATAGCCCATTTACAGCCCGCAAACCAAGGGCCCGTTTATGGCCTATCTGAATTAGGCCTAGTAGCGTCATCTAGGCCGTCCAATATAATTCCAACCCGTTTTAACTTTCGGCCCATGTATGGCCCACGACGTCTTTCAGCCCATATGAGGCCCTTACTAACCCTCGGCCCCTTAACGGCCCATGGTAAAACTGGCCCGTAACGAACAGTGTATCACTTTATACCCATTACCGGCCCATTATTCCGTTGGGCCGTTTCCAACCCATGTTATCATTCGGCCTTCCCAGGGCCCATTTATTCTTTGGCTCATCTCCAGCATTCGGTTACTTACGGCCCATTACTGCCATTTTATGCTTGTGGGCCAAATTCAGCCCTTGGTTATAGTCGGCCCGTTTGTGGCCCGTTAATACGTTGGGCCATTTTCATGTCAAAAAACCCGTTGGGCTATTTTCATAGAGTTATCAAATATGGCCTATTAACGGCCCGTTATTGTCCACGAATAGTACGGCCCATGATTGGCGAAATGATGATACACCCCGTAGAAGGCCCACGGATCCTACGGCCAGTAGAAGGCCCATGGATCCTACGGCCCGTAAAAGGGCCATGGATCCTACGGCCCGTAGAAGGCCCATGGATCCTACGGCCCGTATAGAAGGCCAATGGACCCTATGGCCCGTAGAAGGCCCATGGATCATACGGCCCGCAGGAGGCCCATGGTTACAACAGTCCGTGTGTTGCCATGATTATTTTGGCCTAGTTTACAAAAATAGGTTATTGTGGCCACTAGAAAAACACGGAAAAAGAACTGCAGTGACTACAAGCAAACAACTAAACAAGACAATAAGGAAATAAATAAGCAAGCAATTAACTGTAGCGACCCGACCTCAGACGGTCAAGCCTCTGTGTATCTGTGCCATCCCTGGATCAGTATGCTGGCACACACAGTACATCAATGTATATATCAAAGTGCAATCACATGTATAAATAACGTAAAATGATATATACCTCATAATACTCAGCGGAAACAATCAAACGGGTGTGGAGTCCCATCAACGCCATCGGCAGGTTGAGTGTAGACCGTAACCATGTATCCTAACTCTTACTCGTCGGAAAAAAGTATCTGCAACATGATACGTTGCAGCCGTGTAGGTCAGTACATTGAATGTACCGGCAAGATCACAATAAAAGAACAGATGATAAAACTATACTATATGCAATATGGCTTTGTGGCTCTGTGTCTGGGGGTTTTTTGCGTAAAAGCTGGTTTTATTTTCCTTACATCAAAGGAATAAATGAAGTCTGTACTATGGAGTTTTCTATCATGACATGGTTCCGCCAACCGATGTCTCATAGCCCAAAAAATCGTCATAAGTTGCCCACAATTAAGTTATCAATCCGGTGTTGAGAGTTCCGAGATAGACCCAAGTCCGAGGCTCAAATTGTGCAGAATCGGGACACGACTAATCGATTAGGTTATAACCCTCTGCGGAGGTTTGTACACTTTACCCGCAAGATTCGATCCCTCTTTTTCGTTCTCGGACTTGAGGTGTTTGAGAACAAGACGATCAAACATGGTCTTCCGAAGAGTTCCTCGACCACCGTCCGGTACTCATCCCATCCTACCGTAGTTCTACATCTGCTAGTACCGTCCCCAGCCAGAGTCACAACTAAGGTCAACCAAGCGAGCCCATAATGACTTGCGGTTGCACGGGTAAGCTTCGGGCATGAAGTATTCTTCCGTCTCTTTGAGTCTGGGTGAAGCTTTCCGCAAGATGTCATGGCGCTTCTCCATGCATCCCGGCCAACCACTGGTTTCTCCAGGTGCCGTCAACCATCCTTCACCCAAGAGTGTGTATTGAATTCTGTCTCGAGTCTTGAAGTCTTGAGGCCTTGAAGATGCAGTCCTTGCAGATTTCCATCATGGAGTTGTCGTCATTGACGTAGAATCCTCCATTCTCACACCACTCCTGAGTACTCATACCAACCCCGTCTACTATAGCGTAGCATTTAAATAAATAACGTCCCGGGCTTGGTAACAGGGTGATGGGTTCCTACCTCATGCATACTACTCAACTACAAGGATTCAATAACACTACTGAGGGGTGGTTGCAAGGGTGCCACTAAATGCAATAAAACATAGGTAAGAAAGCATGGTCAAAGTGAACTTGTCTTGTTGACGATCTTCGAAAACTAGGGACTCGTGGTAGCAAACTTCGCACTCCGGAAATTCTACCGAGACAAACAATAATCACCATAAGCGTATAGCATATGATCACTTAACACAATAGCATAGCAACATAACACCTCAAAACAAACGAATCAAAACCCAAAGGAAAAATTCGAAGAAAACCAACTCAAGTTTCCTACTTCAAACAACAACTAGAATAGTTTTATATAACAAAATTTTTCTCAACATAACCTAATCAAGGTTTTATGTTTACTTAACAGAAAATAATGCATTAAGCAATTAGGAGCAAAAAGAATCAATTTAAAATCTATTATGAAACTCCTATTAGGCCTAATCCAATTTCTATTAAGAAAAATAAAATAAAACTTTTATTTATTATAAATAAAAGTTCATCTTATTAAGTGACAGAAACTATCCTAGAATAATCAATCACATGTTAAAATAAATTTATTTACTAATTAAAATAATAGGAAAACAGTAGCTAGTTAATTAATTAGGATTAACAAGATTCTGCTTAAAACTAATTTTTTATTAATCCTAAAATACCCAAATTAATTCCTATGGTTAGGTAATGTCAAAATAAAGTTGGGACAAAAGAATCATCCAAAATAATTTTCCTAGCTCATGTTATAACAGATTTACTATTCTGACTAAAACTAAAATAAAGCAATTTTAATTAATTTTAACATAGCTAAATATACTTTCTACAGAAACTATAGAAAATTTGCAAACCAACAAAAAAGAATCACCTAAAATATTAAACAAAATAAAAGATATGAATTTTTCAAAACAGGAACTATTCATTAAAACAGAAAATGAAAATAAAAGAAAAGGGCCTAATGGGCCTAAACTACATATGACCGTAAAATAAACTAAGCGGGCCCTAGGGTTAAACTAGTCGGGCGGGCTAAAAATAAAACCCTAACTTAAAACTAACGGACTAAACCGGTCGAACCGGCGGTTTTTATAAAACGCACCCCATCGGGTCTAATCTACCGTAGATTGGGGATCGGACGGCGGGGGTCTCGGTGACTCACCGGCCGCTCGGCGGCGGCGGGGCGGTGGCGAGTGTGCCGACAGCTCCGGTCGTCGGGAGGTCGGTTGAGAGCTCCGGCGGGTCTTGAGCGAGGGGAGCTCTTGGTGGAGTCGGGGAGGTCGGAAGGGTGTAGGGCGGCAATGGCGGCGGAAATGGCGGCGGCGGATGGCTCGGGCTCCGGTGAGCTCGTGAGAGAGGAGGAGGGCTCCAGCGGGGTAAGGGGAATGGGGTGCGGGACCCGGTTTATATAGGCGGGGCCTCGTCGGGGTAAGGAGTCGATCGGGAGGATCGGCATCCGGATCTCATGAGATCCGGCGTTAATGGCGTGGCGTGGCGTGGGGGGGGTTGAAGAAGGGGTTGGGTCCACTGCCGAGAGAGAGAGAGGGGACGGGCGGGTGGTCGACCGACGCGGCGTTTGGGCGAGGGGCGAGTGAGGCCGGCTCGGTTGGCTCATTGGGCTGGCCTCTGGGCCGCTGGTGGGCAGTCGGTCGGCTTCAAGCTGGCTGGGCAGGGGGGCTGGTGGCGCCTGGAGGGTGTTTTCTTTTTTTTTTGAATTTTTTAATAAAACAAAACAGAGATAAAACATAAACTATAAATATTTTATATAGGACATATATATACCAAAATGATCAGGGGAATATTCCCTACCATTTGAACATTTTTCCAAAGGCAAAATCCAAACTTTATAAAATTTCATTCTTTCCAATATTCAAATAAAACCCAAATTTGAATTCAAAAACTTTTGTCATTGTTTCCTCTGATATTTTTGGAGTGTCATGTTTGCTCCTCTCATACTTTTGCTCAAGTATTTATCAGGTATAGTTTTTGAAATGATTCCCACTTGCCAAGTTTGAATTCAAATATGAAAACTCAAAATCTTCTGAAACTCCAAATGGCACTTTCAAATGACTTTCAATTTGATACTTTTTAACTTCCAACTCATATTTCATATAATTGAAGAAGTCATTTTATCTTCCCTCATGAAAATCATTGAGTTGCATAAAGCTTTGAATTTGAAATATTCTCAAGTGAAATTCAAATCTTTTCAAAACCCTTTTCATTCCAAATGGAAGAAGTCATGTCACCTTCACTCTAGGGTTTGGTGTTGGAATGAACTTGAGTTCATTGAGATCCAAAAAGGCAAAGGGGAAGGTTTGGGAAAGTCATTTCATTCCCTCTCATTCAACTTTCAAAAGTTTTCAAATTCCACTCAGTTTCACTCAATCAATCAAACCAACAATCAGACAACAAGCATAGTTATTTATCTAATATAACATTCCAAAATTTAGAATTTTGGGATGTTACAAACCTACACTTAAAATGAATCTCGTCCTCGAGATTGAAGAAACTAACAAGAAAAGGTTAGGGTTGGGGTCTTCTAGCAGATCCGTTGGTCGGAATGGTCTAGTGTGCTACCACACTTAAAAGCAAGGTTATAGTTCCAATAAACTCAGATACTTCCTCCGGAGTGCTTGACAATATAAGTCTCTTCACATATCTTACAATAGCTCCTTCATTAACGCTCTTCTGTCAGAGCATAGAGTTTTCCTCAAAATCTTGGGTCGGTTCGTCAAAGTTGAAGTTCGTCCGAAACTGGATCTTCTTAGCTGATGGGCTCGTGTCCATTCTAGACAACTATCAAAATACTCATGGTGGTCTACAATTTATGGTTTCTCCTGCAGAAAAAGGGCCTTGGCTTATTTCTCACCGTATAACCTACGATTGGCAACGGTTGCCTATAAAGGGGTTCCATCGTCCTACCATCCTATGGTTTTATGGCTTATCGCGTCGACACTCTTCAAAGGTTTTTGAGGCTCTCTGATTTTCCATCAACATATGATAGTTCATGATAGAAGTCTTCGGTATGGGGGCCAATCCATCCCGTACTTGAATCATTACCACATACGTAAATATCGAATCACGTATTCTAACACTTGGGCATACTCACAAGCATTGCAGAATTTCTCTTGTTCTTGAACTGGGTTCGAGTAAATCCATGGTTTCTGCAAGCCAAACAAAACATCTATCGTTACTTCACCACTCTCAGGTTTTTGCGTAACCTCCTACGGAACGTATGCTGAGTGGATCACTGATTCTTCCAAGTGTATTCCTTTATCAAGGTTACAACTGTTCCTTCTCAAAATCCACGGGCACGTGGGTTATGGCCCACTTCAAACTAGTGCAGCTTTAACTCATCCTTGGAGTAACTCTCATATTACACCTCCTTTAAATCCAGTAGTACTCTATTTCTTCATACCATCATATCAAAAGCACAACTCCAACTTATTTTGTCCGGCTTCCTTCTATGGACCGTCATGAATAACACATTTCTTTCTTCATTGATCCTGTGGTTTTACGGAGTACTACGACACCAAAGAAAAAATGCACTAGCTTATCCATAAATCTCATTATTTTCATATCAATCTTTTATTACATCCTTAACCATTTTTCGTGAATCCAAATTCCAAAAAGTTTATTACAAATGCTGCCACCCACATGGTTCGGTATGGTCGACATTACTTCCAACTTTATTCATTTTCCTCCTTGAGGACTCTTGATCCCACCGGAATTGTGCGACATGTGCCTTGAATTTTTCAATCTTCTGTTTCATCGTGGTGGCCTTGAGCTTCACCTCCATCATCTCTGTATGCACTTCGTTTAGGTATTCCTGAGTATAAGGGAGTCTTGCTTCACGTATTTCTCCGATCTGGCGTATGGCTTCCATGGCTGCTTCACGAACAGCATCGAAGAAAGTTGCTTGTGGCACACGTGAAATGAAAAAGTACTGCCCCATCATCTTTGGGCAAACTCCTTTCAAATGGTGGAGGTGTAGCTCCACATACCAAAGTTCCACTCCCTTTTGCATGAAGGGGTAGCCTTTGTAGACTGCATCTCCTTCAAGGTGAATATGCTTCATGATGTCCTTCAGGATCTTCGGGTAATCATGATCACTTGTCAGGGTCATGATGGTTTCCGGACCTTTAAGGAAAGACTCGTAAAGGGTCGTCATCTGCAGTTTGTGAAACAGAAATGATGCTCAGAATAAGGTACTTATCTCATGGGGCACACATTCATATCATCCAAACAGAACTTCAAACTCAATTTCCAATTTCCTGTTTATGCATCACAACTCACATTCTTCCATGTTCATCCAGAATATTAATTTCCAAGATAAAATGTAACAACTCCTTAAAGTCTTTTAGCATGTGACATTACAACTTTATTGAGTCATGAACTATTACAATCTCTGAGTAATCTATTACATAACTCTACTCATCGAGCTCATGAAAATGAAATTGCTTTCTACTACTCTTAGTATCCATATCAAAATTCCAACTACTCAACTCCAGCTTTCATCTTGTCGGGACATTTAATAGCATAATGTCCTGCTCCCTTGCAGCGAAAACAAATGACTTCCGACATGTCTCGGGGCTTCTTTGTGATTATGCGGGCTCCTTGGATTCTTGGCTTCTTTTCTGGACATTTACTAGCCTAATGACCTAAATCCTTGCACCTGTAACAAGTGATATGACTTAGGTCCTTCTCTGCAAAAATTGCGTTGTTCTCGGGTTGCCTTCTTTTTCTCTTCCTGGATTTCTCTGTAATGATCAGAGCTTCTATTTCCCGAGGGTCAAACTTCACTTCTGCTGTCGGGAAATCTCTGAAATATTCTTCTCTTTCCTTGGTACAATACTGGGAAAAATGTCCTTCTTCTCCACATGAATAGCAAGCGTTGGAGTAAAATCTGTTGAGGCCTTCTCCATCAGGGTCTTCAACACATTCCTTCATCACAGGTTCTTTCATAACTTCTCGGAGGGCTTCTTTCATTCCTTCTTCCTGCTTCGAATAGTTTGTTGCACCATGGGGTAAATGTGACCTTGAGTCGGGTAGTGGGTGGTTCCTTCACACAAGAAACAAGTCACCCGACTAGTTGGGCATTCCTCACCGGGTGTTTCTCCTCACAATGAGGGCATCCATCCTTGTGTTCCTCCTGGTGTGTCCTATTTCTCCATAAATCTTGCAGGCACAAGGTTTCTTCTTGGGTTATCATAGTGCTTCCGGATGAGGCGTGATCTCATCGAGTCTTCTTGAATTCTTCCCAAGTTCTTGCTCCACTAAATCCTTGTATGGCTTGATGCATTTTCCACCAGGTTGCAGCACTTCCTTCAAAGTACTAGAGAGCGTAAGATACTTCATCCTTCCTTGAAACCAAATTGCTCCCAAAGTGATTCTCCATGTTCTAAATCCATAGCTCTGCCTCCGGCTGAGTCTTCGGTCCAGAGAATATCAATCCAACTTCATTCATCAACTATGGGGTCCAAAAGTTTTGGGATGAGATATGAGAGAGGTGGGGAGGGATATACACACAATACAAACAATAGTTTTTGAAGAAACAAGTTTTACTTTGTGGCTGTCGGAAAACATCAAACAAATGACAGCTCACAAATCGCCGCGTCTAACGTAAGTGTGTAACAGGGGTTTGGTCTTCTAAAGGTCAAATAATTCTTCAGATTCTTCAAATTCTTCAAGTCTTCAGAGTCTTCAATTGTTGCAGCTGCAATTCTTCCAACGCATGGTGAAGTCCTCTTTACTCTGAAATGGCCATCAGTTGTCCGATATCTTTAATTCATGGAGTGAGTTGATCTTCCGTGTGGTCAAAAGGGAAAAGGGTATATTCTAACAATTTGAGGTGAGAGTGTCTATTCAATAAAATCAGAAAGGATGAGAAGTAAGAGTCTTTTTGAAAATAAAGTTTTAGAAATTTCCTATCCTAGGGCTTTCCGGTTTCTAGGGTCACGTCCTACACTCAACATGTGCTCGATACCATTTACAGAGCGACCCGACCTCGACGGTCAAGCCTCGTATATCTGTGCCATCCTCGGATCAGATATCTTGCACACACAAGACATCAATGTATATATCAAAGTGCAATCACATGTATAAATAACGTAAAATGATATATACCTCATAATACTCAGCGGAAACAATCAAACGGGTGTGGAGTCCCATCAACGCCATCGGCAGGTTGAGTGTAGACCGTAACCATGTATCGTACCTCTTACTCGTCGGAAAAAAGTATCTGCAACATGATACGTTGCAGCCGTGTAGGTCAGTACATTGAATGTACCGGCAAGATCACAATAAGAGAACAGATGATAAAACTATACTATATGCAATATGGCTTTGTGGCTCTGTGTCTGGGGTTTTTTTGCGTAAAAGCTGGTTTTATTTTCCTTACATCAAAGGAATAAATGAAGTCTGTACTATGGAGTTTTCTATCATGACATGGTTCCGCCAACCGATGTCTCATAGCCCAAAAAATCGTCATAAGTTGCCCACAATTAAGTTATCAATCCGGTGTTGAGAGTTCCGAGATAGATCCAAGTCCAGAGGCTCAAATTGTCCGTAACCGGGGACACGACTAATCGATTAGGTTATAACCCTCTGCAGAGGTTTGTACACTTTACCCGCAAGATTCGATCCCTCTTTTTTACGTTCTCGCACTTCAGGGTGTTTGAGAACAAGACGACCGAAACATGGTCTTCCGAAGAGTTCCTCTGACCACTGTCCGGTACTCATCCCATCCTACCGTAGTTCTACATCTGCTAGTACCGTCCCAGCCAGTCACAACTAAGGTCAACCAAGCGAGCCCATAATGACTTGTGGTTGCACAGTAAGCTTCCGGCATGAAGTATTCTTCCGTCTCTTTGAGTCTGGGTGAAGCTTTCCGCAAGATGTCATGGCGCTTCTCCATGCATCCCGCCAACCACTGGTTTCTCCAGGTGCCGTCAACCATCCTTCACCCAAAGAGTGTGTATTGAATTCCTGTCTCGAGTCTTGAAGTCTTGAGGCCTTGAAGATGCAGTCCTTGCAGATTTCCATCATGGAGTTGTCGTCATTGACGTAGAATCCTCCATTCTCACACCACTCCTGAGTACTCATACCAACCCCGTCTACTATATTGTAGCATTTAAATAAATAACGTCCCGGGCTTGGTAACAGGGTGATGGGTTCCTACCTCATGCATACTACTCAACTACAAGGATTCAATAACACTACTGAGGGGTGGTTGCAAGGGTGCCACTAAATGCAATAAAACATAGGTAAGAAAGCATGGTCAAAGTGAACTTGCCTTGTTGACGATCTTCGAAAACTAGGGACTCGTGGTAGCAAACTTCGCACTCCGGAAATTCTACCGAGACAAACAATAATCACCATAAGCGTATAGCATATGATCACTTAACACAATAGCATAGCAACATAACACCTCAAAACAAACGAATCAAAACCCAAAGGAAAAATTCGAAGAAAACCAACTCAAGTTTCCTACTTCAAACAACAACTAGAATAGTTTTATATAAAATTTTTTTTCTCAACATAACCTAATAAAGGTTTTATGTTTACTTAACAGAAAATAATGCATTAAGCAATTAGGAGCAAAAAGAATCAATTTAAAATCTATTATGAAACTCCTATTAGGCCTAATCCAATTTCTATTAAGAAAATAAAATAAAACTTTTATTTATTATAAATAAAAGTTCATCCTATTAAGTGACAGAAACTATCCTAGAATAATCAATCACATGTTAAAATAAATTTATTTACTAATTAAAATAATAGGAAAACAGTAGCTAGTTAATTAATTAGGATTAACAAGATTCTGCTTAAAACTAATTTTTTATTAATCCTAAAATACCCAAATTAATTCCTATGGTTAGGTAATGTCAAAATAAAGTTGGGACAAAAGAATCATCCAAAATAATTTTCCTAGCTCATGTTATAACAGATTTACTATTCTGACTAAAACTAAAATAAAGCAATTTTAATTAATTTTAACATAGCTAAATATACTTTCTACAGAAACTATAGAAAATTTGCAAACCAACAAAAAAAGAATCACCTAAAAATATTAAACAGAATAAAAGATATGAATTTTTCAAAATAGGAACTATTCTGTTAAAACAGAAAATGAAAATAAAAGAAAAAGGGCCTAATGGGCCTAAACTAGTCGGGCCGGGCTAAAAAATAAAACCCTAACTTAAAAACTAACCGGACTAAACCGGTCGAACCGGGCGGTTTTTTATAAAAACGCGTACCCCATCGGGGGTCTAATCTACACCGTAGATTGGGGATCGGACGGCGGGGGGTCTCCGTGACTCACTACTAGAAATCCCCATATTTCCGACGGTGATATCTAATAGCCGACGGACCGTCGGGTATTACCGTAATAGCCGACGGTAGTCATAATGGCCGACGGTTAGTGTCAACTCACGAGTATTACCACTAATACCCGACGGTATACTAGAATGCCCGACAGTGAAAATCCACCCCTCAGATATCCAAATTAATGCCCGACGGTTCATCGTAAAGCCCGACTGTTTTTCCTACACCCACGGGGATTACATGTAATGCCCGACGGGTTTCCCTGCACTCACGGGGATTACATGTAATGCCCAACGGTTAATTGTAATGCTCGACGGTTTTTGGTACACCCTTAGGGATTACATGTAATGCCCGACGGTTTTTGCCACACCCATGGGGATTACATGTAATGCCCGACGGTGAAATTGAATAGCCGTAGGTGAAAACAAAACTCTCACCTATGAGAGGACATGGCCGACGGTAGATATGTGCCTCTCGGTTATTTGAGAAAATACTCGACGGTGTATAGCGATAACCGGCGGGTGACTTTCCCTCTCGATGATATGTTTCAATGGACAACATATGTAGAATGACCGATGTTATATTCCGATAATTCAGTATAAGAAGATTCCATGAACTAGCATCTAGCATTGCTATTGTAAGAGAGTGCATTATGTTCTTTTCACAATAATATATAGGATGCTTAAAAAATTGGTACAGGATAATACAAATATGATGTTTAAAAATTGCACTTACAAAAGTACTAGTTTGATAATTTCTTAGTCATGTACTTCGTAACTTGGCTTGTACGTATCTTTAGTTTTTCTAATAAATGCAACTTTGTCTAGAAGGACCCCGACCTTCACGTATATGCAAATGTGTCGTGAAGTATTAATTACATCTTGAATTATAACGAGGATGAGTGTTGTATTTTAAAATTAAGAAAGTGGAATGCTATGCTACGATCCTATACATACATATGATCCTTTTTGCCCGAAGCAAAGGCGACCATTCTTTTTCCTCCTAACCAAGAAAGTAAAAGGGAGACATCACCCTTTTTACAAAGAGTCTGCCACATGGAGCCACAGATGCCTTACCGTTTCAAAGTGTTGTCGTCCCCTGCATTGGTGAGGCTATGTTCGTACAATATGAACCCGTTCGTATTCTTCATCACCATTTTAGGTCCTTAGTAAACACGTACGGATGGTCATGAAGTACTAGTACTATTGTGACTTATAACAAGCCCGAGTTCCGTATTTCAAAACTAAAAAAGAGTCATTATGTACAGATGATTCTTTGCGTACAATCCTTATCAGACACACCACAAACACAACAAATCGACCATTAAGCGGCGGTCACTCTTTCTTCCTCGGGAAGAAAAGGGAGATCTCGCCAGCGTCTCTCCCAACGAGAGTTCCTTCGCCGCCGTCCTTCGGTGGCTCCCCTCCGCCGACGACCTCGATCGTCCATGCTAGGGGCGTCGCCGGATCCACGTGTGTGTGTGTGTGTGTGTGTGTGTGTGTGTGTGTGTGTGTGTGTGTGTGTGTGTGTGGATAGTTTTAGGCTAAAGTAGCTTCTTTTTAGGTTGCTCATCGTCTTGGCTTCGGTGGCGGTGATGGCGGCACTGAATAAATATTCTTCAGATCCTTCCCCGACAAGTCGATCAGTCCTATGGTTGGGGGTGGTTTTGAAAACCATCCTGTTCAAGCAAGGATGGTGTGTCGGTGGCATCCTTGTGGTGGACATGTGCCCTCGAGCTCCACCGTTTCGACGACGTCTGCCCCAACATCGTTGCGAAGCTTGGGAGGTAGTCCAGGAGCGGATGTAGATTGTGGACTGCATCGACGACATCTGGAAGACGGAACGTGTGCTGGGTTCGTGGTTGATGGATGCCAAGTGTGGTTTCCTCCTTCGGTGTCTTAGTCGTGCTGGGGTGCTAGATCTTGAATTCGATAGCTTGTCTGGGGTGTTGCCTAGATCTGATTCATTCAGCAACAATGACTTTAGTTTTGGTGAGCCACCTTGGAGGTCCACAAATCTGCATATCAGTGATTGAGCCACGTCGAGCTTGGGTGAGGAGGTGATACGTCATTCTTTTCTTCGATGGTTGTTGTGGTCGTCTTTGGAGGCGGTGGCGGAGAGTTGGTGTCTAGCTAGCTCAGAGATGCTCTGCTATCTTTTCAGTCTTGTCATGTCGATCCTTACGTGGCTTGTACTTTCATCTTTATGATATGAATGAGACACGTATTACCATGCAAAAGAAAAAAAATCCGGTGCGCGGTGGAACCAAATACAACACACCAATGGATCATCCAAGGCATTATGACCATTTTTCGCAACAAAAAAAATCGTATTATGATCATCCAAGAATCGTGTATGTGCCATATCAAAAACAAAGGAACCGTGTATGTGCCAAACGAACTGTGAGCAATCTAAGAATAAAAATAAGATCGAAAAAATGGCCGGAAAAATAGAAGTTAAAAGTTATTGTACTTTTATATGATTTCATCTACTATCTATCTACTACCGCTATAAAAGAAAGAGAAGACAGATCCAACTTAAAATCTGGACGGTCTAATCACATCATCAACGGCCTAGATACGTCGTTAACGAAATAGTCTTCGTTAACGAAACGCTAATCCCCCGCTTCGTCTCACCCCGCATGTCCTCTGTTCAAAACCACCGCTCCGCCGTTCATGAAAAGAGCAAACAACGCACACCCCCACGTCCTCTCACCCCGCCCGCACGACCTCGACCTCTCGCCCACTCCTCTCCGTTCCTCCCGCAGCCGTATTTCAAATCTGGACCGTCTAATCACATCATCAACACCCGCCACGCCTTCGCCATGGAGCCGCCGCCGAGCCCGTCTGTCGCGCCCGAGCCACCGCCCTTCGCCGCGGGAGCCGCCGCCGAGCCCATCCATCGCGCCCGAGCCGCCGCCTGGCGCGGGCCAGGGTGCTGGCGACGCGACGAATCGTCCATGTCGGCCCCTCACCGATCTGTGCCGGCTTTTGCATCGCCATGCCACCGTCTTCATCGACCTCTCACTGCGTACTGTTATGGGTGGCCGGCGAACAAACCCACCTACTGCCATATTTGTCTCAAGATGGAACGCAACTCACCCATCCTTCGTTTCACAGGTCAGCCCCCAATTTGTTGTGCCACCATCCACATCATTTGTACAGCAGATCCATTCGGTTTTTTTTCAAATTTGAGAGAAGATGGATAAGTAACAAATCTGTGTCCAGATTATCTTCGATTCGTGCTATTTATCCATCGCTTTGTCATAATCATGTTTTGATCCCGAGACCCATATCCCAATGTGTTTATGTATTTGTGGTTCAAGAGATGAACAAATGCGCTCTGTCTGATCGATATTTGTGAATCTGCAAGCAAGGGTGAGCTCCAAGGTAGCAACGCCGTGGGCGCCGGTGGCGGGGCTGGCCGCTGTTGGCAGCATGGATTCACCATCGGCCCTCAAATCCACCATACTAAGCTGCTGCACAATCTCAACCAGGTGGGAATTCTTCTTATGTGGCGCACATTAACACTTATCTAGGTGAAAACCCATTCTTGAAGAAGAACTTGCCAATTGACCCATCCGGCAGTCAGCTTATTAGGGACGGTGTCATTTTCAGACCATGAGATGGCTTTCTAGATAGCTACTGAGGCATGCTCATTTACTCTTTGCACATAAATTGTCCGCTAGCCGTTGCTTATGTTAATTCATTGTTGGATCGTTTGTCAATAGGTTGATCAATGTCGCTATACCGGAACCATTGATGAGAGAGCAATAAATAAGAAAAGAGTTCTTAACCCATGGGACAGAATTAAAATCATACGTTGTGCCTCAACTATGCACGTGCCATTGGATGTACTGTGTCAACATTGGCAGCATGATTTAGTGGAAGGAAGGGTATGTCTTCTACTCCCCACTTGTTATCTTTCTTGTAGCTTATGATGTAGCGTGATTGGTATAGACTGCTATGCATCTCTAAACTATCCGTTTCAAGTAACCTTGCGTCTCCTTCAACTTTGTCATGTCCTGTATAGTGATATTTAAATTTTCTGTGATGAATTGGCAGGTATATTTTGGTATCGAATACTCTTGTCATTGCTAAATGTTGTGTATCCTTTGGGCTTCTTCACTGTATCCTAACAAATAAACTAGCATGAGTACTATATAAGCAACAGTTATTAAATACAGTTTTTTTGTTCGGCGGGCTAATTGAGTTGTAGGACCAAGTAGAATTTTACCAAGTGCACTTAATTGGAGATGGAAAGAGCAGGTGCATTGGAAGTAGACTACACGATGGGTAAAGAACAATCCAGAGTTCAGACTTCATGTGCACCTTTGTTGTTGCTAGATGCTTACTTGTCATGGGAATGTTCATGATCCGTGAGCCGGGGCATTCGGTACTAACCAAAGACCAAGAAAAGGTAACAGATGGGAGCTCTTCTAATCTCATTTGTAAATATGTTGAACTATTGATATTGTTTGGTCTGCAAAGTTGAAGGGGCGACACATTAGGAGCATGATAGCATTTGAGGACTAGCCACATGGTACCAACAAGCAGTTGGAGTTTAATGGCTGGCAGACTCTACTCGAGAAGGCATTTGTTTTTGTTTAATGAACCTTTGTAACAGAGAGTTATGTTTTTTTAGAAACTAAACGGAGGTGCAAGTATACGCCCATGTGTACTCACTAGAAGGCTAATGCTAAAGTCTGCATCCAAGCGATTGTTGCATCTACATGTACACATGCATCTTTTTTTTTACAAAATTTTAGGTAGCATTCCCATATAATGTTAAATTACCTTCCTCACTTCAATTTGGCTTTGGTCAACAATTTAATCGAGCCAGGCCCATTTCCATCATTGTGTTTATCTAAGGCTGCTCTATCATGACTGAACATTATGGTGTGCTCGGCTATGAGAAACCTTGTTAGTACTATGTAAATGTAGCCAAGAAGACAAATGCATCACGATCGAGGACGAAGACCACACTTGATAGCCTACAGTTGTCATGCTTGTTTCTCTGTACATATGCCTTGTTTGCTTGTTTCTCTGTACATATCGTTGTTTGCTTGCATATCTAAATTTGCTATCATTTCTTATGTGCAAAACTAGATAAACTTAACCATGTTAATTGAAAATCATTAATAGGAAAACATATGAAAGTACGAACAATAGTTTATTTGTACTTCATGTATAATTTATTCAGGTTGCAGCGAGCTAATTAGTAGACATGAAAGAATTTAGGCTAACCATCCGAATAATTTTCCTTTATCTAAGGATTGTTGAACCATGTTCGTAAAGCCTCTGTACATATGCATTTCAATTATAATACATATACATGCAAAGATTATTTCACCTTGGGGCACATGCTACTAGTTTATGCTTTTGTACATGCCATTCTTAATTAGTTTAGTATATGCCCAAACTAGCCAATATAGGTCTGTTAGTTTACTCGTTCGGCTTTGTCATGTGACTGCTAAATCACTTTGTTGATAGTGGGGTCATGGATAGATATGCACTGTACATGGAAAATGTGTATGGAATATGTGTTCCTGCTGATTCATGTTTCCTCTGAAAATTTGATGTGAAGGATCAAAAGGTGAATAGGAATCATATTGTTGGATAGTCATAGCAGCTAGCAGCTAACCTATCAATTAGAACAATTAAGTTTGATCCTGTAGGTCACTTAAATTTCAGCTACATTATCTTGACAACTAGTCTTGTCATTACTTAGGGAATGGGAAGCAGGATGGAGGCGACGAGTCATGGAAATGATGATGAGGATGACTACTATGGCAATGGGGGATATGATAACTATGGCGAGGGTGATCTGTATGGTGATGAGCACTATGATCACTATGGCGATGGGGAATATGATGACTATGGAGATGAGGATGACTATGACTATGGCGATGAGGATGACTATGGCTATGGCGATGGCGATGGCGATGATGATTGGCTATAAAAGTCTAATGATCTTCAAGTCATGCCAAAATGTTGTTATGTTAGAAATTTGAAACACTTTATTATCTTATGGACAAATTTGTCTTAGTGGACAATTTATCTTATGCAAAATGTGACCTATCTCAATTACTATTTTGTTCCGCATTCGACATTTGATAATTATGGTTAATGCAATTTGGACGCAACTCAATACCTTGTGCTTGTGTATGAGATGCATTTGTTGGAATGCCAATGTTCTGAATTAATGCTATGGAGTGAAACACCCATTGGTGAAAGAAATATATGAGGGGTGAGTAATGACCTATGGTGGAAATTATGTCTCGGTTACACAGAATGCCAATGGGGACCTCAGACTCTTGGTGAATTTATAAATTGACGGTGTTTGCTCACATTCGACTAATATGTTTCCTGGCGGTGTTTGCTCACCCTCGGTTAATAGGTTTCCTGAAAGGTTGTATACACTGTCGACCATCTAATGAGCTGACGGTTTGGTTCTCCTCGTGGCCATAACTAAATCCGGTGGGACAAATGTACCGTCGACTATTTTGAAAACCGACGGGAAGCAATAACCGTCGGAGAGTAAACGCCTAACGAGAAACCGTCGGCTATAAATGTCGTCGGGCTAAAGTGAGCCAGCAGGTCACAATAACATGCCCGACGGCTCACCGTCGGCTTACTACCATAGGTGACAATATTACCCGACTGTACCGTCGGCCATTACTGTAATGGCCGACGAAGCAAGGCCGACGGGAGATGGCCGACGGTGTACCGTCGGTTTTATTAATAGTTGACGGTGATAAAAAATATCCGATGGTGATTGGACCCTCGGTTATAATGAAATATCTAGTAGTGACTCACCGGCGCTCGACGGCGGCGGCGGCGGCGGTGGCGAGTGTGCCGACAGCTCCGGTCGTCGGGGAGGTCGGTGGAGAGCTCCGGCGGGTGCGGGGGGACGAGGGGGAGCTCTTGGTGGAGTCGGGGGAGGTCGGAAGGGTGTAGGGCGACGGCGGCGACGGAAATGGCGGCGGCGGATGGCTCGGGCTCCGGTGAGCTCGTGAGAGAGGAGGAGGGGCTCCGGCGAGGGGGTAAGGGGGGGAATGGGGTGCGGGGACCCGGTTTATATAGGCGGGGGCCTCGTCGGGGTAAGGGAGGCGATCGGGAGGGGGATCGGCATCCCGGATCTCGCGGGATCCGGCGATCGGCGGCGGCGCGGCGTGGCGTGGGGCGGGGTTGAAGAAGGGGGGTGGGGTCCACTGCCAGAGAGAGAGAGAGAGGGGCGGGACGGGCGGTCGACCGACGCGGAGCGTTTCGGGCGAGGGGGCGAGGTGAGGCCGGCTCGGTTGGCTCGCTGGGCTGGCCTCTGGGCTGCCTGGTGGGCCGGTCTTGGTCGGCCAGGCTAGGCTGGGCAGGGGCGGGCTGGCGCTGGGGTGTTTTTTTTTGAATTTTTTTTAATAAAACAAAAACAGAGATAAAACATAAACTATAAATATTTTATATAGGACATATATATACCAAAATGATCAGGGGAATATTCCCTGCCATTTGAACATTTTTCCAAAGGCAAAATCCAAACTTTATAAAATTTCATTTTTTCCAATATTCAAATAAAACCCAAATTTGAATTCAAAAACTTTTGGCATTGTTTCCTCTGATATTTTTGGAGTGTCATTTTGCTCCTCTCATACTTTTGCTCAAGTATTTATCAGGTATAGTTTTTGAAATGATTCCCACTTGCCAAGTTTGAATTCAAATATGAAAACTCAAAATCTTCTGAAACTCCAAATGGCACTTTCAAATGACTTTCAATTTGATACTTTTTAACTTCCAACTCATATTTCATATAATTGAAGAAGTCATTTTATCTTCCCTCATGAAAATCATTGAGTTGCATAAAGCTTTGAATTTGAAATATTCTCAAGTGAAATTCAAATCTTTTCAAAACCCTTTTCATTCCAAATGGAAGAAGTCATGTCACCTTCACTCTAGGGTTTGGTGTTGGAATGAACTTGAGTTCATTGAGATCCAAAAAGGCAAAGGGGAAGGTTTGGGAAAGTCATTTCATTCCCTCTCATTCGACTTTCAAAAGTTTTCAAATTCCACTCAGTTTCACTCAATCAATCAAACCAACAATCAGACAACAAGCATAGTTATTTATCTAATATAACATTCCAAAATTTAGAATTTTGGGATGTTACATTAACACTGGCCTATTACCGCTATTACACATATTACATCCACTGGGCATCAAAGTTTGCCACCAGTGCAAATATAGGGAAGAAAGCAGCATATTACATACACTGGCCATCAAAATTGGCCACCAGTGCAAATAAACGCGGTAGCAAAACAAGAGCATAACTGAAACAACTTCAGAAGAGCTCAAGAAACATGGTATCCACCATGCTGGACATAATCTTAGCAAGCTTATTAGCTTTGTCCTGTTTACCTCTAAAATCCTCCAACGCTTGCTGTTGCACCAGAAAGTATGCATCTGAATGCTCCAGGGACTTATGCAGTCCTTCCGCTTCTTGTCGCATCACAGCTGATCGATGTCTTTCTGCTTGTAGTTGAGACTCAAGAAACCGAACTGATTCAGACAATGAGTTTGAATAGCTTGTGCAAGCGGTAGTGGCCAGTAACTCCAACACTAAACCAAGACAGGACTTTGGGGTTGTCTCACTATCTTCGAGATAGTCTTCCTTAGCTGTTTTATTAGCTTTGTTGGAGACCAAAAAGGATGTGTGATACGTCTCCAACGTATCTATAATTTTTTATTATTCCATGCTATATTATATTCTGTTTTGGACATTATTGGGCTTTATTATACACTTTTATATTATTTTTGGGACTAACCTATTAACTGTAGGCCTAGCCCAGAATTGCTGTTTTTTTCCTATTTCAGAGTTTCGCAGAAAAGAATATCAAACGGAGTCCAAACGGAATGAAACCTTCGGGAACGTGATTTTCAGAACGAACGTGGTCCAGAGGACTTGGACCCTACGTCAAGACATCATCCAGGAGGGCACGAGGTAGGGGGCGTGCCTACCCCCCTGGGCGTGCCCTCAACCCTCGTGGGCCCCATGTTGCTCCATCGACGTACTTCTTCCTCCTATATATACCTACATACCCCCAAACTACCAGATATGGAGCCAAAACCTAATTCCACCGCCGCAACCTTCATGCACTGTGAGATCCCATCTTGGGGCCTTTTTCGGAGCTCACGGGGGGCATCGATCACGGAGGGCTTCTACATCAACACCATAGCCTCTCCGCTGATGTGTGAGTAGTTTACCTCAGACCTTCGGTCCATAGTTATTAGCTATATGGCTTCTTCTCTCTTTTGGATGTCAATACAATGTTCTCCCCTCTCTTGTGGAGATCTATTCGATGTAATCTTCTTTTGCGGTGTGTGTTTGTTGAGACCGATGAATTGTGGGTTTATGATCAAGTTTATCTATGAACAATATTTGAATCTTCTCTGAATTCTTTTATGTACGATTGGTTATCTTTGCAAGTCTCTTCGAATTATCAGTTTGGTTTGGCCTACTAGATTGATCTTTCTTGCAATGGGAGAAGTGCTTAGCTTTGGGTTCAATCTTGCGGTGTCCTTTCCTAGTGACAGTAGGGGCAGCAAGGCACATATTGTATTGTTGCCATCGAGGATAACAAGATGGGGTTTATATCATATTGCATGAGTTTATCCCTCTACATCATGTCATCTTGCTTAAAGTGTTACTCTGTTCTTATGAACTTAATACTCTAGATGCATGCTGGATAGCGGTCGATGTGTGGAGTAATAGTAGTAGATGCAGGCAGGAGTCGGTCTACTTGTCTCGGACGTGATGCCTATATACATGATCATACCTAGATATTCTCATAACTATGCTCAATTCTGTCAATTGCTCAACAGTAATTTGTTCACCCACCGTAATACTTATGCTCGCGAGAGAAGCCTCTAGTGAAACCTATGGCCCCGGGTCTATTTTCTGTCATATTAATCTTCCAACACTTAGTTATTTTTATTGCCTTTTATTTTAGTTTGCATCTTATCATAAAAATACGAAAAACATTATCTTATCATATCTATCAGATCTCACTCTCGTAAGTGACCGTGAAGGGATTGACAGCCCCTTTATTGCGTTGGTTGCGAGGATTTATTTGTTTGTGTAGGTGCGAGGGACTCGTGTGTGGCCTCCTACTGGATTGATACCTTGGTTCTAAAAAACTGAGGGAAATACTTACGCTACTTTACTGCATCACCCTTTCCTCTTCAAGGGTAAACCAATGCAGTGCTCAAGAGGTAGCAATGTGTCACTATCCTGAACCTTATCTGCATTACTTCCTTCACCATTGCTTAATAAGGCACTCTTCCCCAATATTTTGTCAGCATTCTAAAAGAAGAAACAAGCAGACACATAACAGGTTTAGCATGTACTAGTATATGCAACTCATTTCGGTGAACCAGTTCATTAGTAAGGTGGACAGGATTAAACTACCAAGTCTTCTATTGCCAAGTACTAGTACATAATAAAAGCATCAAACAAACATATATCTATGTCCTATGGTCACTGCATTGTCTTGCCAAATCAAAATAGAGACACGGTTCAAATCATATCAGTTCAAGACAAAGCAGCAGTGAAAGAATACAAAGCGTGGGAAACTACACGGCACAACAAGATTTCAGATGGGTACCACGGGTCTACATGTACAACAACACTATTTGCTCTCTTGTGATGCTAGTAATGTGCATGATATGAGAAGTCAACTGTATACACAATTGAAATTGAAATCAACAGAGCTATTGATAAGAGCAAGCCTGTTAAAGAAACATGCGTGAACATACCTGCTGTGCCATTGGAGTTTCGATTGGATCCTTCAATTTAAAAATAAGTTTGTATGAGTAAATACAGTGATACAAGAGCAAAGCAGTATGCATGATAGCAATCAAAGTTAAAAAAAGGCGCGCCTAAGCGAGTGCTTAAGCGCGCCTAGGCTCTAGGCGTTGGCGAAACGCATTGCGCATAACTACGCTTAATCTGTGCATAACTGCGCATAAGCATGCGCTTTGGTCAGTAAAGTGCAAGACGGTGGCAAAACGCACAATTAACGCCTACCGCTTTTTGGAACTATGATAGCAATGGAATCTTAAACTAGAAGAGTTGTTCTTCAGGTTTAGGCACTTGTTCTACATGAACAGAGTACAGTAAGACGCAAGAATATAGTACTTAAAAAATAGAAAATGAGCTCATAGACCTTACCACATTCTTGGTTCGGGACCAGTACAGAACAAGGCATTCCCGGTCATCGTCCAGTAAATGTGTCTCTTGAGAACGTAAGGGAATTTGATGAGTTTCTTTGCCGGTGAAGTACGTTTTCTTGAGTAATTCGATCTCGTCACCAAGCATTCTTGAAGATAGCAGAGGTATTAGCACATGTTACCTCATCCTGAGTTTCCAAATCGGTCCTTCTCTATAGAGAAAAATGGGAAAATTTGCTGTATTATAACCATCATGGAGGTAGGATGTATGGGACAAAGCAAAGTAATTGCCATGAATAACATTACTTACACATAACTCCTGGACAAACACCTGCAACTGGCATTTTCCTTCATCTTCAATATAATATTTCCAAGATGGGAAGATACGCACATACGATTTAACAACATCAAATGCGATAGATGCTAAACTACGACTAGCTAGTTGTGCTTCCTCCACAGGAATAGGCGTACTAACTGGTGGAGTTGGGGTTCGCCGTGGTAGTACTAGCCCTTTGGGTACTGGAGTTGCCTTACTAACTGCTCTTGTTTGGGAGCTCTGTGGTGGAGATGGTGCTGTGTCAACAGGAACTGGGTTACTATCTGCTGGGGTTGTGGTTAGATTTGGTGAAGCTGGTTCTCTGTCCATCGCAGTAGGGGTACAATCTGCGAGATTTTGGGTTATGTGTGGTAGGGCTGGTTCTCATGCATGTACAACTGGGGTGCTATCTCCACCAAGAGGTAGCACTGTTTTATTTGAAGACCGTGTTTTTAGTCCGCTAGATGCTGGCATCACCCGCTCCAATTTAAATGGCTGATAAACAGGAAACATAGTTGAATGTACAGACATTGTATGAGAGACAGATGCAGTAGATAGTCTGGAAAAAAGAGGGCATGAAATAGTTGACATGTATATTGTTTAACTAAAACGGATAGCATGACATAATTTCACATATATGATGTCTATCTAAACTGGATAGCATAGCATAACATAATTCAAAGATATGATGAATAACTAAAACGCCATGCCAAGTTAGAGCATACACCTCGGTGGGGGAATAGGACTGGTCATCTGTCTCTGAATCCATCTCTGAGGAGCTATCGGGACCCAACAAGAGATCTGCTTCGAGAGGTAGCACTGTCTGCTTTGAAGGCCTTGTTTTCACTCTAGATTTTTCAATCTCCCACCCAAATAGCTGATTCACAGGAAGAGTAGTTTAATGTACAAACATTGTCGAAAAATGGAAATGTAATGAAGAAAAGGATGGGCAAGATATCATTAAAATATATGATGCCTGGTTAAACAGGATGACATTGCACATTTCACATATATTATGGCTGGCTAAAAGACATGAGACTGCATAATTCCCATATATGATACAGAAACTAAATAGGTGGCGACAAAACATGTCTAAACTAAGCAGATGGCATATATGATGTCAAAAGTAGGCACTGCAAGGAAACATATGCATGATATGACTAACATCATCATGCCAAGGTAGAGAAAACACCTTGGGGGTAAATAGGAGTGGTCAACAAGTATGAATCGCCTCGTAACAGATATCTTCCTCTCGCTTACAACTGGAGAGGGGTGGGGAGGGTTTGCCATTGAACCCACCATGGAGCGATGTCGCATGACATTGTATTGCCGCAAAAAATCTTCTCTTTATCTCTACATGTTCAGATGACTGTACAATATCTGACATGCATACGAAAAAATATGGTGAGATTATGTAAGGAGAGCATGCAGAAATTTAGAGTGATGGTAACTACCAGTGGATGGATCCAAAAATAATGATAGCAGGCTGATGATTGCTTTAATTTAATAAAAAGACAGATGATGATTGATTTACTATTTGTTTCCCACCCAAGATGAACAACTAGACATACCCTAGGTGAACTAGATATTAGACAAAGATACTATTCATTGCTTCCTCGATTTGTGCCCACAACTAATTTAGAACTCAAGTTTGAACATTAATTTGGACCTGACCTGGAGTCCAAGAGGTGAACAGGACGATAAAGTAGCAGGTAATTTTAAGCAATGCATAACATAAGCAGAATCTAAAGAGTGCGACCTCTCTTGTGGACCCATGTACTCCTAAGGTTCATCTGCTGAGTCGATGATGGTGATGTCTTTGCGGTGGGTGCCGGCGGCAGGGAAGGAGATCTGAGGCGGCGAAAGACGGTCAGCAGTCGTGATGTCTAGTTTGGTGGATGTTTCTGTCGATGGAGCAGCTCAGGTGAGGTGGACGATGTCGCCGCAGGAGTAGGACAAACCACACAAAGTTCCCTTCGACACCTACCTGTAACTGAAGTAATTCTGTAAGGGCTCATTTAGCTTGCATGATTCTAAAGCCGCAGGGATAGGAAAAACACCGGAATAGGATAGGAATGCACATGGTAAACAGAGCATTTGTAAACACAGGATTTCTGTCAACTTGGATGTTTGGTTTACAGGAATTGGAAGAGCAGAGGAATGCAAAGAAACATGGCCAAAATAAAGTGAAAACAAATGAAAGCATGTACAGTTAGAATGTTATTCTGCCACTAATGCACTTGGTCTTGTTTTCATGCATAGTATTTTGAAAAGTAGGTCCAGGTGGATGTTTTGCTTCATTCCTTTCAACAAAATGCATGAATAATTGAATAGTGGAGTGCCATTGGAAAATTCCCTATTGCTATGTTTTTCCGTTGAACCAAAATAGCCCTAATGGATCGACATGAATGTATAGTAATAAGTGACGCAACAAGTGTACAACCTCTTTGTCAGAGCCAGTTTAATTTCTCGGATCATTGGGTTGGTCGCTGAAGCAGTTGAGGCAGAGGTGGCTGTCGGAGGTGTGGAGGAAGATCAGAGGAATCTGTAGACGGCGTCCAGGGCACTGCTCTATTGTGATGGATCCTTCCGTCGTTGGAGCAGCCCTAGTGAGCCGTAAGACATCAAGGCTGAAGCAGCACAAGACAGACATCGCCAATCTCAGGTGGGATTCTAATAGCATCTCCAGTAGATGATGTAAAATAGATGTAAAATTTACATCACCAAAAACCACCTGACTACAACAGATGAGGTAAAAACTGTTGACTCTGAACTTAACTATCAAAACTGAAATTTACTGTGGAATCTGAATGTTACTATCTAAATTGAACGCCAATGGTAGCAGAGAGGCACTTGACATGTAGTTTAGGGAGGGCCTGCAGTTCATCTTCAACCTGCACCCCCCTGACCCGCCAGCCACGACCGGCCGAACCGCCGGCCCCAGTGCCGCCTCGCCGCTCCAAAACAACTCCCCATCGCCAGTCCGCCGCCACCCCGGCTAGCCCTATAGGCCCCCCGCCCCCACCCTGAACCCTAAGATAGATAGTGGGGTACCTCTCCATCGAGCCCCTGTCCCCGCTGCGGGTGGTTCTTCCTTAACTCCGGCGAGCCCCCCCCCCCCTAAAAATCGACTGACCCAAAAGTCGATTTAGTCAACTGAAGTGTAGCTAAATCATAGCAGAGCAGCAGCACGAGCGAGGGGGAGAGCAGCAGCAGCAGCGCGAGCGAGCAAGAGCCGGAGCAGCAGCAGCTGGGTGAGCGAGCGATCGAGCGAGAGCTGGATCAGCAGCAGCAGCGCGAGCGAGCGAGCGAGAGCCGGAGCAGCAACAACAGATCCGGCTGATATGGACGCCGCCGCCGAAGGGGCCTCGCACTGGGGGAGAGTCGCCGTGGAGATGTCGCCTGCGGCACCGGCTTCAAGGTAGCCGCTCCATGGGGGTGTGAGATGGAGCACCGTCGGCGCCGGGAGGTCGAGCTAAGGAGAAGGTGCGATGCGATGAGTGTACAACCTCTTTGGTGGCGCCGAGTAGGCCTCGGCTTCGTTCGAGGAGTCGGTGAGGATGCTGTAGTTCCGATGGAGCAGGTTAAGCCGGCGCTGTGGGGATGGAGCTGCCATGATAGACGAGGCGATCGTCGGAGTAGCTCCTTGGAGGTGGAGCACGGGGCGGCTGAACGGCGGGACGACGAGATGGACGACAGATCCTCATCCGGGGAGGAGGACGAGGGATGTCGAGCTCTTGCGGTGGCCGACGTCGTCGGGGAAGAGGCTCCGGCTGGGCAGCGGTGAGGCGGCGGACGGAGGAGGGTGGGGTTTCGCGGCTGGAGCGGAGAGGTTATGGCGGCCTGGGATTTCGAATGGAAAAAAGGAGGCGATGGGAGGGGGTGAACCATGACTTAGGGACGCGCTTGTCCAAAATGTAGGGTGTGTTACAAAAGTACCCCCACCAATTTGAACTAGCGGCCCTTTCGGCTTAGGGTTAGAAGGGGGATTTCACGTGTCGGGATTTGGCAGCTGGATGGAGTTTTCGCGCGCATTGTAATTTCGGGATAGCAAGGCGTGGGCTGTGAAGACGCCAGTTTTGGGAGCATGATATCTGAATTTTCGGGATATAACAAGGCGTGGGTTGAATTTTAGGGACAAGCCTAACGTGTAATATTGTACTTGTACGTACCAAATCAATTCGCACTTCCCTCAACCAAAAAGAAAACAAAAAAAAACTATTCACACCACATAAAGAGAGAGTCTTGCCCCATTTTACTATAAAAATGCTATTCAAAGCTACTCCCTCCTTCCATCTATATAGGGCCTAATGCGTTTTTCGATGCTAACTTTGACCAAATATTAGAGCAATAATATATGACATGCAACTTACACAAAGCACACCGTTGAATTCATCTGTGAAAGGTTCTTTCAATGATATAGTTTTCACATTGTGCATGCCATGTACTATTAATCTTGTCAATAGTCAAAGGCGGTCTTAAAAACGCATTACGCCCTATATAGATGGAAGGATGGAGTATGAATCCATGTTATGTCCAATTAAATTTTTTTGCTTGCTGTATAATGCATGTAACCTACTCATACCAACATTTTAGTGCATTCCAAATGTCTATACTACCGCTACAATTCAAACTGAATTTGAATTCGTTTCTTTATTTCAATAAGAATCTACAATCATGATTGTTGCCAACTTCAACGATCATTCGTGTATTACCTTAATAACACACCACATGATTACTATAGTGATAGATATGAACTATGTGTACTACATGAACTCGAATTCTATTTTTTGAATACACTTGATGTTGATTCCAAATAATAGTACATTTGATGCACTAACTATATATTCATAATCTAAACCATGTCCCATGCGTGTACACCGTGTTTATCACACATAGTATAGTGCCCCGCGCCCTACATTATGACAAGTATTTAGACCTGAGCTGCAAAAGCCACACATTAGCCCAAATTATGATCAATGCTCTATATATTATACGTAGTACTAGCAAGATGCCCATGTGTTCCACAGAACATCAACATGATCAAGGGGAGGCCGAATTTGCAAATATGGAGAGGGTGTGGGTATCTTTTTCCAAAATTGCCATAGTTTCCTTCCTATTCGTCAGATATAAATCGGACGGCCTATATTGCAGGATGGCAGGCACACCATCATCAACAACTCCATTTTTTTTATAAGAGTAGAGATAAAATATATTATATGTAGTATAACATGTTCATAACCACACCATGCGTATCGCCATTATATATATTCACACATGCGTCGGTTTAAAACACTATGGTAAATTCTTCAAATATCCGAATTCGCTTTTTATAATGAAGTATGATCTCTATTCGTCTTTTACACCCACACAATCCTCTTATCTTTGTAGCTAGCTAGCGCTAACTTTCTCTCGTGCATGCACACGCCCGCATCCCTCTCACCCTCCCTCAACATTCTCTAGCTCCATCGCGCAAATTCGTCTTTTCACTTTAGGTCGTTCACCCACGGTGTGTGTAGGCCCCCTAGCTCCTTCTTTACGGCACAGATCGATCGATATGCCTCTCTAGCCAGGTGTGCCTAGCACAAAACACAAGCTTCCCCTCTTCTCTTATCACCGTCCATGCCTCACTCCCACCACTATTTTCATCGATCTCGTACTCGCACAATCCTCCCCCTCGATATAGTATGACTCTCGCACCACCTCCTAGATGCATCCCTCTCTCTCTATCCTTCTCCCCGTGCCTCATTTGCTTCTAACACACACATGCATGTATACCAATCGATCTCCCAACATATACCTAGGTCGACTTTAACTATTCCCCCCCCCCCCCATCGATCGACGTTACCTCACAAGTTATGTCTCTCCTTTCTCTGACAAAGGACGATTGATCTTCCTATGTAGTTATGTCTACTTACCACAACCATATCGTCCCCCCTCATCATTCGTGCATGCCTTATGACCCGTCTCTCACATGCACATGCACAAACAGGAAGCCATCCCCTCTCTTATTGATATTGCAAGCGTGCCCTCCGGTTGTCTAGCAAGCCTATCCCACCATTTGTTAGAAGCAACTCCACTACCACCCTCTCCAACACTCTAGTCTGTCTCTCTCCCAACCTTATTCCTCTCCTACACGTATGCATGGATGACGATCGATCTCCCTTAATACATGAGGTAGGTTGATCTCCCTTAATACATGAGGTAGGCCTCTCTCCTCCTCCACACATATACCAGCCATTGTACCTCTATAGTTAATTAGACCTCCCTGCCCCAACCACACACCGATAGTCGAGCGCTGTAGGTAGGTATCCATGCCACAGAGATAAACAGCACCTGTCCCCTCTCACGTTCCAGTAGGCCAGCCACTCTATATCATTGACGTGGGCACACACAAATTTGATGGCACTCTTTATCGATCACACGCGCGCGCACACACACACACACACACACACACACACACACACACACACACACACACACACACACACACACACACACACACACACACACATATATATATATATATATATATATATATATATATATATCATCCCTCTCTTCGATTCTATGGACACCTCAAGCCGATGATACCTCCACTCTCTTCTCGTGGATCGTCCCCTCTATATATATGATATATACAGGACTCTATTTCACACACATTGCATATGTTACATTTTTTATTGACCCCACCCCCCCCCCCAAAAAAAACTCTCTCGAACCCACACACTATATCTCTCTATGTTTGTATCTCTCTCACACAACCCCACGTAGGTGGTGTACGTATACAAGAAGAGAATAGGTGCACCGTGCACGTACTCACGCTTCGTTCCCAGCCACACTCGTGTGGGTACACAGTGGAGCTCATTTCTGTATGAAATGGCAGCCCACGTGCTAATTTGAACGCGTGTAGCGGTTGTTTACCTACAGAGGTCGTGTACCACGCGTGCACGAAACAAAGTTCGACTTGATGCGTTGGCCTGTTATTTTTAAATAAAGTTATATCGCTCAATGTCACGTACACAGAATATAAAACAATTTTATGGAGAAAAAGGTAGTCTGCTCCACTATATACAATGGAGCATGCCTGCCTGGTTTGTCTCTCTTCAGAGTATCTCACACAAGGCTGCGGTGGCCTCTCTCTCTCTCACCATTGGCCACTGATCCGTCCGTATCCCGTCCGCCGGTGGAACGGGAGGACGTGCATCGTTTCTCCGTTCGACGGCGCCGAGGCAGCACGTCCCGATCTACGGTACACGTTGTTCTCTCTAACCAAGCTCCGGTGTGGTAGGGCCTACGCCACCTGCTCACTGCCGCAGTATGGGCAGATTCCGCCCGCCGCCGCTCACCTACTTACATTCCGACGACCTCCAGGTATCCCCTCCGGCCTTGCTCCACTGCCCGTCTTCCCACATCGCTGCATGTGGATCTTCCATAGTTCTTTGCCCAAAACATAGCTCGTCCGGCGTACTTTCCATATTGCAATCTCGTCCTCACACCGTTTTAGACAAAAACAATTGTGTTGTTATCTTCCCTTAGGACAAGGAATATACTTCTTTTTTGTCGTCGCATGTGTCATCAACTGTTATTGGCCAGTAATTGTTTCCTTTCTACCTCTTTTTTGCAAACAGGGCTATCCATTTCACCTCATTGCTATTGCGACCTTTTGGTGAACTGCACAAATCACTTTTTTCTTAAGAGTGTTTTGTGCAGTTCTACCAAAATGTCACACGGGCAACGTCTCTACATTTCAGTGCGACTGCACAAACGGAGATTGGTTTTGCTCTACCTCCAACTAGTTAGTCTTAAGAGAGACTGCAAAGGTGACTGGCTTCTATTTGTGTGTTTATCATTTCATCAGCAGTCCTCTATTACCATAATAACACTTAATATTTTTGGAACAGGGACGCTCAGCTCAATTTTAGTGGAACTGCACAAAATGATCGGAATGTTGCATGCTCCAGACAGCTACTTTTTTCCAACATGCCTTGTTGATTTAGACAGAGCTGGGGGGACGTTGCTGCCAATGAAAGCATGGATCAATTTTAATTTAACACCTTCTCACAACTTTGTCTTCAGCCAGATGTAAATATTAGCTCGATTAGCAAGAAAGTTAGTTTTTTATTGTTTCCGAAAGAGCATCGATGACAAGACACACGAAACAAAAGCTGAAAGCTCACACCATTGTACAATTTCATGTCGCTGGAAAATTATTTGTATAGTACGTCAATTATGTAAACAAATGTTGGAAGCTTGATAGCATTGCCAGAAGCCTCTTCGACATCCGGGTCCATGTGCCATGCACAAAATTATACTCCTTCGTTCCTAAATATTGGTCTTTTTACAAATTTCAAATGGGCATATTTTAGAGTGTAGATTCACTCATTTGGCTTCGTATGTGTACTCCCTCCGTTCCTAAATATTTATCTTTCTAGAGATTTCAATAAGCGACTACATACGGAGCAAAATGAGTGAATCTACACTCTAAAATATGTCTATATACATCCGTATGTAGTAGTCCATTTGAATCTCTAAAAAGACAAATATTTGAGTAGTCACTCGTTGAAATCTCTAGAAAGACAAATACTCGGAGTATATTTAAGAACCGAGGGGTAGTGCACAGCCGCATGGGAGACTCAGACCGGTCGTTATACCCATTAATAGTGAGTAATGAGCTCCACCTTTCCCAATCGTAAGTTGCTCGGAAGAAGAAACCATCAATACGCTCTTCTTTGAATCCGCCATACTACTCCATCATCACTTTTATAGAGCGCTTCAAAAAAAGAGAAAATCTTCGGGACCAAGGCGACTAGCGATCGGCCTGAAAAATAGCAGTGGTAGTTATAGCACGCGTCTATTACTAGAGGAAATAATGCATACACACATGCATGCAAAGGCTTCCACCCCGGTACACACATGCATGCACTTACTCCACTCCGTAGTACTACATTGAGAGAAAATTGCGGTTACCATTCCGTAATTAATTGAGCATTAAACCAAACGCGTCTAAAGTCTCTCTGGTGGTGGAAATGCATTGAGAGAAATGCATCATAATGAAGCACACCACAAAAAACGTGGACGGAGGGAGGAGTAGTACGAAGGTGCAAAACCAAGTACGTGTATGGCCAGTCGGTCAACGCACCTCCTCTTGGCATATCACTGACATGTGGGACCGGAGTGTGAGCAAACCGATCTCAATTGACGGCAAAAAGGCCAACCCGCCATTTCTTGAGAGAGACGATGAGCAAGAACACACAGACGGTCTCGCACGAAGGCCAAGATATATTCGAGCATGGTTGATCGATATCATCATTACATGTTGGGCTGCTGTTTTCCGCCCTTCTCCGGAATAAATGTGTACTTTATCAGAGATTAGAAAAATAAGAGTACAGAGGCTCCACCATGCGGTTCCAGTAGTAGTACTACTCGTACTACTAAACCTTGCGCTTGGCTCTTCGCCTCTTCGTGAAGTCGAACAATGATGGTACTCCGCATGTTCGGTACAACAGCGTATGTCGGCGTTCTGGAAACGGGGGTCCCCAGATTTGCCTGCCTGCGGCCTACGGCGTGGCTCAAGGGGTGGCCCAGCGTGGCCCATCTTCATCATCACAAGCTCAAGACCCTCGCGAGGGGCCAAGCCTCGCGGGGCGGACGACAGGAAGCCTCCTCAGGCACGGCCTCGTCAGGCTGGCTCGCAAGGAGGCAGAGAGATCAAGGCGGGGTACCTCACGAGGTGCCCATGACGCAAGCCATGACGACCAAGGGCGCCAGGCGGGCGCCAGCCCGCACAGTGTCCTCCTTTCCTCTTTGGTGCAAAGGGAGCAAGCGCAGCACGAGTATCAAGCAAAGGCATCCGCTTGATGCAACAAGACCAAGACCGTCGCAACGGCAGGAAGGAAGTCATCGTGGAGCCCAAGCCGGCGTCACCACCAGAGCCTTTGACAGGCGAGGACCAACTTTAGTCAGGATAAGTGTACTAGATGTTCCCCTTCAAAATGGCCAATTGTTGGCGCCCTTCCCGCTCAATATTTGGGAAGATGCCCAGGGCCTCTACCTATAAATAGGACTAGCCACCCACCGGGTAGAGGCATCTAAAAACAAGCTAGACAAGAGCTCGATCCAGGATCCGGCGTCTTGGATCAGCAGAGAGAGAGCGACTGAACTCCCCCTAGCAGTTCATCGCACCAGCCAAGAACAGACCCTCGCGAGGCTGTTCTTCCTTGTATTGTTCATCATCAGCCCAAGAGGCAATCCACCACACCACAAACTAGAGTAGGGTATTACACCACAATGGTGGCCCGAACTAGTATAAACCCTGTGTCTCTTGTGTTGTTCCTTTCATAGCTCTAGATCCTAGCGAGGCGGCGAGGTACAGGTAGGTAGAGGGCGAGATCTCCGCGACACCCCAAAGGTTCGAACCTAGAGGGTCTGCTGAACCCGAATCCAACATTTGGCGCGCCCGGGGTAGCGCTTGCGGAGCTTTCCTTCCACGACCCGCTCTCCGCCGACACATGACTTCGCCTGCGATGAGCAGCGCACCGCCTGCCTCGGCCGCCAAATACAAATGGGGGCTGGGGCTCGAGCCTTGGCCCCAACCTTGCGACAGGTACGGTGGCCGGACAAGTTCAAGCCGGAGACGCCGCCGCGCTACAACGGCACGACTGATCCGCTGGCCTTCCTGCTGGCGTACGAGGAGGCCATCCTCGAAGCAGGGGGCGACGACAGGGTCATGGCTAACTGGCTTCCCATGGCCCTCACCGACGCCCCGCGCATGTGGCTGCTCCACCTACCGGCGGCTTCCGTGGCCTCTTGGGAAGAGCTGCGCAACCTCTTCCTCGCCCAGCACGCTGCGCCGGCACCCCCGGTCGTCGCGGCTCTCCTGGGCGGCTCGCAGGCGCCACCTTCAGGCCGCCACGTCAAGCCATTCGTCCGCCAAGCCGGCGCTGCCTCCGCGCAGCAGGGGGCTCCCCTAGGTCGGCCGACGTCCAAGGCCGATCTGGCCTTCAGCTCGGAGGACCACCCCTCCAACTCAGCCTGCTCGGACGCCCTCCCAATGTTGTGCACTCCCACCATTTGCCAGGTGGCTGTCACCAGGACCCTCATCGACGGCGGTGCGGGCCTCAGTGTGCTCTCGGTTGAAGCCTTCAGCCTCCTCCACATACTGCCGGAGCAGCTTCGGCCTAGCGGGCCCTTCTTGGGCATCGGAGGCGGTTCGGCCGGCTCCCTGGGGAAGATCCGCCTACCGGTGACCTTTGGCACCTACGACAACTTCCGCATGGAGCTAATCGACTTTGACATCGCCCCCATCGGCCTCCCATACAATGCCATCCTCGGGTACCCGGCTCTGGCCAAGTTCATGGTCGCGACTCACCCAGCTTACAACCTCATGAAGATGCCCGGGAGCAACGGCGCCCTCACCGTGTCTGGAGACACCGGGGATGTGTTGCAAGTACTCAAGCTCGCCTTCAAGACTGCGGCGGCGGCGGCCCAGCCCGCTGGTTCAGACGCCCCTGAGCCCAAGGGGGCTGCGTCAGCCAAGAAGAAGCAGCTGTTCACCCAGGACAAGGCGGAAACCAAGCAGATACTTGTCGACAAGGATGGATCAACTAACGCCACCTTCACCATAGGCGCCAACCTCGAACCTGAGCAGGAGGAGGCCCTGGTCAAGTTCCTGCGCGCGAACAAGAAATGAGAGACATATTGTGAACGAGCACCTACGACAACTTCCGCACGGAGCTAATCGACTTCGACATCGCCCCCATCGGCCTCCCATACAATGCCATCCTCGGGTACCCGGCTCTGGCCAAGTTCATGGCCGCGACTCACCCAGCTTACAACCTCATGAAGATGCCCGGGAGCAACAGCGTCCTCACCGTGTCTGGAGACACCGGGGATGCGTTGCAAGTACTCAAGCTCGCCTTCAAGACTGCGACTGCGGCGGCCCAGCCCGCTGGTTCAGACGCCCCTGAGCCCAAGGGGGCTGCGCCGGCCAAGAAGAAGCAGCTGTTCACCCAGGACAAGGCGGAAACCAAGCAGATACTTGTCGACGAGGATGGATCAACTAACGCCACCTTCACCATAGGCGCCAACCTTGAACCTGAGCAGGAGGAGGCCCTGGTCAAGTTCCTGCGCACGAACAAGAAGGTGTTCGCCTGGGAGCCTGATCAGCTGGCGGGGATCCCAAGAGGCGTAATCGAGCATCACCTCAACGTGTGCCCCAACGTACACCCTGTGAAGCAGAAAGCAAGACGGCAGTCCACTGAAAAGAAGGCTTTCATCGATCGTCCAAGAGACTCGCAAACTGGAAGCTGCAGGGGTCATTCGCGAGGTCCGATACCCAGATTGGCTGGCCAACCCTGTTGTTGTACCGAAGAAAGGGGGGAAGGAATGCATGTGTGTCGACTTCACCAACCTCAACAAAGCCTGCCCGCAAGATCCATTCCCGCTCCCTCGCATCGATCAGATCGTCGATTCCACCGCCGAGTGCGACCTGTTATGTTTCTTGGATGCCTTCTCCGGATATCACCAGATCAAGATGGCGGCAAAATACGTGGAAAAGACGGCCTTCTTGACCCCATGTGGAGTGTACTGCTACACATGCATGCCATTCGGGCTGCGCAACGCAGGAGCGACCTTTCAGTGACTGATGCGCATCACCTTGGGCCCGCAGCTCGGGAAGAATGTGGAGGCTTACATTGATGATATTGTGGTGAAGTCTCGTGAGGCCAAAACCATGATACAAGACCTGGAGGAAACCTTCGCGAGCCTCAACGCAGTGAACCTGTGGCTCAACCCGGAGAAGTGTGTGTTTGGGGCCCCTCGGGCAAGCTCTTGGGCTTCCTCGTATCCCACCGAGGCATCGAGGCTAACCCAGAGAAGGTCAAGGCGGTCAAGGACATGAGCCCGCCAAAGACCCTCAGAGAAATGCAGAAGCTCACTGGGCGCGTGACCGCACTAGGACGCTTCATCTCCAAGTTGGGGAGCGAAGCTGCCTTTCTTACAAACCGATGAAGAAAAAGGGCCCTTTGAATGGACTGAAGTGGCCGGCTGTATGCTCCAAGATCTCAAGAGGTACCTAACCAGCCCTCCGGTAATGGTGGCCCCAGCGCCCTCAAGAGCCCCCGGTGCTCTACCTTGCAGCCACTCCCTACTCCGCCAACAAGCAGCCCTGGTGGCGTTAGGAGGAGCGCCGGACCAAAGCCGCGGCAGCTGCCCGGTCAAGGCGGGCAGGATCAAGGAAGACCCACAGAGACCACTACTGAGCAGAGAAGGATCAGCCGCCGCAGGAAGCGACTCGGGACGGAAGAGACCCTCCTCGGCGACCAGCCTCTAGAGGCTCCACTCGCCTCGAGGCGCCATGGTCTCCGGAGGGCGCCATCGACACCAAAGACTCCAAACCTCGTTGAACACCCTGTGTACTTCGTCAGCACGGTGTTGCGAGACGCGAGGGCGCGGTACCCCATGCCTCAGAAACTCCTCCTCACGCTATTGGTGGCCTCGCGCAAGCTGCGGCATTATTTTCAGGGCCACCCCATCAAGGTTGTCTCAGCGTACCCCTTGGAAAGGGTGCTCAGGAGCCCTAACTCAGCTGGAAGAGTCGCTGAATGGAACATTGAACTGCAAGCATTTCAGCTCGAATTCAGCACAACCAGAGTCATCAAGGGGGCCGCGTTAGCAGATTTCGTGGCAAAGTGGATGGAGGCGCCGGGCCTCAAGGCTGATGAGGATCGATCCCTCTCCCCGGGAAGCGAGGTGCCGGAAGGTTGGGTCATGTACTTCGACGGGGCATTCTCCAGGCACGGCGCGGGGGCTGGAGCAGTGCTCATATCTCCTACTCAAGACAAGCTCTACTACGCCGTGCAGCTCTGTTTCCAGCACGGAGAAAAGGTCTCCAACAACATAGCCGAATATGAAGGCCTAATAGCAGGCCTGAAGGCCACAGCTGCCCTAGGAGTGAAGCGCCTTACCATCAAGGGTGATTCACAACTCCTCGTCAACTTCTCCAACAAGGTATACGAGCCGAGGGATGAGCACATGGAAGCCTACCTTGCGGAGGTCCGCAGGATGGAGTTGCAGCATGTGCCCCGTGGCACCAATCGGGAGGCCGACGACATCGCCAAACGAGCATCCAGGCGGCTACCTCAGGAGCCTGGCATCTTCGAGGAGCGGCTCTTCAAGCCCTCGGCCACGCCATCACTGTCAAGCGCGGCGCAGCCTCGGGAGGAGCTCCCCCAGCCACCAGCCTCGAGAGCCCCGGTCTCTGGCCCGGCCTCAGGAGCGCACCTGCTCTTGACGCTGGAGCCTCAGGAGGGGTGCTGGATCACGGAGCTCTGAAGCTACTTGACGCAAGGGACCTTGCCGGAGAAGGAGGAGGAAGCGGAGCGTGTGGCGCGGCAAGCCACGACATACTGCATCAGGGATGGAGTGCTCTACCGGAAGTGACCAAATGATGTGTCCCTGCGCTGCATCTCCAGGGAGCAAGGGAAGGAACTGTTGGCAGATATAGACGGTGGAGACTGTGGGCATCATTCATCATCGTGGACCCTCGTTGGCAAGGCGTTCCGCAGCGGTTTCTATTGGCCCACTGCACTCAATGATGCCGTCGAACTGGTGAAGGCTTGCGAGGCCTGCCAATTCCATGCCAAGCAGATCCATCAGCCGGCGGGAGGTCTGCAAACTATACCCCTCTCGTGGCCATTCGCAGTCTGGGGGCTGGATATCCTGGGCCCGTTCCCTCGGGCGCCAGGGGGCTATCGCTACCTCTACGTCGCCATGGACAAGTTCACCAAGTGGGCTGAAGTGGAAGCCGTCCGCACCATCCCCGCAGGTTCTACGGTCAAGTTCATCAAGGGCATCGTGAGCCGGTTCGGGGTGCCGAACCGCATCATCACCGACAATGGTTCTTAGTTCACCAGTAACCTTTTCAAAACATATTGTGCTAACCTTGGGACGCAGATATGCTACGCCTCGGTAGCGCACCCACGGAGCAACGGTCAAGCCGAGCGGGCCAACGCGGAGGTCTTGAGAGGCCTCAAGACCAGAACATTCAAGAAGAAGTTGGAGGCCTGCGGCAGAGGTTGGTACGACGAGCTGTAGTCAGTGTTGTGGTCCATCTGCACAACCGCGACCAAGCCAACTGGCGAGACCCCGTTCTTCCTGGTCTATGGGGCTGAAGAGGTCCTCCCTCACGAGGTCAGACGTCGTTCCGCACGGGTCCTGGCGTTCGACGAGGCGCATCAGGACGCCATACGGGGGACAGACCTCGTGCTGGGGGAGGAGCATCGTCGGGAAGCCGCGCTATGAGTGGCAAGGTACCAACAAGCGCTGCGGCGATACCACTGCCGCAACATCCGCCCCAGGACTCTCGAGGTAGGAGACCTCGTGCTCAGGCGGGTTCTCTCCAGGGAGGGATTGCATAAGCTCTCTCCCATGTGGGAGGGCACGTTCAAGGTTGTTCATGTTTCCAGGCCCGGCTCCGCGCGCTTGGAGACTCAGGAGGGGGTGCCCGTCCAGAACGCGTGGAACATCCAGCACCTAAGGATGTTTTACCCCTAAAAAGCCCCAGATCCTGTGAAGAAGGCGAACGCCTGTGAAGCGTTGCGCTTTGGAAAAGGCCCAAATCCTGTGAAGAAGGCGAACGCCTGTGAAGCGTTGCGCTTTGGAAAAGGCCCAGAGCCTGTGAAGAAGGCGAACACTTGTGAAGCTGCCGCGTTTTGGAAAAGGCCCAGAGCCTGTGAAGAAGGCGAACGCCTGTGAACCTGCCGTGTTTTGGGAAAGGCCCGGTGCCTGTGAAGAAGGCAAACACCTGTGAAGTGTATCTTTTTGAGAAAGGCCCGGAGCCTGTGAAGAAGGCCAACGCCTGTGAAGCTCGCCGCCCGTGACACTCTCACGTAATAATGAGTTGGGGCTATACACGCCCCGGAGTCTCAGGAGTGCCGGCCTCAGGCCCTGGGGCTCCCTCCCACGCCCAGTGGCAGCACTTAGATCTGCGCTGGTGAGAAGACGTAGACTAGATTAGGTGCCGGACGCGGCTTTTATCATTTGCTTTCTGCAGTTGGCTTGTTCATTCCCATTCGAGGTTTTATCGAAGTTGTTGTCGTCTTTGGCTTGTGACTCTTTGCCTTTTCGCTCTCCTGCCTCGATTTCTCTCACGCAAGCCTCGCGAGGGAGCAACGCGGGCACCCTCGCGAGTGTTTTTCTGCCCTTATCGTTTGAGGCTTCCTTACCCGGGTCTACTACAGGAGCATCCCTCCGGTCCGTGCCCCATGGGCACCGCGACACGATCGCAGGACCTGGGTCGGTCGCCTCCACAGCTGAGGCCGGGAGCTACCTCTCCAGACTAACCTTCGCAGGACATGAAGCGTTTGACGAGGCCTCAGCCACGGGGAACAAAGGCCGTGACAGGCGCCGTCCCGTACTTATAGCCGGGGAAGGCCAACCACCGGCCTCCACGATCGCAGGTAATCATGACCCGCTTTGCATGCAGGGACTTGTCAATTCGTGCAGTCGCCGAGGCGTCATGGGGGAGCAGGGCCGCCCACGTCCAATCAACCACCACGCGGCGCCCAAGGCCGCAGGCTGTTAGGGCCCACAGCGCTTCGCACTTGCCCCTTCGCTTCTCTGCTCAGCCATGTCCAGGCGCACCTTGGGCCCGAGGGCTACTGTCGGCGTTCCGGGAACGGGGTCCCTGACTTGCTCGCTGCGCCCGCGGCGTGGCTCAAGGGGTGGCCCAAGATGGCCCATCTTCATCAAGACAAGCTCAAGACCCTCGCGAGGGGCCAAGCTCGCGTGGCGGATTTACAGAAGCCTCCTCGAGCACGGCCTCGTCAGTTGGCTCGCGAGGAGGCGAGATCAAGGCGGGTACCTCATGAGGTGCCCATGACGCAAGCCATGACGACCAAGGGCGCCAAAGGGCGCCAACCAAGCCAAAGGTCCTCCTTTCCTCTTTGGTGCAAAGGGAGCAAGCGCAGCAAGAGTATCAAGCAAAGGCATCCGCTTCGTGCAACAAGACCAAGACCGTCATAACGGCAGGAAGGAAGTCATCATGGAGCCCAAGCCAAGTCACCACCAGAGCCTTTGACAGGCAAGGACCAACTTTAGTCAGGATAAGTGTACTAGATGTTCCCCTTCAAAATGGCCAATTGTTGGCGCCCTTCCCGCTCAATATTTGGGAAGAGGCCCAGGGCCTCTGCCTATAAATAGGACTAGCCACCCACAGGGTAGAGGCATCTAAAAACCAGCTAGACAAGAGCTCGATCCAGGATCCGGCGTCTTGGATCAGCAGAGAGAGCGACTGAACTCCCCCTAGCAGTTCATCGCACCAGCCAAGAACAGACCCTCGCGAGGCTGTTCTTCCTTGTATTGTTCATCATCAGCCCAAGAGGCAATCCACCACACCACAAACTAGAGTAGGGTATTACACCACAATGGTGGCCCGAACTAGTATAAACCCTGTGTCTCTTGTGTTGTTCCTTTCATAGCTCTAGATCCTAGTGAGGCGGCGAGGTACAGGTAGGTAGAGGGCGAGATCTCCGCGCGCACCCCAGTGTTCGAACCTAGAGGGTCTGCCAGAACCCGAAATCCGAAAGTGTATGCCTCTGGCAATTTGACACCGAATGAACTGATGCATGTCCACCACCTGGGCGCGGGTACGTTGCATTAGTCAAAAGGCGTAAGCGAGCTTCACCTTGTCCTGCAAGCTTCTCCTCGTTCTGTGAGTTGACGGGACACACCAACAAGTAGTGCTAGTCCATACTCCCTCCTTTCCGGTTAATATGGCTTAATCTTTTTGCGGGTAAATGAGAGAGCTTTATTCATATATAAGAATTCTTAGGACGATCAGCCAAGACACTGGTCACTAGGAAGCGAGGTACCCCGCAAAAAAAGAAGTAGGAAGCGAGGTGTTTCATCAAGCCAGCTCTCGGCTACATTCAAAGTGCAGCAAGCACGGTTCACACAAAGATGCGCCGCAAGGTTTGCTGACCTGTTTACATGCTCAATAACAAAAAAGAAGAAATATTACCGAGCGCTCCTATTTGTAACAGGATATGAGCCAGAATTAAGAGAGAACTATGGTGAGTGTTCCATGCAATCAACTTCCATTATCACATGCGAGAACCCTCGAAGAGAACCAAATGTGTTGAAGATTGCTTTATCACATTTTAAAAATATAATAAGTGCAGACGCTCCTCCATACGGTTCCTACAACTAGTATAGTAGTACATACCTCTATAGACTATAGTAGTGTACTAGTACTAGTAAACTTTGCGCTTGGCTGTTCGCCTCTTCGGGAAGTGCAACAATAATAGTACTAGTATAGTGTATGCTTCTGGCAATCTGACACCGAATTAACTGTTGCACGTCCACCGCCTGAGCGAAGGACAGCTTGTATTAGTCAAAAGTTTCTCCTTGTCCTGCGAGCCACCGCGCGCAAGCTTCTCCCGTCCTGCAACCTTATCCTCGTTCGGCAAGTTGACGGGACACAATAAAGTAATGCTAGTCCATACTGCCTCCTCTCCGGTTAATATGGCTTAATTTCAAATGAGATAAATACACTGTCTACCACTGTATATTTGTAAAAATACGGCCAGTGGACTTCATAATACGCTCATTGCGCTCAATATATACATTTTCCGGTGTTTATATGGTCACTAGCTCACCCTGGCTGAGTATGTGTGTGCATGCACGTGTAGGTTGAGCACTTGAGCGTGACCGTGTGTGTTCCGTCGTGTGCTCAGACATGCATGCATTAGGGCATCACGCTCGCGTTTTTGCGTCCATGTCTACGTGTGACTGTTGCATACTCGTAGGGGGAGTACGTGTAGGGGGCACTAAAGGAGCAGTCAAATCACACAGTAAGTTAGTCGGAAGAAGCAACCATCATTTCACTCTTCATTGACACGTACGCAATATAAAATGGTTGTTATGGAGAGAAAAAGAAAACCACTATATACACACTAGTAGGAGCCTAAGCTACAAGCCTACTTTCTTGGGTTGCTCTCTTCACAAGCATAGAACGACGGTGGTGTAGCGACCCGACCTCAGATGGTCAAGTCTCTGTGTTTCAGTGTCATCCCTGGATCGGTAATGCTGACACACACAGTACTCGAAGGATTTATAACGGAGTAGCAATCACACACTTATTACATCGATGTCTCAAAAGAGAACTTATTACAATAATATGGCTTAAGGCCATCTAATGTGATAACACCGGAAGGCTTGGAAGATAAAGTGAGTCCATCAACTCCAACGGCATGGCTGAGCTGCACGGCAACGACCTATCGAACCTTACTCCTCGTCTGAAAAGTCTGCAACATAATACGTTGCAGCCCGAGAACGGGTCAGACATGGAATATGCCGGCAATATAACACAAGAGAGCAAGAACAAAATAATGCTATCACTACATGCATATTTGGCTGGTGGAAAGCTCTATGGTTATAGTTTTGCTAAAAGCCAATTTTTCCCTACAACAAAGGAATAGATTTTAATTTAACTATCATGGTGGTTGAAACATCATTGAGAATGGTGACAAGATTCTCAATCCCAATTAAAGTAGTTAACATCCCAACAATATTAATTTAAGAGTGATGAGATACATGTGAATACTCAAGTACTAGATACTCGAAATTGTCCATAACCAGGGACACGGCTAACCATGATTAGATTGTACACTCTCAGAGGTTTATGACTTTTCCCCACAAGACTCGATCGCCTCCGTTGATTTCTCGCACTTCATGGTGTTTGAGAAGCGGATGACCGAGACACAGTCTTTCGGAAATATTAACTCTCTACTCCGGGTCGACCATACCAAACCTACAAAACCCACTACCTGCTGATCTACCTCTTCAAGAGCTTCACGTAACTTACTCAACTATGCTAGAGCCCATAATAGCTTGTGGCTGCACACGGAAGTTTCTATCATGAATAATCTCAGTTCCCTTTGAGCCTGGGTGGCGGTCCATAAAAAACAGGCAATCCTAGAATACCCAGGTACCTCAATCCACAGAGATGTGTATTAAAGTTGCCACCTTAAGTTGAACCATTAAGTAACAATCTCACATCTGTCATGGATTCACTCAAACCCAAACCACATCTACGAGCATTACATAGCAGTGTAAGCAAATGTAGAAGTAACTCCCAAGGGTTTGATAGTAACACGGCAATAGGTTCTACCTCAACAACTACTTCCCAACCCACAAATTAATTGATATCCTAATCATGCAATGTTTGAGGATTGAGCTAATGCATAAAAACTGGGTATGAAAGAATATGATCAATGTGTTACTTGCCTTGCTGACGATCCGTGAATCCTAGAGACTCGTAGTAACACGCTTCGCACTCCGGGAATTCTATTGCAAGCAAACAATAGCATACATAAGCAAAGGTGCACAGGTAAAACTAAACTAAAAGAGGTTGACCAGAAAGTTCAACTTAAGAACTCTGGTTTGCAAAAAGAATCAAACCAAACGAAGCAACAAAACTCAAACAGCGAAAGAAATAAGATCCATTTACTAATCTGAACTAGGGTCAAATTTTACAGAGGCAAAAACTTGTTTGAGTTGATTATTCGGAAAGAGGGTTTCGAGACGAAACTCTAGGTGCTTGAATCGCTTGATTCCGATAAACGAGCAAAAAGTTATACTAGATCGAACATCGGATCAGAAATCGCGATCAGAAAAATCGCGGAATAAATCCGATAAAAAGAAAAGCGACGAACAGCTTAACGAACGAACGTTCGTTATCTGAACCTAAACGAAAAACGCGTTCGTTAAAACGAACGAACGAGCGAACGCTCGCTAAATAAATAAACCAGAGAAAAAAAACCGATCTATTTAAAAAAACTAGGGTTTCGGAAAATAAACCGAACGGTTTTTAAAAAAACCGGCGGTCTCGGATCCAGCGGTTACCTCCGCGAGAGGTCCGGCGAGGCAGGGCTCGGCGGGCGGGTGGCGTGGGCGGCGGGCTCGGCGGACGGGAGGCGGTGGCGGCGGCGGCGGCTCGGCTCGGCTCGGCTCGGGTCGGGCTCTGGCGGTAGTGGTGGTGGGTGGTGGTGGCGGCGGGGCGTCGGTATTTATGAGAGGGGGCTCGGCTTGGAGGAGGGGCCAAGGCGGGGCGGCGGTGGAGTCCGGATCGGACTCCTCCGAGTCGACATGGGCGGCCTTGTGAGGAAGGCGGCGGCGCTGGGTTGGGCCACCGCCTCGGTGGGCTTCGGCCCAGTCGGGCGCGGGAAGTTTTTTTAAAAATAGTTCCGCCGACAGAAAAATTCCTATAAAATAAAATAAGAATCTAAAAATACCAAAACAAATTTTCACCGTCTAAATGAAATATTTAGAATGAGATGAACATTTTCTTGGCCCTAAAAATGCAATTTTTAAAACGTGCAATTTTTCTAATGCAAATAAAACTCAAATAAAATCAAAAAAAATGATTTTAATATTTTTCCTCCAATATTTCAATTATTTTGGAGAAATCATATTATCTCCTCTCATTTATTTTTATTATGAAATATTTTTTTTGGAGAGAAAAATAATTAAAATAAAAAATCCTCGTTTTCAGTATTTGATAGAAATCAAATATGAAAACCGGAAAATCCCCAACTCTCTCCGAGGGTCCTTCAGTTGCTTAGGATTTCGAGGATTGCGGAACGAAGATGCGATAAAATATGATATGCATGGATGACATATTTATAACATTCCAAATTGAAAATTTGGGATGTTACAAACCTACCCCCCTTAAGATGAATCTCGCCCTCGAGATTCAGGTAGGCTAGAAAATAGGTGCGGGTGGTCCTTGCGAATATCATCTTCTCGTTCCCAGGTGGCTTCCTCCTCGGTATGGTGGCTCCAATGAACTTTAAAAACTTGATAACCTTGCTGCGGGTGACTCGGCTGTCAAAGTCAAGAATCTTTACCGCTTCTCCTCATAAGTCAAATTCTTGTCCAACCAGACGCCTCTAGGGCACCTTGATTCTTAACGGTATATCGCCATCTCAAAGATGACACTTCTTCAACTGTGATACGTGGAACACATTGTGAACTCCTGACAATCCTTCAGGTAATTCCAGCTTGTAGGCAACTTCTACCATCCGTTCCAAAACACGGTACGGTCCTACAAATCTTGGAGCTAACTTTCCCTTAACTCCAAAACGTTTCACTCCTTGCAAGGGTGATACCCGCAGATAGGCTCTGTCTCCAATTTCATAAGCTACTTCCTTGCGTTTTGAATCTGCATAACTCTTGTGCCTGGACTGAGCAATCTTCAATCTGTCTCGGATTAGTTTAACCTTCTCCTCCACTCTTTGATCAAATCTGGTCCAAACAACTGACGGTCTCCTACCTCATCCCACATCAGAGGTGTCCTACATCTACGCCCATCTGAGCTTGAACGGTGCCATCTTCAAACCTGGATCGTAGCTATTGTTGTATGAGAACTCTGCGTAAGGAAAATTGTCATCCCAACTAGATCCATAATCTAGCGCACAGGCTCTCAACATGTCCTCCAGAATCTGATTGACTCTCTCTGTCTGTCCATCCATCTGTCGGTGGAATGTTGTACTGAACTCCAATCTGGTACCCAGGGTCTGGTGTAGCTGTTGCCAAAACTTTGAAGTAAATTGTGTTCCTCTATCTGATACGATGGCCCTCGGAACTCCATGCAAACATACAATCCTGGACATATATATCTTGGCCAACTTTGCACTTGTATAAGTTGTTTTGACTGGGATGAAGTGAGCTACTTTGGTAACCGATCCACTACTACCCATATTGAGTCATATCCTGCCTTGGTTCTAGGCAACCCGGTGATAAAGTCCATGCCAAACTTATCCCACTTCCATTCGGGTATCAGCATAGGCTGTAGTAGTCCTGCTGGCTTCTGATGCTCTGCCTTCACCCTCTGACATACATCACATACAGCTACATACTCGGCAATATCCTTTTTCATACCAGTCCACCAGAAATGTTCCTTCAAATCCAAATACATCTTGGTGTTTCCAGGGTGTGTCGATTATGGTGAGTCATGAGCCTCCTGAAGTATTAACTTCCTGATCTCTGAGTTATTAGGCACATAAACTCGGTCCTCAAACCATAAGGTATCATGCTCATCCTCTCAAAAACCTTTGGCCTTTCCTTTACTCATCTTCTCCTTTATCTCAGCAATCTCCTTCTCATTCTTCCGAGCTTCTCGAATCTTATCCAACAAGGTAGACTGAACCTCCATTGTTGCAATGAAACCTCTTGGAACAATCTCCAACCGAAGTTCCATGATATCCTCAGCTAACTCCTTGGGCAATCCCTTACTTTCAAGGATATTAGCGTAACTTTTCTGACTCAAAGCGTCTGCTATGACATTGGCCTTTCCTGGATGATAGTGTAGCTTCATATTGTAATCCTTTATAAGCTCCAGCCATCTCCTTTGTCTAAGGTTCAACTCCTTCTGGGTGAAAATGTAATTCAAACTCTTATGATCCATGTACACATCACAACGGTTTCCAATAAGATAGTGTCTCCAAGTTTTCAATGCATGCACTACGGCTGCTAGCTCCAAGTCGTGCGTGGCATAGTTTAATTCATGGGGCTTCAGTTGTCGTGAGGCATACGAAACAACCTTTCCGTCTTGCATAAGCACACATCCAAGTCACAAGCGAGAGGCGTCGCAATAAACTTGGAACTCCTTATGTATATCTGGCAGTGTTAGCACTAGGGCTGTAGTCAAACGTTTCTTCAACTCCTGAAAACTTGGCTCGCAGTCATCTGTCCATTTAAACTTAGTATCCTTCTTCAGCAATTCATTCATTGGCTTGGCAATCTTGGAAAAAAATCAATGGATCTCAGATAATATCCTGCGAGTCCAAGGAAACTGCGGATCTCGCTAACTGAAGTGGGTGCCAACCATTCAGTGACTGACTGAGCCTTACTGGGGTCCACTGGTATACCCTCTCCTGATATAACATGCCCAAGAAATCCAACTTCCTTCAACCAAAACTCGCACTTGCTAAATTTAGTGTATAACTGGTGTTCCCTGAGTTTCTCGAGAACTAAACGCAAATGCTCCTTGTGCTCCTCTTTGTTCTTCGAGTATACCATAATATCATCAATAAACACCACAACAAACTTGTCCAAATACTCCATGAACACCTTGTTCATCATGCTCATGAAATAGGCAGGGGCGTTAGTCAGTCCAAACGACATGACCGTATACTCATATAATCCATACCGCGTGGTGAATGTTGTCTTTGGTATATCCTTCTCTCGGATCTTCAACTGATGGTATCCCGACCGTAGATCAATCTTCGAAAACACCTTAGCTCCTTGCAACTAATCAAACAGATCATTGATCATCGGTAATGGATACTTATTCTTAATCGTTACTTCATTCAAGGCTCGGTAATCAACTACCATCCTTAGGGATTTATCCTTTTTCTCGACCAAAAGTACTGGTGCTCCCCAAGGTGATGAACTCCTGCGAATATAACCTTTCTCCAATAACTCCTTGATCTGTTTCTTAATTTCCTCCAGATCATTTGCGGGCATCCGATAGGGTCTCTTGGATATTGTCCGTGTACCTGGCAATAGCTCTATCAAAAACTCGATGTCTCGATCCGGGGGCATGCCTGGTAACTCCTCTGGGAAAACATCCGGGTAATCCTTTACTACGTGCACTTCCTCCCGCACAACTCCGTGAGGGTATTCACTTGGCTCCTCCTAGGCACATGCCTAGATACATATAATCCTTTTTCCCTCCGGGGTGGTAAGATAAATTGATTTACTAGCACAGTCAATGCTTCCTCCATACTTTGACATCCAGTCCATACCTAATATCACATCCAATCCTTGCGACTCCAAGATAATTAGGTCAGATGGAAAAACATATGTGCCAATGGTTAGGGGTATCTGGGTGCAGCATTGGCTAGCCATGTACTCTGCTCCAGGTGACCTCACTAAAAGAGGGGTCCTAAGGGTTTGGGTTGGTAACTTAAACTTATCCGCAAATCCCCTTGATATGTATGAATGCGATGCACCAGTATCGAAAAGAACAAGAGCGGTAAATGACTTAACCAAAAACTTACCTATTACCGCATCCGGCTGCTCTTCAACCTCCTCCACGTTAATGTGGTTCACTTGTCCTTTGTTGAATGGATTGGGCTTCTTTCCAGCGCTCCCATTTCCGTTCCCATTCCTTCCTTCAGGGCATTCATTAGCATAATGCCCAGTCTTCCCGCACTTATAGCAAGTAACTTGGCTTAGGTCTCTTTTGGCGGGTGTAGATGGGTTGGAGCGGTTCTAATTGTTATTCACTCTGTTCCAATTGCTATTCTTCGCACCATTGTGGTTATGCGATCCTCCTCCAGTATGGTTGTGACCTCCATGGTTATGAACAAGTCCTCCTGAGTTCGGGGTTAAACGGGGCTTCTGTTGAGCTCCTGAATTATACTTCCCTTGTCCATACTTCCTCTTACGGCTCTCAATCTGCTGCTGCTTTCCTTCAATCATAAGGGCCTTATCTACCAACTCCTGGTAGTTGTTGAAAGTTGCCACCATCAACTACATGCCAATCTCATCGTTCAGCCCTTCCATAAACTTCTCCTACTTTGCAGCATCTCCGGCTACATCATCAGGGGCATAGCGTGATAGCTTACTAAAATCATCCACGTACCGAGCCACAGTACGGTTCCCCTGGCGTAAGTGGCAAAACTCACGCTTCTTCATCTACATGGCTCCAGTTGAGACATGGGTTGTGCGAAAGGCTTGCTGAAACTGGTCCCAAGTGACATTGGCTATAGGAAAAGTAGCCGTGTAATTCTCCCACCATGCGGCTGCTGGTCCATCAAATTGATGTGCGGCAAAGCGCACCTTCTCAGCATCCGCGCATCCTGCGGTGGTTAACTTCCTTCCAATACGGCGTAGCCAGTCATCAGCAACTATTGGCTCGGTGCTGCTGGAAAACACCGGCGGCTGTAACCTCAGAAAACGGGCTAAATTATCCACTGGCGGAGGGTTGTTGTTGTTATTGTTGCCCTGGTTCTGAACTAGCAATTGCATCAAGGCATTCTACTGTTGGATCAACTGGGTGAGCTCCGGTGGGAAAACAAAACCGGGGGTCAAGTCTCGGAGGCATCTGATGGGTTTAGAGGGAAGATATTAGAATAGAAAGAGGTCTAATGAGAGAACACTACCCATATGCATATGAGGCAAACACAATCAATTCACTCAATCAATCAAGCAAGGGCATACAAGCGGTCTAGAACTATCGCAAAAGTGTTCAACTACTATTAGATACATGGGGGAAATACTAATATACGGTGGTCATCTAAAATTTTTGATCGGTGGAAGACTCCATGATGTCCGCTCCAGCTTTATCTTCGTAGTCATCATCACTTAGATCGGAATCGGTGTTGTCGATGATGATGTAGTTGTCCGGGCAAGTGGGGTCGTCGTCTTCTTCTTCCGGTGCTGGTCCTCCCATGAATACTCCGATCTTCTGAACCAGGTCGTCGTTCTTCTCCAGTAGTGTCTTGATTTCCTCCTCGTATCCGTCGCGTGTAAACTTGAGTTCTTCCTCCAGTTCTATGATCCTGGTCTTCGCCTTCTTCAACTCCATCATATCTGCGCACATCTGGTTTTCCTGACGTCGAATGTGCTGGTTTAGCTCCTGGATGAAAGCTGCAATGGATCTATCCTTCTTGGTGCTGATTACTTCCCATTGCTCATCCCGGCGCCCACATATTTGGTAGATGGTGTCCTTTAGCTCCCTGTTGTAGACTTCTCCAATGCGTCCCATCGTAATATGGGCTGCCATGCTCTTGCCTAAACTCCAGGTGGGTGCTTCAAAAGAAAACTCTATGGGCTTAGAAGTTGGTGATAACATCCTTCCTGGAACTTGTACTTGAATCATCCAATGCTCCTCTTCTGCTAAGCTGGTGTTGTACGTCCTGGTGAAACTTGGTATTCCAATGTTCAAGTACCTAGTGGCTTCCTTCAAGTGCCGTCCAAAAGGTGTGTCTTCATCCGGTTGTGCAAACTTGTTCTTCATCTCCGTCATCCTAAAGAGTGGGAAAATGGAGAGGATTCAGAAATGAGTAGAGAAGAGTGACCTATGGTTTATCTTAGTGGTCGTGTCCTACACTCAACGTGTGCTCTGATACCATCTTGTAGCGACCCGACCTCAGATGGTCAAGTCTCTGTGTTTCAAAGTCATCCTGGATCGGTAATGTTGACGCACACGATCAAGGATTTATAACAGAGTAGCAATCGCACACTTATTACATCGATGTCTCAAAAGAGAACTTATTACAATAATATGGCTTAAGGCCATCTAATGTGATAACAGCGGAAGGCTTGGAAGATAAAGTGAGTCCATCAACTCCAACGGCATGGCTTAGCTGCACGGCAACGACCTATCGAACCTTACTCCTTGTCTGAAAAGTCTGCAACATAATACGTTGCAGCCCGAGAACGGGTCAACACATGGAATATGCTGGCAATATAACACAGTAGAGCAAGAACAAAATAATGCTATCACTACATGCATATTTGGCTGGTGGAAAGCTCTATGGTTATAGTTTTGCGAAAAGCCAATTTTTCCCTACAACAAAGGAATAGATTTTAATTAAACTATCATGGTGGTTGAAATATCATTGAGAATGGTTGACAGCATTCTCAATCCCAATTAAAGTAGTTAACATCCCAACAATATTAATTTAAGAGTGATGAGATACATGTGAATACTCAAGTACTAGATACTCATAATTGTCCATAACCGGGGACACGGCTAACCATGATTAGATTGTACACTCTGCAGAGGTTTGCGCACTTTTCCCAACAAGACTCGATCGCCTCCGTTGATTTCTCGCACTTCATGGTGTTTGAGAAGCGGATGACCGAGACACAGTCTTTCAGAAACATTAACTCTCTACTACGGGTAGACCATACCAAACCTACAAAACCCACTACCTGCTGATCTACCTCTTCAAGAGCTTCACGTAACTTACTCAACTATGCTAGAGCCCATAATAGCTTGTGGCTGCACACGAAAGTTTCTAGCATGAATAATCTCAGTTCCCTTTGAGCCTGGGTGGCGGTCCATAAAAAAACAGGCAATCCTGGAATACCCAGGTACCTCAATCCACTCAGATGTGTATTAAAGTTGCCACCTTAAGTTGAACCATTAAGTAACAATCTCACATCTGTCATGGATTCACTCAAACCCAAACCACGTCTACGAGCATAGCACAGCAGTATAAGCAAACGTAGAAGTAACTCCCAATGGTTTGATAGTAACAGGGCAATAGGTTCTACCTCAACAACTACTTCCCAACCCACAAATTAATGATACCCTATTCATGCAATGTTTGAGGATTGAGCTAATGCATAAAAACTGGGTATGAAAGAATATGATCAATGTGTTACTTGCCTTGCTGACGATCCGTGAATCCTAGAGACTCGTAGTAACACGCTTCGCACTCCGGGAATTCTATCACAAGCAAACAATAACATACATAAGCAACAAGCAAAGATGCATAGGTAAAACTCAACTAAAAGAGGTTGACCAGAAAGTTCAAATTAAGAACTCTGGTTTGCAAAAAGAATCAAACCAAATGAAGCAACAAAACTCAAACAACGAAAGAAATAAGATCCGTTTACTAATCTGAACTAGGGTCAAATTTTACAGAGGCAAAAACTTGTTTGAGTTGATTATTCGGAAAGAGGGTTTCGAGGCGAAACTCTAGGCGCTTGAATCGCCTGATTCCGATAAACGAGCGAAAAGTTATACTAGATCGAACATCGGATCAGAAATCGCGATCGGAAAAATCGCGGAATAAATCCAATAAAAAGAAAAGCGACGAACAGCTTAACGAACGTTCGTTATCTGAACCTAAACTAAAAACGCGTTCGTTAAAACGAACAAACGAGTGAACGCTCGCTAAATAAATAAACCGGAGAAAAAAAACCGATCTATTTAAAAAAACGAAAACTAGGGTATCGAAAAATAAACCGAACGGCTTTTAAAAAAACCGGCGGTCTCGGATCCGGCGGATACCTCCGGCGAGAGGTCCGGCGAGGCGGGCTCAGCGAGGCGGGTGGCGTGGGGCGGCGGGGCTCGGCGACGGAGGTGGCGGCGGCGGCGGCGGGGCTCGGCTCGGGCTCCGTCTCGGGTCAAGCTCGGCGGTGGTGGTGGGTGGTGGTGGCGGCGCGGTGGTATTTATGAGAGGGGGGCTCGGCTTGGAGGAGGGCCAAGGCGGGCGGCGGTGGAGTCCGCTCGGACTCCTCCGAGTCGGCATGGCGGCAGCGTGAGGAAAGCGGTGGCGCTGGGTTGGGCTGGCTGGCTCGGTGGGCCTTGACCCGGTCGGTAGCGAGAAGTTTTTAAATAGTTCATGACAGAAAAATTCCTATAAAATAAAATAATAATCTAAAAATACCAAAACAAATTTTCACCGTCTAAATGAAATATTTAGAACGAGATGAACATTTTCTTGGCCCTAAAATGCAATTTTTAAAGCGTGCAATTTTTCTAGCAAATAAAACTCAAATAAAATCAAATAAATGATTTTAATATTTTTCCTCCAATATTTCAATTATTTTGGAGAAGTCATATTATCTCCTCTCATTTATTTTTATTATGAAATATTTTTTTTGAGAGAAAAATAATTAAAATAAAAAATCCTCGTTCTCAGTATTTGATAGAAATCAAATATGAAAACCGGAAAATCCCCAACTCTCTCCGAGTGTCCTTGAGTTGCTTAGGATTTCAAGGATTGCGGAACGAAGATGCGATAAAATATGATATGCATGGATGACCTATGTATAACATTCCGAATTGAAAATTTGGGATGTTACAGGTGGCCACATCGCTGGTCACATATCCGGCCTGATCCCGCAGCTGGGGGAAGGGAACAATGTTCAGCATAGACGCGGTCGACATCGGCGAGGGAGAAAATCCACAGTCGGTGCGTCCCAATCAGGGGTCACCGTGGTATGGGCCGATGCCGCATCCCAACCGCCCTTCTAGCTACATCCCGACGTCCTAGGTAGTCCATCTTCCTTTTGGAGCCGGCTTGCTCCACTGCCGCAGCTCCCCACGTTGCTCCATCTCCATGTCGATCTTTCTCTACTTCTACCGGCTTCTACTTGTGATGAGTTTATGTCTCATGAACTAGTGCCAGTACTATTATTCTAATCACACTTCTTCAATATCTTTGCCATCAGGGATGCTCAGCTCGATTTTAGTGGAACTGCACAAAAGCATCGTATAATCCGAGGGTGCGGCCGTCTTTCCTTGACAGTGTTCTACCTGGCCAGGAAATTAAATCATGTTTAGGGTTTAGGGTTTAAGTCGTAGTGACCCCATCAGTAGTTTTTCTTCCGTACACGCTCTCACAACTTTTGTCTTTAGTTGTGAAGTAAATATTGGCTATGACCTGTGAATCATTGAGATGCATCAGCATGCGTATTAGTTTTCCTTTGTATTTGATGGAATGTTTTAACGGGGCAACCTTGGAGTAGGAATGAAAATGGAGTGGAAATTTTCCGTTTTTCCGAAGAAAAAATGGAAAAGGAAAGAAACCAATGTTTCGTTTCGTTGGATCGCGCCATCGAGCAAAACCAACATTTAAATCACGTCTGTCGCGTTCGTGTCTCACCCTCCTCCACGGCTCGACCCCACACGGTCGCTCGGCATGCCACTCACCGCAAACCGAGTATACGATAACTTTCCCGTCTACTTGTCGATGGATCGCGCCATGGAGTACTAGTATGACTGGAAGAGATTGACGAGTTGGGGGAGGACAGCTAGCTATAGCACGGACTCCCAAGAACTTTTTACATGGATGTTGTGGCCGGCTATTGCGACCTTTGAATTCGGAGCAGTCGCGTGCACCAGAAGTGGCGGCGGCGACGCCTCGCGGCCGCTACCGCTTCAATGCCGGGCGCCAGGTGAGAGGTCGCGTCCGCTCGGCCGGGCATGAATCGCGTAATCGACCGTTTGGGCGGGAAGCACGCGCAGTGATGAAGAGGGTTCGGGTTGGTCAGGAGCGGCCATGGCAGCGGTCCAGACGCCCGCAAACAAGAGATGTTGTACGTTAATATTGCCGCGTATATAATTAACAACATAAATAATGTGCTAGTTGGACAAATATGATTGGAGATGGAGATGGAAATGGAATTTTACGTAAACACGGATATGCATGTCTATGTCTATGTGTGTGTGCGCGACGACTCTCGCGACCTGGAAGCGGGGGCGTGTTTTTTATCGAGTTCTCTTTCTTGGTACGTTAAAAAAATTGTCAGCCAGTTTTTGTTTCTTTTTTCCAGGAACGCGTGTATTCTATTTAAAACCACTGCTATGGAAAGACTTTTTTACTCCATTATAGCCTCTTGTTTGATAGAGTTTCTCGCGTCTCGCTCTCTCACCCTCTCCATATCAAACAAGATGACAGTGTCCACACTATCTCTCTCCTCACCGGTGGTCACAGATCCGGCCGAATCCCGTCCGCTACGGGAGGTGAGGAGGTGCAGCGTTGACGTTGTCGCCTTCGGCGACGGAGGAAGCCGATGCACACCTTCCTCTCAGAGCCGGCGCTAGCACGGACGAAGGTCCTCCACGCCCTTGTTCGCTGCTGTCGTGTGGGCAGATCCCGCCCGCCCGCCTAAGCGACATCTCGCCCACCTGTGGTATAACTTCTTGTACTTGTCCAGCTCCCCAGGTCGCTGGATGCGGGTTTTCTTCTATGCGACTACTCCCCAGCTCCCCATGTATAGTAGCTAGGGTTCATCAGCTGGTCCAACATCACCTACTATTATAGAGGAAATGCCACTCGAAAAGTTGTCCTGATTTATGCCTCGGTGGAGGTATACATGTTGTTTCGACAAAAAGTACATGGTGGTTGTGCGGTCATTGTCCATATGCTCCTATTGCTGCTGCTAATCTAATACTATCGCTGGTTAAATGAAGAAATGCTTTTTTTTCTCGGGTATCCTGGTTTAGTTCCCATCAAGATAATCATGATGCTTCTGTTTGTTGGTGTACTTTTCATAATTCTTATTGACAATTGAGATGTCGTTTATAATCTTGTAAAACAAACTAACAACACTATATCCCTTTTTTATATTTTTGGAAACAGCGATGCGTATCTCCATACCCGGGCATGTCTGCTTCCTCAATTTTAGTGGAACTGCACAAAATTGGATGGCCATCGTTGTTCCGCCTCACTGTCCTCTGCCACGTGGTTCTTCCTTCCTCGAGCTTGACTACTGAGAAGAAACATACCACAGTGAGGATTTGTCGAACTTCATAGGTGCCTCACCCAAACTTGATGCCAAATGGATGATGCATCACCACGATGACCTATCGATGCTCATAGTTGCGCCTCATGGTTGTGTCGGCTGGTGAAGCTGATCGATTTTCAATGAAAAACAAGCTGTCTTCCATCAGTGCTCTTTGCATGTTACCCACAAAGATGATATCCTTCGTCAGTTCACCTTGGTTGCGTTGGAGACGCAGTCGTCTTTCACGTTGGTGCAATTTTATCACACAATTGGCTATGAACCAAATGTTTCCTCGAAGAAGGATCGATGTTGGTACTAAGAGCATAAGTTTTGTATTGATTTCTAAGCCTTCTCACAACTTTGTCTCCAGCTCCCGTGTAATTCTATTTGTCCAGCTATTAACTTTGATTTAAAAAATGGTGTGGACTAAAAACCCGGATGAACGTAGTAGCCCTCCATTTTTATTTACTCCGCATATTAGATTTGACTGAAGTCAAACTTTGTAAATTTTGACCAAGTTTAGGCCGAACACAACAAACCATAATTATTAGAGAGGGCAAACTGTACATACTCTCAAACCTTTCCGATAATTGAAATTAAAATTCTTTATTTGTACACACTCTCACACATTTCCGATAATTTGGCGCATGTGTGGTTGTTCACTTAAGGGAGGGTAGTGTATCGCACGTGAAGGACATAAAGTGCGACCAGGACGCGTGGATCGTTAGTTCATCGGAAGTACTACCTCCATTCCTAAATATTTGTCTTTCAAGTGGTTTGCAATGGACTACCACATACGGATGTATATAGACATTTTTTACATGTAGATTCACTCATTTTGCTCCATATGTAGTCATTTGTTGAAATCTCTAGAAAGACAAATATTTAGGAACAGAGGGAGTAGTAGTTTTCTTCACTGGTACGTTAAATAAAGAGTTTTGTTTTGTACTTACACAATTTGAAACGATTGTTATGGAGAGAATAAGAAAACCACTCCACTATATATTAGTCGTATATACGAGTACTATATGGACGCAGCTTCATTGACTTTAGTGCACCTGCCTTTGGGTTTATGACAGGTGGGCCCAAAATGTGGCTGGCCCACCACATATACACCAAAAGCAGTGCAGTAAACTACACTGGAGCTTATATATATATATATATATATATATATATATATATATATATATATATATATATATATATATATATATATATATACACACACACACTTGAGGCTCAGCTTCCTTTTTCCTTTGCTAGTGTTTGCTATATTCACTGTCTCTCACCCTCTTCACCAGATCTAAACAAGACTGCATTGTGGCCACTGTCTCTCTCACCCCCCTCACAGCTGGCGAAGGAGGCGCCCGGATCCCGTCGCACCGGTAAGGGGAGGAGGTGCAGCGTTCGCTATCGCCTTCGGCGAGGGAGGCAATCCATGATAACCCACAAGTATAGGGGATCGCAACAGTTTTCGATAAGTAAGAGTGTCGAACCCAACGAGGAGCTAAAGGTAGAACAAATATTCCCTAAAGTTCTATCGACCACCGATACAACTCTACGTACGCTTGACGTTCGCTTTACCTAGAACAAGTATGAAACTAGACGTACTTTGTAGGTGTTTTTGGGGAAGCTTGCAAGAACCTAAAGAGCACGTAAATAAAGACTAGGGGCTGCTAAGGTAAAGACACAACTAAAGTAAATATAGCGAGTGTGGAAAAGTGATGGTAGGTGTGGCGAAATTGTCCCTTAAGCAATTGACTACTTTACTAGACCGATAGCAAGTTTTATGTGGGAGAGGCCACTGCTAGCATGTCATCCCTTACTTGGAATTCTATGCACTTATGATTGGAACTATTAGCAAGCATCCGCAACTACTAACGTTCATTAAGGTAAAACCCAACCATAGCATTAAGATATATTGGTCCCCCTTCAATCCCGTATGCATCAATTTCTATGCTAGGTTGAAGCTTCTGTCACTCTTGCCCTCCAATACATAGTCCTATCAACATACAACTAACCGTATGGTGTGATCCACGTGCGCGCTCATATGATGGGCACCAAAGGACAGCAACATAACCAAAAGCAAATTAAATCAATCATAGCAATTCATCAACCACAGATAGAACAACGAAAATCTACTCAGACATCATAGGATGGCAACACATCATTGGATAATAATATGAAGCATAAAGCACCATGTTCAAGTAGAGGGTACAGCGGGTTGCGGGAGAGTGGACCGTTGTAGATAGAGGGGGGAAGGTGATGGAGATGTTGGTGAAGATGACAGTGGTGTTGGTGAAGATCGCGGTGATGATGATGGCCCCCGGCGGCGTTCCGGCGCCACCGGAAGCGAGGGGGAGAGAGCCCCCCTTCTTCTTCTTCTTCTTCTTCCTTGACCTCCTCCCTAGATGGGAGAAGGGTTTCCCCTCTGGTCCTTGGCTCCCATGGCTTGGGAGGGCCGAGAGCCCCTCCGAGATTGGATCTATCTCTCTGTTTCTGCGTTCTGTTCTGGCTGTGTTTCACCGTTTCGCGTATATATGGAGATCCGTAACTCCGATTGGCCTGAAACCTTCGCCCATATTTTTTCCGAATATTATCTTTCTTGCGGCAAAATAAGAGCATCAACCGCCTTACGGTGGGCTCACGAGGGTAGGGGCGCGCCCAGGGGGTCAAGCGCGCCCCCCTACCTCGTGACCACCTCGGGCACCGTCTCGCGTTGATTTTTCTTCCGGAATTTTTATCCCGTTTGGACTCGTTTGATATGGATATTCTGCGAAACATAAAACATGCAATGTACATGAACCGCACTTGAGCAATTTGGATCAATATGTTAGTCCCAAAAATAATATAAAAAGTTGCCAAAAAGTATATGAAAGTGAATAATATTGGCATGGAACAATAAAAAATTATAGATACGACGGAGACGTATCAATCCACTGCCGGCTGCGCTTTTCTCTTTCACCCAGCGCCTGTGCGGGAGGGCCACCGACCCCTTCTTCCTCGCTGTCGTACGTAGTGTCGGCAGATCCGACCTCCCGCCGCACGCCTTGCCACATCCCGACGACCCTAAGGTATAAGTTTCTTTGGAACCGTCATTGATCTAGCTGCATGATGATCTTTTTATATTCTGTATTCGAATCTAGGTCTTGGTTCAAAGAGGAAAGAAGGGTGTGGTGGGGTGGAGCATGAATCTAGGACGTGGTTCAATGAGGAAAGGAGGGAGGGAAAGTAGTATAGACTAGCTATCCAGCCGCCTTGTTGGTCGAAAAGGGAAAAAGGGGGTAACCCAGTACACACATCTGTAAGGAACCGAACTCTTTGTTGAAAAGGGAAAGAAACTGGGGGGTCGGGTAGTTTGTGCAGGACTAGATTTGCTGCTCTCACATCGGAAAAAGTTTCAAAGAGAACAAATATGGGACCAACGCAGATATGCTGCTTGGCTACATACTCTGCATCACCCATTTATACGTGTGGACGCACATGGTGCTGGCATGTCCCATGTCCCATCCACATGATCGTGCAGTATGTTTTGAGATGTTGTGCTACTTGTATTGGTATTGTTTTAAATAAATGTTGAATTGAAGCTATTGTATTTTAAGCAATGCCACTCTCAGAATTAACTACTGAACTATTTTAAGAGAATTTCTTTGTTAATATGAATCAATGCAACCGTTTTAGAAATGCTACTCTCCTATACTTTGTTTTCCATCAAGATAAGGTAGATGCATCTTTTTGTGGCCGCATCTTTCATCCTCCTTTTTTGGCAGTAATTGTTTCCTTAAATCAGGGATATCTATTCAACTTGTTGCTATAGCAAACTTAAATGTCACACCGGCGACTTTACTTGATTTCAGAGTAACTGCACAAAACGAGATTGGATTTCCTATTCGTGTTGGCAGATTCGTAAGCGATCTTGTGTGCATCATGACAGGTAGGTACTTGCCTTCATCCACATGATCATGCAGTGTGTTTTGAGATGTTGTGCTACTTGTATTGGTACTGTTTAAAATAAATGTTGAATTGAAGCTATTGTATTGCTGTCTTTTCCCATTAAGTAGTGAACAAAAATGGGACCAACCTAGACATTATGCTTGTTGCTTTGTTACAACAAACTCTGCATCACCCCCTTTATAAGTAGATGGAAGCACATGTTGTTGTTGCGCCCACTCTCCGCTGGAGCTGTTTATGCTTTTTGTTCATCTAACGTCGCTGGTAAAATTAAGCAATCCCACTCTCAGAATTAACTACCGAATCTTATTTCGAAACTTCAACACTTGTTAGGGATTGGTGGGATTACCATTTTTGTGGCCGCATGTTTCATCCTCCTTTATTGGCCAGTAATTGATTCCTTTTTTGCCTCTGTTAAAACAGCGATATCTATTCAACTTGTTTTTTTTATCGTAAACAGTAGGGGAACCCCCCACTGTGAAAGAATCAATTAAATGAGGGTGATAAAGTTACATGGTTACTTACAAATCCATTTCCCTTTGGGAAAGGACAGAAAGGCTACTTTATTAGAGTGAGGACAGAAGCAAAGGAATAAATTTTTTGTGCTTCTCCTTAACTCTATAAGCTAGGAGTGAAAAATCAACCTTGAATCTATTCAACTTGTTGCTATTGCGACATTTTGCTTCCCTTAATTTTGGTGGAACTGCACAAAACGAGACCGGATTTCCATATATGTGTTGTGATATCTTTGAGATCTTCCTCACAAGTTGTTTCAAATCTTGGTCTTGAAAGGTCAGTACCGACTTTCCTCAGAATTAACTACTGAATCTTAGTTCAAAAATGCAACACTTGTTAGGGATCGGCAGCAGTTCCATTTCTGTTAGGGATCGGCCGGAGTACATGTTTAAGAAATGTATTGTTCAGATAATGTCTCTGTTATTATATATCGATTCATGTTGTTTTACAAATGGTACTATCCTGCTTTGTAGTTCTTTCTACATGTTTAACCAAGGTATTGTTAAGATAATGTCTCTGTTAAAATGAATCGATCGCATTGTTTTAGGAATGATACTTTTACCTTTGTCATTCTTTATACATGTTGAAACAAGGCATTGTTAAGATAATGTCTCAGTTAATATGAATGAATCACACTGATTGAGAATTGCTACTCTCCTGCTTTGTTTCCCATTAAGATAAGGTAGATCAGTAGAAGTTTTTCTTCTGGGAGTACAAGTCATCATCTGTTATTTCTTAGTAATTGTTTCCCTTATACCTTTTGTTGCTTACAGGGATATCAAAATTAAAGTTCGGTTTTATTCCGACTTTGATTTTAGTTGAACTGCACAAAAGGAGCCAATGTGTCTAAGGCAAACTACTGCATTAGTGGGTCCAGTTGGTCTTACCACTTTGCAGAAAGAAGTAGTCATTGTTTGCGCTACATTACACAAGGAATGATCGAGAAGCATTACAGAGCATTAGTAGACGCTGGTGACATGACTAGTCTGCAGAGAGCATAGGAAACTCTACAACACATGGAGTGCACTGGGCAAAAAGTGCCCAAACAAGTACAGGAAGCCAGGACAGGACTCCAAATTTGTCAATGTCATTCTAAGCAACAATGATGGGGCATCTGGGTATGGTAATCTATTTACCGTACTTTCAGTATGTTAGTCCATCGATTGGTGGGTTGACACTGCAGCCAATATTCATGTGTGTGATGATGTGTCTTTGTTTTCTTGCAGCATATAAATATGATATCCACAGGGATGCTCAGCTTGATTTTAGTGGAACTGCACAAAATGTCCAGATGGTTTGTGTCCTCCATAATACTTCATCATGCACGATACATCGAACGGTCCTCTAATCATTCAACGTCGCCTTGAGCCACCGGACTATATGTTTGAATGGTGCTGCCAGCGTCGGCCATTAAGAAGGGTAAGAAGAAAGACAAAAAGAGAGATGGCTTCTTTGCTTGTGGTTCGGAGGAACACTGGGCAAACAAGTGCCCAAACAAGTACGAAGAAGCCAGGACAGGACTCCAAGTCTGTCAATGTCACTCTAAGCAACAATGATGGGGCATCTGGGTATGGTAACCTGTTTACCGTACTTTCAGTTTGTTAGTCCGCCGACTGGTGGGTTGATAGTGGGGCCAATATTCATGTGTGTGCTGATGTGTCTTTGTTTTCTGGCAGCATATAAATACGAAATCCACAGGGATGCTCAGCTTGATTTTAGTGGAACTACACAAAATGTCCATAATACTTCATCATGCACAATACATCGAATGGTTCTCTAATCATTAAATCGTCACCTTGAGCCACCGGACTATCAGATGACAAACATATGACAAACCCTGCCCGTTCCACAATCATAGGCATTACATATTTTGAATGGGAAAAGCTTGTCAAAGTTGACATTAGTTTAATATATTGGAATTGGAAAACCTTGTAAATTTTTGCTCATTGATGTTAGCCAGGAGACATCCATTTGATATTTTTGAGTGGGACGCCCTTTGTTGTGAGCAACATCGATCATTTTTTCCTATTCCTGTCTTCAGTTTAGAAGTAAATATTTATTCTGCTGAGATGCATAGTCACATGAATGTTGACTTATGTAAGATATTTTAAGAGTTTGTTCTGAATATTGTCTATGTAATGCCAGGCCTTGTGTTTGATTGCTAAGTTGAGCTTGGAATGTTGTGGCATGCGGCATCACGAGCTGTTCACCGTGCATCCTGAGAATAATGCTTCGTATTGTTTTGCATGTCGATCTAATGCCAGTGATTTTCTTGTTAGGAAGATCATCCTCTTCTGTTGTTTCCGTGCTTAAGAAGTTCATCGTCTTATGTTTCATTCATAGCCTATACGACAAGTCGGGTAGGTTAGACGTGAAACCATATGATCTTCCGACCAACTCATCATCTTAGGCCGTGATTGGATCTCGTTTTCCAACCAAAACCGCTTGTAAAACTGACGCTTGTAAATAAAAGCAGATGGTCTCGGGCTAAGCGCTTGGTTGGTCGATTTCGACTAGTAAAATATACACCAGTCTCTCAAATTACACGAGTAACCCGCCTGTTTTACTTACAGACCTCGGGCCCTCGGTTTCATTACGCCTGTATTTTACGCGTTGTTTATGATGACGAGTAAATTACACTTGTATCTTAATACAGGTGTGAAATAAACCAGAGCTCCCAAGCGCGGCCTTACCGTTTCATGTTGTGTTAGTCTCTCAAAGGTGCTCATAGGTGTCCGATGATCCTGGCTTCCTGAATGAGCAGCGGGTGCTGTATCAGACCATCAGTAGGGCCCGTGAGGCCCTCTCTGTCGTCTTTCGAGTTGTTGCGCTCGACGTGGCTCCGAGCACTGTTAACATGGTCAATGAACATGAGGATTCAGGAGATGACTTTATTTTGACTGGATGACAGTAGGGAGGGCCATAGCCGTACGTACGCAAGTGCCTCCTTATTATGTACAACTATATTTTTTTTTGCTTCCTCTTGGTTTCCTGACATCACGGTCCCACACCATTGTCAACCTGTGTAGTCAATATAAACGAGAGAATTGCACAAGGTGCGGCCAACAGCTGGGACCAAGCAGCTCGAGCAGTATTTGTGTTTTTGAGGCGTGAGCACTGTAGAGTTTTTCTTGGCGATGTTTTCGTTGTTGTTCAGAGGAGAGCAGGGTATTAACTGGGCGAGCTGTGGCCCGTCTAGCCCAGGACAGATATCCAGCCCAGATATTAAATATTTTTCAAGATGAAAATGGCTAGCCCAGCTATACGTTTTTTTGAGGAATACCCAGGCAAGGTCAACTTGTTATTCTTCGCCCCGCTGGGATGCAAATCTTTCCTAGGAGGGATGCATTAGGCTTAATTGGAAAATGGGCTTTAAAAATAATAAATGGGATGTAATTATAAAAATTGGGTAGTAACTATAAAAAAATGCACCAAGCACGAAATTAGTTTATAAAATATTATTTATGGATTTTGAAAATCTTAATTCTTAATTGTTGCGCGCACAATGTTTCGTTAGATTTTTACGTAATACAATTTATATTTAATCGACTAGAAATTTCGGATAAAATATTTGGATCCCATCAAAATGTGGGAAATTTTATTGAATTCTGTCTTGAACGGTTGGTTGAAATTATTAATCGTTGTCTTAGCTAGAAAATGGGCTGTACTTTTAACAAACTGTAAATGGGTTGTAGTAAATTCCATTAGAATTCAAAAATGGGCTGTACATTCTTACAAATCGCAAATGGGCTATAAGTTATCTACCACACACTTGTGGGCCTACTAAGTTGACGCGTCCCCTAAAAAAAGAAAGTTGACGCGTATGCAAGGCTTTGTCAACTTATTATAGTCAACACACGGTTCTAGCAGCAGTGGACGTTGGATGTCCATCCAACGGATGCCGTGCTTCTTCTTCAATCTCGGATATTCTAGCTTCACCCGCCCGAAAAATGATTCCTCCCCGTGACATCTGGGGCGCACCGTTTCGAAAGCTGACCTGTGGGCCTACTAAGTTGACGCGTACCAATGGCTTTGTCAACTTAGTCAATATGAACGAATCTAGCTGCAGTGACCATACGATGTCCATCCAACAGCCGTAGTACTTCTTCAACCTCTGGTCTTCTTGCTCCAAATACCAAAGCAGCGCCCGTCGTGCCGCTTGCTCCTGCCTCCCGTGGCCGGCTGTGCTGCCGCAGAGGCCTCACCGCCCCCTACTACTCCCACCGCTGGCCCATCCTCCACTCACCCACACCCCCTGTTATTCTGCGGCGACAGCAGCCTCACTCCGCAGCCGAACCAGTGAAACCTCGTACTCCTCTCCGCGTGGGCTTCCACTGCCGCGTCTTCCCCGGCTCCGCGTCGTCCCCTTCCTAGGCCTCGCCGCTCCCCATCGTCCACCGCCCTGGTGCTCTCGGTGCAGCGTGGTCAACGTGGTCAAGGAACGACTTCCATCGTAAGAGTACTGTACGTGGAGAGGCTGACAGCTGAGTCGACGGCAGCCGCAAGGAAGTGCCTCCTTATTATGCGGAAAATAATTATTCCTCCACCTGACAGCACGGACCCACCAGATGTGCCACCTTATTTGGCGGAAAAAAATGTTTCCCCCCTGACTGCTGGGACCCACCGGACGGGCCAGCGTATGTCACATCCCTAGTTCTGGTATGACCTAGACTAGCTGGTCATTGTGCATCATGTTTAAATTTCATTTAAATTTGAAATGGGGATTTGTGAAACCCTCAGAATCATTTTCGGAAATGACCCAAATAAAAATTGCTTCAATTTGGCCCAAGAAAATGTTCCTGTTTTCTCTAAAAATATTGGTCAGAGGTAAAATTCCAACTAATATTTTTGGGAGCTCAGAAGTATTTATTTTTGGCCATTTGAATTAATGCAGTAAATATTTGCCTTGGGTATATATATGTTATATATATAATATATGTCCAAAAATTATGCTAGTTGTTGAGGAGTTTTGGAATAATATAAATAGCTCCTACAAAAATTGGCATAAGAAAATAAAATGATTTAGTATTTAAATTAAATCAAACAAATGTCGAATATTAGAAAAGAAAACAAAAGGATAAAACCCTTACGAACTTACATGCTCTGGCTGTGTGGCTCGCCCAATGCCCAAAGAAGCCGGCCACCGACCGCCAAGCGCCATCGTCCCCTTCTCGCGCCAGAGGACAGGGCCACGCCCACAAGCCACGCGCCAGCGTCCGGGGCCACGTCTCCCGCCACCTCTCGCTTCCTCCCTCGTCGCCTCGATGCTCGGGACGACGCCACGCGCCGCCCCGACCGCTCTCCTCTCCCCAGTCCTCTCCTCTCCTCTCCCTCATTCTCGCCCGAACCCGAGCACAGCCATCGCCGCCGACTAGAACCACCGCGGCCACAGGCCCTCCCTCGCTTCTCCGACCATATCCAGAGATCCACGACGACACAAGGCTACTCCACGACGAAGCAGGCGAGCCCGGAGGCACCGCTGCGACGCCATCACCGTCTTCTCCATCTCCAGCCACCGGAGATCGCCACCGTCGTTCGCCGCCGTCCGCGCTTCCCCAAGGCCACCAACCAGCTCTGTGGATCCGTCGTGAGCTCCTCTACCTAGCCCCCTACCTCCCGTGCTCGATTACGCCGCGTAGCCACCGCCCCCTTCGATCCCGAAGCGCTTCGCCGCCATGTCACGTCGTGGCTATGGCCGTGCAAGCACGCCGTCCGAAGCGCATTCACCGCATTCAGTGCGTCCTCAGGAGCATAACGCACACACTCCGCCGCCTGCCGTGCACCGTAGCCCTCTTTTCCTCTCCGCCCGAACTCCGGCGCCGCCCATGAAGCTCTGCTCCGCGACTCCGCCACCTAACGCCCTGCTGCTGCCTCTGCTCGATGCGGCCGAGCGAGGGCTCCTCTGGTGCCCCAGGCGCCAAACGGTGACCCGACGAGAAACCCGAGCAACTCCGGCAAAACCTCGCCGCGTTTTTGGTCGCCGCCGACCAAGCTCCGGCGAGCTGACGTGGTGCTGGCTTAAGTAGTGCTAATGACCCTGCTAAAACCCCCTAGAGCCACTGCCATGTGGGCCCATTGCCTGTTTAGTTTAATTTAATGTTATGTTTAGATTAGTTATTAACCCAGCTAGTCCCACACGTCAGTTTGACTTGCTGACGTGGCCTTTGACCGACCCACACGTCAGTGACTCATGCCAGCGGTGTGTCACTGACCACTGGACCCCCCTGGTCAGGTTTGACCCGAGGCTGCCCTGTTGACTATGCTGAGGTCAGCATGACGCCATGATGACGCAATATTCCTTTTCTGGAATTTAGTTTATTTCATAAATAAATCAGGAAATTCCAGAATATATTCAAAACTTCAAAAATTCATAGAAATTCAACCGTAGCTCAGATTGAAATAATTTATATATGAAAAATTATCAGAAAAATTCAATCTATCCATCTGTACTAGTTTCATGCATGACAAAACAACTTATACTTGCTGTATAGGTGAAAACTTATGAATGGCATTTATAAGAGCTTATTTTGGAGTTGCATTTGAACCTTTGGTTCAAATGGACTTCATTCAAATTGAATACCAGTTGCATTAGCTCAAACAGCATCACATCTACATGCCATGTTCATGCATCATATTGTTGCATATGATTGTGTATTGATTGCCGGCACCGTTCCTTCTCGATAGGTCCTGCTCCGAGACGCTCCAGTAGTACTGCGAGAAGCAGTGCCTCCCTTGTTGATTTACCAGGCAAGCAAATCCCCTTGTTCATTCCGATACAATCCTACTCTCCTGCTCCTGCTCTCAGTTATTGCATTAGGACAACAACGATTTAACTGCTACTTTGTGCTGCGGTAGTTGAACCCATTCCTCTGCATGACTGTCATTGCCACAGTAAATAGTTGAAAACCCACTAGCATGTGTAGGAGTTGATTGAGCCATGTTGTGTTCCTACCATGCTATGCCTGCTATTGCTTAGAGTTGTGCTAGGTCGGATTCATTGGGAATGAATTGGAGTACTGTTCTATGTTACGATCTTTGAGAGTGAAGTGTGTGAACACGATTTGGTAAAGGTAGCGGTGAGAGGCCATGTAGGAGTACATGGTGGGTTGTCTCACCGGAACCGCCCTAAGCAATCGAGTTCTATGTATGTTGTCCAATGACTCGATACTACCACACATTGGGTTCCGTAACTCGACCCCTCTCGACTTATTAACCAACTTGATCTCTGTCCAGGAGTCGCAACTAGTTTCTGGTGTTTGTAGGTAGTGCTATTTTTCTACCAAGTGGCACCCGGCAGGGTGGGCTTGGGACAGACTAGGAACAGGTGGCACGGTGTACCAAGTGGCACCCGGATGGTGGGCTTGGGAACCCTGCTCACATCATTTGGGCCGTGAGCGACACCCCGGCCGGATCTCCTTGCGGATGGAACCCGAATAGGCGATAAACCTGGGCTAGAGTCTTGTGTGGTTAGTCAGGTCGTGGCCGACACCCTCGCCAGGCTTCCGCTTGAGGGTTGCCGAGATACATGACGTGTATATGGCGGTAAGTGGCGAGAGCGTGTGTGAAGAAGTACACCCTGCAGGTTATCATGATCTATTGAATAGCCGTGTCCTCGGTTATGGACTTCTTGGATGCTTACGTGGTACATAGACAACTTGAAGTGGTTACTCTAAAATGCTCAAGACAAGTGTGAGTGCTATGGATGGCCTTCTCGTATGGAGACGGGAATGAATCCGTAGTAGTGTATTGATGTGGTGACTAGTGGACTCGTGTGCGCCATATCACCTCAAAGAAGTTCTAGTAGTCGTAGAACAGGATAGCCAAAGAGTCAAAGCTGGCTTGCTGCAACTAAACTCCACATTACCTTCTTGATACTAATGCATGTATAATAGGATCTGATGTAAGTCTTGCTGAGTACCTTTGTACTCACGTTGCTTTATTTATGTATTGCAGCGGAGACTTCGGTCTTACCAGTAGTTCCGCTTGGACTTCGACGAGTAGCTTGTTACCTCAGCTACGATCTGGTACCCTTGGGAGGGTCTTGTAGATAGTCAGGCTTCTCAGCCTTTTTCTTTTGTAGTTGTCTGTACTCAGACATGTAATGCTTCCGCTTGTTGTTTGTATGCTCTGAATGATGGGCCATGTGACCCCTGTTTGTATTTATTGCTATGTGGCTCTTCTGAGCCTTTATCTATATGAGTTTGCGTTATGTTGTGATGCCATGTTGTACAACACATACTTGCATGTTATGCGTACGTGTAACTTGTATTGCTATGTGTGGGATCCGACAACCTAGTTGTTTATCCTTGGTAGCCTCTCTTATGGGGAAATGTAGTCTCGTGCTTCTGAGCGATAGTAGTCCGCTACAGCCCGGTTCACGGAGTCCTGCTAGCCCAAAGACTACTGCTTGGACACTTGATCGGCGGCATGTGTTTCACTTCGTTCCTATATACATCCCTTTGGGGAAATGTCACGCGTGATATTCGAGTCCTGCCTAGCTGCTACAGCCCGGGATACGGAGTCCTGTTAGCCCGTGCTACAGCCCGAATTCATACGTTGATGACCGACATGCTCGATGTGATTCATGTATGCCTGTCCCCATAGGTTAGTGCCACTTTGGGTTCACGACTAGTCATGTCGGCCCGGTTCTCATCATATGGATGCTAGCGACACTATCATATACGTGAGCCAAAAGGCTAAACGGCCCGGGCCATGGTAAGGCGACACCGTGGGAATACCGTGCGTGAGGCCGCAAAGTGATATGATGTGTTACTTGCTAGATCGGTGTGACTTAGGATCGGGTCCCGACAGCTTTGGTATCGAGCTCGATCGCTGTAGGATTTCCAAGCCAACCTGGTCAAGTTGAGTCTAGAAATGCTTTAGTTATATAGGGAATTGATTGTGGAAGGAACGTAAGGCTCTTTTACTCCTTTACCTCATGGCCTCTGATCTGAGTCGTCCTATCTTTCCTACGGGGTTAAGGAACTAGGCTATCTCTTCTGTCTATCAGGATCACGTGTTACTATTCCGTAGTCCCATAGGATTGGTTGATCAGAGTCATACCCCCAGTTTTCGAGTACCCTCGGTGTAGCATGTTTAGTATTATCCCAGTACCTTTGAATGATGATGTTGAGTATGGTGCTACCCCGTCTTTTGCAGAATGTCTCATTTTGAACATTTTACTGCCGTTATGCTGCCGGAATTGCCCCAGGAGTTCGAGAGTTACTAATTTCGGTGTCCTACATTTTTCAGTATGTAGTGATGTTGATTCCGTCCTTGGTTTCGTTTCTCAGGATGTCATCAGTTAAGCGAAGTTCATTGCTTGTAGCCGTAACCACGGAGATGGAAGGGATGAGGATCCTCCCACCAGCCTTCATTGGCAAAGTTTATGTTAGAGATGGAGAGGAACAACGTGAGTCTAACCGTTTGTTGGCACGAATCGAGGAGAACACCGCACATCAGTCCAAAGGGTCTGCAACCATTCATGACTTCATTCGCTTGCACCCACCTACCTTTCATCTTTCCATCGAGCCACTCGATGCAGATGACTGGCTCCGTAGTATCACACGCAAGCTCCGCTCTGCGACGTGAGCTGAAAGTGACAAGGTCACCTATGCTGCATACCACCGGAAGGTCATGCTAGTCTTTGGTGGCGTAACTATGAGGCTATGCTTCCACCTGGTCGATTCCAACACGAGAGTTTTCACCGAGGCTTTTCGCGAGCATCACATTCTCAAGCCCTCATCGATCGCAAGAGAGAAGAGTTACGTAGTTTCACCCAGGTAAGATGGATGTTGATGCTTACAGAGAGTTTGAGAACCTCGCCTGTTATGCCCTGTAAGAGGTGTCCACGGACGCCAAGAAGCAGGATAGGTTCCGGAAGGGTCTCAACCCCAAGTTGCGTCGTGACCTCCACCTTCACCATTGTGATACATTCCAGGCTCTTGTGAACAAGGCCATTAATGCAGAGACAGCTCAGCTCACTTACGAGGAGTCTCGTAAGCACAACCGTGAATTGGTTTCTTCCTCCGGTTCTAGTTCGCAGAAGCGCCGGGTTTGGATTCCGAACTCTGCTCTTCCACCCGGATATTCACCGAGGCCATCCCATATGGCGCCTCACCCAGTTTAGTTACATGCTCCATCCAGGCCTATTGGTAGACCACTTGTCAATGCGGGTCCATGTCCAACTTCAGGGACTTGCTTCACATGCGGAGAGCCAGGACACTATGCACGTGACTGCTCTCAAGCCAGTTATGCTCCACCCCAGCCCGAGAAGCCTGTTGGCTGTGTTAAGCCATCACGCAAGATGATCAGTGTCAAGTCAGCTGCCATTGAACGTGGACGTGTGCATCACGTCACAAAGGACGCTCATGATGATCCGGATGTCGTTCTTGGTACCCTCCTTGTCAATTGTCATCCCGCCTCAGTTCTATTCGATACTGGAGCATCTCATTCCTTCATTTCTAAAAGCTATGCTAACTTGCACAACATATCATTTTGTGATATGCCCTCTCCGCTAGTCATTCAAACTCCTGGATCCAAATGGCAAACTTCTTGTGTAAGTCATGGTAACGAAATCCTTGTTGACAGACTTGTATTCCTTGCCTCACTTGTAGCCCTCAAGTCTTCAGATATTAACATCATCTTGGGTATGGACTCGATGACAGCTCATCATGCCAAGATTGATTGTTTCACTAGGTCTGTTCAGCTTACACACCCATCGGCAAGATAGTCACTGCTCCACTAGAGTTGCAAAGCGTCAACTCTATTCTCTTAATGCCAGCCCTCTTCCGCACCGTGAAGATATCCCGTAGTCCGTGACTTTCCGGATGTTTTTCGGAGGAACTGCCGGTGTTCCACCGATGAGATGTAGAGTTCGCTCATAGATCTCATCCGTGAACCGCTCCAATCTCTAGGAGACCTTACAAGATGGCACCCTTAGAACTAGCCGAGCTTAAGAAACAACTTGATGAGTCCTTCCAAAAGGGTTTCATCCGTCCTAGTTCTTCTCCTTGGGCTTGCCCCGTCCTCTTCGTCAAGAAGAAGGATGGTACGGACCAGATGGTTGTAGATTATCGTCCGTTAATTTGGTCACGATAAAGAACAAGTATCCGCTCCCAGATCAACGACCTGTATGATCAGCTCGCTGGATCCTCGATCTTTTCTAAGATGGATTTGAGGTTAGGCTACCATCAAATCAAGATCAGAATGGAGACATTCCCAAAACAGCCTTTGTCACTCGTTATGGCGGTATGAGTACACCATCATGTCCTTTGGTCTAACCAACGCCCAGCTACATTCTCCGCTTGATGAACTCGATCTTCATGGAGTACTTAGATAAATTTGTCGTGGTTTACCTCGATGATATTCTTATTTACTCGAAGAACGAGGAAGAGCATGCCAACATCTTAGACTTGTGCTAGAAAAACTCGAGAGAGCACCGCCTTTATGCCAAGTTCTCCAAGTGTGAATTTTGGTTGCGAAGTGATCTACCTAGGCCACGTAATCTCCGGTAAGGGCATTGCTGTCAATCCCGAGAGGGTTCAGCCGTTCTTGATTGGACTCCACCAAACCGTTAAACAAGTTAGGAGTTTCCTTGGTCTAGCCAGCTATTGTCGCCGCTTTGTTGAAAACTTCTCCAAAGTAGCTAAACCCTCACGGAACTTCTCAAGAAAGATAAAAAGTTTGAGTGGTCCCCACAGTGTGAGTACAGTTTTCAGGAACTGAAAAGACGCCTGACTTCTGCTCCCATACTGGTGCCACCGGATTTCACTAAAGACTTTGTTATCTACTGCGATGCCTCACGACAGGGACTAGGTTGCATTCTTATGCAGGATCGTCATGTGATTGCCTATGCATCTCGTCAGTTGCATCCACATGAGGAGAATTATCCTACACATGATCTAGAGCTTGAAGCCATAGTCTATGCACTCAAGACCTGGCGACATTACCTTCTTGGTAAACGTTGCGAGATCTACACCGATCACCAGAGTCTCAAGTATATCTTCACCCAACCAGATTTGAACCTTAGGCAAAGACATTGGTTGGAGTTGATCACAGATTATGATCTAGGTATTACCTACACCCCGGGCAAAGCCAACGTCATGGCTGATGCTCTAAGCCGTAAATCCTATTGCAACAATATCATGTTGCAGCAAGGCCAACCACTTCTCCATGAGGAATTTTGTAAGCTTAACCTTCACATTGCTCCTCACGGATTTCTTTCTACCTTGGTAGCGAAACCTACTCTTGTGGATCATATCATAGAAGCCTGTAGCATGATACGGGATTACGGGATCAAGAGAAACATTGCCAATGGTATTGCTGGTAGTTTCTCTATAGATAATCGAGGTGTCGTTTTCTTTGGGAACCGCCGGTGGTCCCCAAGAAGCAAGATCTTCGACAGCTTGATTCTTAAGGAGGCGCATGAATCTCCTCTCACAATTCATCCCGTAGTACTAAGATGTATCGGACCTCGCCAGAGGTTCCGTGGACTAGGATGAAGAGAGAAATTGCTCAGTTTATTGCTAACTGTGACGTTTGTCGTCGCGTTAAGACAGAGCATCAAAGGCCTGCTGGCACCCTTCAGCCTTTAGCCATTCCTGAGTGGAAATGGGATAAAGTTGGTATGGACTTCATCACCAGTTTTCCCAGGACCAAGAAAGGGAATAATGCTATCTTCGTAGTCATTGATCGTCTCTCCAAAGTGGCGCACTTCCTTCCTGTTCGAGAGAGTATCACTGCTAGTCAGCTCGCTGACTTATATATCTCTCGAATAGTTTCACTCCATGGTGTTCCACTAGAGATCAATTCAGACCGTGGTAGTCTTTTCACTTCTCATTTCTGGGAGAGTTTTCAAACTGCCATGGGCACCCATCTTTCCTTGATGCCGTTTCCACCCTCACCAAGTGGTCGTGGAAAGGGTCAACCAAATTCTCAAGACATGCTTAGAGCTTGCGTTATCTCATTCGGTATGGATTGGGAGAAATGTCTTCCTTTTGCCGAGTTTGCTTATAACAATAGCTATCAATCCAGTCTCAAGAAAGCTCCATTTGAGATTCTCTATGGACGAAGATGTCGAACACCTTTGAACTGGTCAGAAACCGGTGAAAGACAATTCTTTAGACCGGATATGATCCAGGAGGCAGAAGAGCAAGTTCGCATCATTCGTGAGAATTTGAAAACAGCCCAATCTCGTCAAAAGAGCCAGTATGACCGTCTTCATAAGGAAGTGGCTTATGAAGTTGGCGACAAGGTTTACCTTCGGGTTACTCCTCTAAAGGGTACCCATCGTTTCGGTATCAAGGGCAAGTTGGCTCCTCGTTACATTGGCCCCTTTCGCATTCTCGCTAAACGAGGAGAGGTTGCCTACCAGTTGGAACTACCCCCACATCTTTCTTGAGTTCATGATGTCTTCCACGTCTCTCAACTCAGGCGTTGCTTCTCGGATCCTATCCGCGGAGTGGACCACGAAACGCTTGTTCTCCAAGATAACCTCACATACCGAGAGTACCCGGTTCGCATTCTTGATCAAGCGAGCGTGTTACCCGACGCCGTAACATCAAATTTCTCAAGGTTCAGTGGTCTCATCATTCCGAGAGAAGCCACCGAGCGAGAAGATCGCCTTCGATCGAGTACACCGCTTTCTTTCCGTCGACCCACGAATCTCGGGACGAGATTCTTTCCATGAGGCGAGTTGTCACATCCCTAGTTCTGGTATGACCTAGACTAGCTGGTCATTGTGCATCATCTTTAAATTTCATTTAAATTTGAAATGGGGATTTGTGAAACCCTCGTAATCATTTTGGAAATGACCCAAATAAAATTGCTTCAATTTGGCCCAAGAAAATGTTCTGTTTTCTCTAAAATATTGGTCGAGTTAAAATTCCAACTAATATTTTTGGGAGCTCGAAGTATTTATTTTTGGCCATTTGAATTAATGCAAGAATATTTGCCTTGGGTATATATATGTTATATATATAATATATGTCCAAAAATTATGCTAGTTGTTGAGGAGTTCTGGAATAATATAAATAGCTCCTACAAAAATTGGCATAAGAAAATAAAATGATTTAGTATTTAAATTAAATCAAACAAATGTCAGAATATTAGAAAAGAAAACAAAAGGGGATAAAACCCTTACCTGAACTTACATGCTGCCTGGCCCGGCCCAGAAGAAGCCGGCCCAGCCGACCGCCAAGCCACCGTCCCTTCCTCACGCCAGAGGACAGGGGCACGCTGGCCGGCAGCAACCACCACGCGTCCGGCTGGGCCACGCCTCCCGCCACCTCCTGCTTCCTCCCTCGTTGCCTGGATGCTCCGGACGACGCCACGCCGCCGCCCCGACCGCTCTCCTCTCCCCAGTCCTCTCCTCTCCTCTCCCTCGTTCTCGCCCGAACCCGAGCGCAGCCCTCGCCGCCGACTAGAACCACCGCGGCCACAGGCCCTCCCTCGCTTCTCCGACCGTATCCAGAGATCCACGATGACACAAGGCTACTCCACGACGAAGCAGGCGAGCCCGGAGGCACCGTTGCGACGCCATCGCCGTCTTCTCCATCTCCAGCCACCGGAGATCGCCACCGTCGTTTGCCGCCGTCCGCGCTTCCCCAAGGCTGCCAACCAGCTCTCTGGATCCGTCGTGAGCTCCTCTACCTAGCCCCCTACCTCCCGTGCTCGATTATGCCGCGTAGCCACCGCCCCCTTCGATCCCGAGCGCTTCTCGCCGCCGGCCATGTCGCCGTCGTGGCTACGGCCGTGCAAGCACGCGTCCGAAAGCACCACCGCATTCGGTCGTCCTCGAGAGCCTAACGCACACACTCGTCGCCTGCCGTGCACCGTAGCCCTCTTTTCCTCTCTGCGCTCAACTCCGGCGCCGCCATGAAGCTCTGCTCCGGCGAGCTCCGGCCACCCTGCGCCCTGCTGCTGCCTCTGCTCGATGCGGCCGAGCAAGGGCTTCCTCCTGGTGCCCCCAGGGCGCCAAACGGTGACCCGCACGAGAAACCCGAGCAACTCCGGTGAAACCTCGCCGCGTTTTTGGTCGCCGCCGACCAAGCTCCGGCGAGCTGACGTGGCGCTGGCTTAAGTAGTGCTAATGACCCTGCTAAAACCCCCTAGAGCCACTGCCATGTGGGCCCATTGCCTGTTTAGTTTAATTTAATGTTATGTTTAGATTAGTTATTAACCCAGCTAGTCCCACACGTCAGTTTGACTTGCTGACGTGGCCTTTGACCGGCCCCACACGTCAGTGACTCATGCCAGCGGTGTGTCACTGACCACTGGACCCCCCTGGTCAGGTTTGACCCGAGGCTGCCCTGTTGACTCTGCTGAGGTCAGCATGACACCATGATGACGCAATATTCCTTTTCTGGAATTTAGTTTATTTCATAAATAAATCAGGAAATTCCAGAATATATTCAAAACTTCAAAAATTCATAGAAATTCAACCGTAGCTCAGATTGAAATAATTTATATATGAAAAATTATCAGAAAAATTCAATCTATCCATCTGTACAAGTTTCATGCATGACAAAACAACTTATACTTGCTGTATAGGTGAAAACTTATGAATGGCATTTATAAGAGCTTATTTTGGAGTTGCATTTGAACCTTTGGTTCAAATGGACTTCATTCAAATTGAATACCAGTTGCATTAGCTCAAACAGCATCACATCTACATGCCATGTTCATGCATCATATTGTTGCATATGATTGTGTATTGACTGCCGGCACCGTTCCTTCTCGATAGGTCCTGCTCCGGAGACATTCCAGAGTACCTATCTGAGAAGCAGTGCCTCCCTTGTTGATTTACCAGGCAAGCAAATCCCCTTGTTCATTCTGATACAATCCTACTCTCCCGCTCCTGCTCTCAGTTATTGCATTAGGACAACAACGATTTAACTTCTACTTTGTGCTGCGGTAGTTGAACCCATTCCTCTGCATGACCTGTCATTGCCACAGTAAATAGTTGAAAACCCACTAGCATGTGTAGGAGTTGATTGAGCCATGTTGTGTTCCTACCATGCTATGCCTGCTATTGCTTAGAGTTGTGTCAGGTCGGATTCATTGGGAATGAATTGGAGTACAGTTCTATGTTCTAATGCTGAGAGTGAAGTGTGTGAACACGATTTGGTAAAGGTAGCGGTGAGAGGCCATGTAGGAGTACATGGTGGGTTGTCTCACTGGAACCGTCCTTAAGCACTGAGTTCTATGTATGTTGTCTAATGACTCGATACTACCACACATTGGGTTCCGGTAACTCGACCCCTCTCGACTTATTAACCAACTTGATCTCTGTCCAGGAGTCGCAACTAGTTTCTAGTGTTTGTAGGTAGTGCTATTTTTCTACCAAGTGGCACCCGGCAGGGTGGGCTTGGGACAGACTAGGCACAGGTGGCACGGTGTACCAAGTGGCACCCGGATGGTGGGCTTGGGAACCCTGCTCACATCGTTTGGGCCGTGAGCGACACCCCGGCCGGATCTCCTTGCGGATGGAACCCGAATAGGTGATAAACCTGGGCTAGAGTCTTGTGTGGTTAGTCAGGTCGTGGCCGACACCCTCGCCAGGCTTCCGCTTGAGGGTTGCCGAGATACATGACGTGTATATGGCGGTAAGTGGCGAGAGCGTGTGTGAAGAAGTACACCCCTGCAGGGTTATCATGATCTATTCGAATAGCCGTGTCCTCGGTTATGGACTTCTTGGATGCTTACGTGGTACATAGACAACTTGAAGTGGTTACTCTAAAATGCTCAAGACAAGTGTGAGTGCTATGGATGGCCTTCTCGTATGGAGACGGGAATGAATCCGTAGTAGTGTATTGATGTGGTCACTAGTGGACTCGTGTGCGCCATATCACCTCAAAGAAGTTCTGGTAGTCGTAGAACAGGATAGCCACAGAGTCAAAGCTGGCTTGCTGCAACTAAACTCCACATTACCTTCTTGATACTAATGCATGTATAATAGGATCTGATGTAAGTCTTGCTGAGTACCTTTGTACTCACGTTGTTTTATTTATGTTTTGCAGCGGAGACTTGGTCTTACCAGTAGTTCCGCTTGGACTTCACGAGTAGCTTGTTACCTCAGCACGATCTGGTACCCTTGGGAGGGTCTTGTAAATAGTCAGGCTTCTCAGCCTTTTTCTTTTGTAGTTGTCTGTACTCAGACATGTAATGCTTCCGCTTGTTGTTTGTATGCTCTGAATGATGGGTCATGTGACCCCTGTTTGTATTTATTGCTTTGTGGCTCTTCTGAGCCTTTATCTATATGAGTTTGCGTTATGTTGTGATGCCATGTTGTACAGCACATACTTGCATGTTATGCGTACGTGTAACTTGTATTGCTATGTGTGGGATCCGACAACCTAGTTGTTTATCCTTGGTAGCCTCTCTTATGGGGAAATGTAGTCTCGTGCTTCTGAGCGATAGTAGTCCGCTACAGCCCGGTTCACCGGAGTCCTCCTAGCCCAGCACTACTGCTTGGACACTTGACTGGCTGGCATGTGTTTCACTTCGTTCCTATGTCTGTCCCTTTGGGGAAATGTCACGCGGTGATATTCGGAGTCCTGCCTAGCCTGCTACAGCCCGGGATACCGGAGTCCTGTTAGCCCAGTGCTACAGCCCGAATTCATACGTTGATGACCGACATGCTCGATGTGATTCATGTATGCATGTCCCCATAGGTTAGTGCCACTTTGGGTTCACGACTAGTCATGTCGGCCCAGGTTCTCTGTCATATGGATGCTAGCGACACTATCATATACGTGAGCCAAAAGGCGCAAACGGTCCCGGGCCATGGTAAGGCGACACCCGTGGGAATACCGTGCGTGAGGCCGCAAAGTGATATGATGTGTTACATGCTAGATCGGTGTGACTTAGGATCGGGGTCCCGACAGCGTATTTCCAGAAAAAAACTTTCTCCCCGCTGCCAGCTCGGACCCACTGGAAGTGCCTCCTTATTACGCACAAAAAAATGAATAATCCCCCTGCTAGTTGGGACCCACCTTGGAGGGAGGCTGACTTGTGGGCCTACTAAGTTGACGGGGACGGAGTGCTTTGTCAACTTAGTCAATATGAACGATTCTAGCTCTAGTGACCGTACGATGTCCATCCAATGGACTTAGTGCTTCTTCAACCTCTGGTCTTCTTGCTCCAGCCGCCCAAAGCAGCGCCGGTCGTGCCGCACGCTCCTGCCTCCAATGGCTGGCTGTGCTGCCGCGAAGGCTTCACCGCACCCTACTATTCCCACCGCTGGCCAGGCTCTGCGGCGACGGCAGCCTCACACCACAGCCGAACCAGTGAACCCTCGTACTCCTCTCCGCTCGGGCTTCCACTGCCGCGTCTTCCCCGGATCTGCGTCGTCCCCTTCCTAGGCCTCGTCGTCGTCCACCGCCCTGGTGCTCTCGGCGCGGCGTAGTCAACGTGGTCAAGGAACGGCTTCCATCAGACGTGGACTGTATGTGGAGAGGCTGACAGCTGGGTCCACGGCCGCAGCAAGGAAGTGCCTCCTTATTACGCGCAAAATAATCATTCCTCCACCTGACAGCGGGGACCCACCGGACGGGCCACCGTATTTCGTGAAAAAAAAACGTTTCCCCCTGACTGCTGGGACCCACCAGCTACATCTTAGAATGCAAAGAAGTGTGCCCGGGCAAAAAAACGATTCACCCCCCTGACTGTTGGGACCCACCAGCTACATCTTCGCACGCAAGGAAGTGCCTGACAGTCGGGACCCACCTGGTCGAACCGTACGTAGCGTTGTCATTCTGGTCGCGAACGTGTACATACATACTGGTCGATGTAGAGACACACACATGTCGTAGGAGAGGCGCACACGTAGCATGTACACGTATGTACAGCGGCCAGTGTGCAAGAAAGAAAATATGGCCACGTACGTACATACGGGAAGGGTCTCGAACGCCTACTCGCGCATACGTACGGCCAGGGCTCGTGTACATGGCTAGGTTGGAACGGAGAAACAGCGTCGTCGTCGTGTTCATGGGGAGCCAACCGGCTGGGTCGGAACGGAATGCTTCGTCGTGTTCATCGGGAGGGCTTGGACGGAACAGCCGATGGAAACGAGGCCTGGCGTACCACAAAATGGAGGAAACGGCCTTGTGTTCGACCGACCACGTTCAAAACGGGATCCTGTTCATTGGGAGGGGTCTGGCATACCACAAAACGGAGGAAACGGACCTCCTACGGTCGAAACGGGGGTCATGTTTATCGGGAGGGGTGTGGCGTACCGCAAAACGGAGGAAACGGACTTGTGTTGGAGCGCTACGGTCGAAACGGGGGTCCTGTTCATCGGGAGGGGTGTGTCGTACCGCAAAACGGGACTCCACGGGATACTGTTCATCTCCACCGTCGACCCCCTCCAGGCTCCACGGGCTACTATTCATCCACCATCGACCTCCTCCAGCCTCCACCTGCGACTATTCATCCACGGGCTCCTGTTCATCTAGCCTCCACCACGCGCTACTCCACCGGCTACTGTTCAACTAGCCCTCTCCACGGGCTCCTATTCAACCACCCCTCCACGAGCTATAGTTCATCCAGCCCTCCACCGTCTACTGTTCATCCTACCCTCCACGGGGTGGTCTGGTTCATCCAGCCCTCCACGGGGTCCTGTTCATCCAGCCCCAACCGGCTCAATCAATCGGAGTCCTGTTCATCCAGAGGCAACACCAAGGGGTCCTATTCATCCATCCCCATCGGAAACTGTTCATCCAAACCCCCCAGCAACACTCACTATTCATCTAGAGGCAGCATCGATCGGCTTCAGTTAGCAGCAGTAGCGAAGGAATAGCTCGATCGGGTTCAGTTAACAGCCATCGATCGATCGCTCGGGTTCGATAACGTGTAGCAGCGGTGCAATCGATCGGTTCGATTAGAGCCCAACGCCTCGCTCGGGTTCGATTAGAGCCCAACGCCGCACTCCACGCCGCATGCGTGTCTGAGAAAAGCGCGCATCGCTCAGCCACGACAACCCACCGTAACCGGGAACACCCCAATATTTTCCTCGCCCTCGCTTCTACCACGGTTTTTTCCGTCATGGACGGCCCGAAGAATGTCATGCAGCTGCATCTCCGGCCCGCCCATGACGAAAAGGCCATTTCCTGTCATGATTTTTTGTCATAGAAGTAGGACCCCACCACATCTATGATGATACCGGGTTTTGTCACAATTATCGTCATAGAAGTGTCATAAGTATGACAAGAAAAAAATTCGTTCGGCCCAAAATGTCATGGATGTGTCTTTTATTTGTAGTGGTGCCTACACTTCCACTACTCATTTTCTGAGAGAGAACCACCTACTCATGTGTTGAGACCAAGACATTCCAATCCAACCACAGAGTTGAGTGTTGGGGATACTATCATTGAAGCACAAGAGCAAGGAGTTCATCATCATCACACAATCTATTACCTTTTGGAGAGTGGTGTCTCCTAGATTGGTTAGGTGTCACTTGGGAGCCTCCGACAAGATTGTGGAGTTGGACCAAGGAGTTTGTAAGGGCAAGGAGATCGCCTACTTCGTGAAGATCTACCTGAGTGAGGCAAGTCCTTCGTGGGTGTTGGCCATGGTGGGTGTAGGACCTTGAAGTATGTCTAGAGGGGGGGGGGTGACAAGACTACTTGACCAATAAAAACTTAACCTTTTCCCAATTTTATAGTTTGGCAGATTTTAGCTATTTTAGGACAAGTCAAGTAATCATCACACAATTCAAGCAAGCATGCAAAGAGTATGTAGGCAGCGGAAATTAAAGCATGCAACTTGCAAGAATGTAAAGGGAAGGGTTTGGAGGATTCAAACGCAATTGGAGACATGGATGTTTTTGTCGTGGTTCCGATAGGTGGTACTATCGTACATCCATGTTGATGGAGACTTCAACCCATGAAGGGTAACGGCTGCACGAGTCCACGGAGGGCTCCACCCACGAAGGGTCCACGAAGAAGCAACCTTGTCTATCCCACCATGGCCGTCGCCCACGAAGGACTTGCCTCACTAGCGGTAGATCTTCACAAAGTAGGCGATCTCCTTGCCCTTACAAACTCCTTGGTTCAACTCCACAATCTTGTTGGAGGCTCCCAAATGACACCTAGCCAATCTAGGAGACACCACTCTCCAAGAAGTAACAAATGGTGTGTTAATGATGAACTCCTTGCTCTTGTGCTTCAAATGATAGTCTCCCCAACACTCAACTCTCTCTCATAGGATTTGGATCTGGTGGAAAGAGGGTTTGAGTGGAAAGCAACTTGGGGAAGGCTAGAGATCAAGATTCATATGGTAGGAATGGAATATCTTGGCCTCAACACATGAGTAGGTGGTTCTCTCTCAGAAATGGTAAGTTGGAAGTGTAGGTTCGTTCTGATGGCTCTCTCCATGAATGAAGAGGAGGTGGAGGGGTATATATAGCCTCCACACAAAATCTAACCGTTACACACAATTTACCAAACTCGGTGGGACCGAATCGTTAAACTCGGTCAAACCGAATTAGTAAACCTAGTGACCGTTAGTGATTTTCGGTGGGACTAACATGCATCTCGGTGAGGCCAATATGGTTAGGGTTAGGGCATAACATAATCTCGGTAAGACCGATTACACAAACTCGATGGGACCGATTTTGGTAATAAGCTTTCCGGAGAGTTGGTCAGGTAAACTCGGTGGGACCGATTTGCTCTTTTCGGTGAGACCGAAATGTTACAAAAAGGAAACAGAGAGTTTACATTGCAGTCTCGGTGGGACCGATTGCTCACTTCGTTAGACCGAAAGCGTTCTGAAGGAAACAGAGAGATTGCAACCCCATCTCGGTGAGACCGAGATCCCTATCGGTAAGACCGATTTACTTAGGGTTTGTGGCGAGTGGCTATGACTTTCGAATCGGTGGCGTCGGATAGAAAGAATCGGTGTGACCGATTTTGGCTTTAGGTTTAGGTCATATGTGGATGTGGGAAAGTAGTTGAGGGTTTTGGAGCATATCACTAAGCACATGAAGCAAGAGGCTCATTAAGCAACACCTCATCCCTTCTTGATAGTATTGGCTTTTCCTATAGACTCAATGTGATCTTGGATCACTAAAATGTAAAATGAAGAGTCTTGAGCTTTTGAGCTTGAGCCAATCCTTTGTCCTTAGTATTTTGAGGATCCACTTTCATCATCCATGCCATGCCATTCATTGAGCTTTCCTGAAATAATAGTCTTGGAATAGCATTAGCTCAATGAGCTATATGTTGTTATGAATTACCAAAACCACCTAGGGATAGTTGCACTTTCAATCTCCCCCTTTTTGGTAATTGATGACAACATATAGATCAAAGCTTCGACAAATGATAATAAAATTTAAATAACATCGTCGCTTTGAGAAGTATGTGATAAGCAAGAGCTCCTCCCTAAATTTGTGCATAGTTTTAGATTTGCTTTGCACTGCAAATGCACAATGAATTAGGCTCATGGGTTACTCTTCCATGTCACATACATCTTGGTGGAGCGCTCAAAATAATAAACAATGAATACATGCACTCATCACCAAGCATAGTGAGTGATCACATAAGATAGATAGAATAATATCAAGCATGCATAAGTGTAGCTTATGATCAAACACATGATCATCAATGTCTCACAGGCGTATATCAACCAAAAGCAAACAAAGTTTGAAAAACCACCAAATGAAGCAAGAGAGAACAAAAGCAACTCTCTCTCTCTCTCTCTCTCTCGAAGCCTATGATCTATATATTTTTCTCCCCCTTTGGCAACAAGTTACCAAAAAGTTCATAGAAAATGCATAGTGCTAGATCGACTCTCAGGCTTGATCTTCTGGTGGTGGAGTCCGGATAACGCCGAGGACGAAAGCTTCAGTTGAAGTAGATGGAGCTGGAGCTGATGTAGATGCTGGAGCTGGTGGTACTGAGGCTGTAGCTGGTGCAGATGAAGTTGCTCTTGTGTCTTTCACTGGCACAGCAGATGACCTCTGGGCTCTAGGCACTTTGGCAAATGCATCAGTTGTTGTTTTGCCCTTCCTCTCCTGCATGTCATCTTGTAGTTCCTCCACTGCAGACTGAATCTCAGTTACTTTCACATCTAAGTTATAGAACTTTTGTTCTATGATTCTCTCCAAGCTCTCCTCATTTTGAGTGAGGGTGGCCAATCCCTTCTCTATCCTCAGGGTTGATGCTATTAAGTATCCGAGCTGCTCCTGCTTGTTCTTCAAGAAATACTCAGATGCCTCCTCTTGAGTTGGCATCTTGGCAGCCTTCTCCCTCTTTGCCTTCTCCTTCTTCTCCTGAGCTTGAACTGATTGTGGATCATCTTCATTCATGACAACCTCATTGTCCTCAAAGTCTGGATAAAGTGGAAAGTGTTCCTTATCCAACTGATATTTTCCTGTGCCCATCTTTGAGTTTATCAATTCTTGAATCTGAGGTGCATATCCACAACTCCTCTTCTGATCTGCTGCATTCCTCTTGATTGTTTCAATGATCAGGCTCATGACTTTGAACTTCTGTGGCACATCAAATACATGCAACATGTTGATGGCATGCCCTCTGATCATGTTCTGGTCACCTGATTTGGGCAACAAAGTGTGCCTCAGAATCCAATTTATGGTTGGCAACCCTGACAGAAGAAAGTGAACTGATCCAAACTTGTGAGTTCCTAATGCCTTGTCTGGAATTTCCTTGTACATGTGAGCCATTGAATTGTGACCCATCTTCTTCTTTGCATAAATGTCTAGGTCATCCTCATTTTCCTCTGGGGCATTTATCAGCTTTGCCCATTCTTCAATAGTTGACTGGTACCTTGTACCTTCAGACATCCAAACAATTCTTCCATCTGGATAAAAATGTGATGTGGAGTAGAACTGCATGATAAGTTCATCATTCCAATTTGTGAGCTTTTGCCCAACAAAATCTGCAACTCCACAACCAACAAAGCTATCTTGCACTCCAGGATAGTGCTCTTCATTCTCCTTCATGAAATTCCAGTCAACCCAACTCATGTCATAGACAATGGGCTTATTGTCCAACAGAATTGTTTCATAGAAGTCCTGTTGTTCCTTTGTGTGGAACCTGTAATCAACAGCAGTTCTTCTCCTTGAAGCATATGGATATTCCATCCTCCATATCCTCAGCACTAAATCCTTCCTGATTCTCATGTCCTCAGCCACAGGATGGGCATCATTGTGGTCTGGTATCTTGGGCTTGAGCTTTCTCAGAACCTGTCCTTCTTCATCTTCCTCATCAAGATCCTCGAGCACCGGGCCTTGTTCTTCTCAAAGCAGCTGGAATACTCCCGGTATTCCTCTTTGGTGCAGACTTGGCCTTGGGGGCAGCTTTGGGTGCTTCCTTGGGCTTAGATGTGGCAGCCCCTGATCTAATAGCATCTCCCATAAGCTTTGGTGCCTTTGGAGCTGGTGTAGCAATTTCATCTTCCTCTTCCATCATGGAAGGCTTCCCAATAACTCTGGCCATGGTCATCTTGACCCTTTCCTTTCTTTTCTTCCCTTCTGCAGCAGCTGGTTCTTTGGGTTGGGTTTCCAAAGAAGCTTGTGTAGACACTCTGGCTTTGGACATTGGTTGTCTTCTTGCAGGCCTTTTGATCTTCATGCCTGGCTTTGCATTCTTTGTTGAGCCATATTCCTTCTTGAGCACAACTTTCTTGGAGATAGCCTCATCTTCCTCAGCTCTATAATCTTCATCCTCTGAATCTGAAGTTCTTTTCCTCCTTTGCCTAGTTGCAGCCTTAGGCAGGTTGCTAGGTGTAACGCCCTCGATGCGGCTATATCTCCCACGTGTCGAAGCACGACTTAGAGGCATAACCGCATTGAAAGCAATGTCGCAAGTGAGGTAATCTTCACACAACCCATGTAATACATAAGGGAAAGAGATACATAGTTGGCTTACAATCGCCACTTCACACAATACATGAGTAAAACATTACATCATACAGATACAATCAAGGTCCGACTACGGAACCAAAATAAAAGAAGACTACCCCAAATGCTACACAGATCCCCGATCGACCCAACTGGGCACCACTACTGATTAACTGAAACGAAACAACACAATGAACAAGATCTTCATCGAGCTCCTCCTTGAGCTCGGGTGCGCCACCTGCGGTTTCATCGGCACCGCAAACTGGTTTTGAAGTATCTGTGAGTCACGGGACTCAGCAATCTCACACCCGCGAGATCAAGACTATTTAAGCTTATGGGTAGGAGAAGGTAGTGAGGTGGAGCTGCAGCAAGCGACTAGCATATATGGTGGCTACCATACGCAAAAGAGAGTGAGAAGAGGAGGCAAAGCACGATCGTGAAGTTAGTAGCGATCAAGAAGTGATCCTGAAACTACTTACGTCAAACATAACTCCAACACCGTGTTCACTTCCCGGACTCCGAGAAGAGACCATCACGGTTACACACGCGTTGATGTATTTTAATTAAGATCAACTTCGGTTTTCTACAACCGACATTAACAAATTCCCATCTGCCTCACAACCGCGGGCACGGCTTTCGAAAGATAATACCCTGCAGGGGTGTCCCAACTTAGCCCATGATAAGCTCTCGCGATCAACGAAGGATATTCCTTCTCCCCAGGAAGACCCGATCAGTCTCGGAATCCCGGCTACAAGACATTTCGACGGCAATAAAAGAAGACCAGCAAAGCCGCCCGATGTGCCGACAAATCCCGATAGGAGTCGCACGTACCTCGTTCTCACGGCACATCGGATAAGTCAAGCTACGAGTAAAACCAAGCCTCGAGTTTCCCCGTGGTGGCCCAAGAAGTTGCTCGGTTCGGACCAACACTTTCGAGGAGCACCGCCCGGGGCTAAAATAAAGATGACGCTTGAGTCTGCAGAACCCAAGGAAGGGGTATGTGGTAGGTAGTCAAATGGTAAAACCAAGGTTGGGCCTTCTGGAGGAGTCTTATTCAAAGCGAACTGTCAAGGGGTCCCATAAATCACCCAACCGCATTAGGGACGCAAAATCCGGGAACATAATACCGATATGACGGAAACTAGGTGGCAAGAGTGGAACAAAACACCAGCATAAGGCCGAGCCTTCCACCCTTTACCAAGTATATAGATGCATTAATTAAATAAGATATATTGTGATATCCCAACAAGTAAACATGTTCCAACAAGGAACAACATCTCCATGTTCCAACAAGGAACAAACTTCATCTTCACCGCAACTAACAACGCTATAAGAGGGCTGAGCAAAGCGGTAACATAGCCAAACAACGGTTTGCTAGGAAAGGATGGTTAAAGGCTTGACATGGCAATATGGGAGGCATGATAAGCAAGTGATAGGCATCATAGCATGGGCATAGCAAAAGAGCGAGCATCTAGCAAGCAAAGATAGAAGTGATTTCGAGGGTATGGTCATCTTGCCTGAAATCCCGCAAGGAAGAAGAACGAGTCCATGAAGAAGACAAATGGACGTAGTCGAACGAATCCTCACAACTCCGGAACGAAACCGAAGCTAATGAGAGAAGCAAACCGGAAAGAAGCAAACAACATGGTAAACCAACAAGCACAAACACATGGCATGATGCACAACCAAGTATGATGCATGTCCGGTTTAAATAGCATGGCATGGCAATATGCACAAACAAAACTACAAGTTAAATGGAGCCCAATATGCAACGAGTTGCATATTGACGAAACACCACATCAACAATTTAGTTTAATCTCGTTTAGGTACTCAACAATATTAAATGTTATTAAACATGGCAAGAGGTGAAGCATAATTAAACTAACTATCTAAACAATTTAAATGGGGCCGGATATAAAAACAACAAATCCGGTAAATCCCCATATGCATTTAGCAATTTAATGCAACAACAATTTTAAACATTTAAATGTTGTTATCATGATGCGGATGACATAATCAAGTTATATGCAATTTTATGAAAATGTTGACAAGAGCGTGTTATGAAGCATTTGGTCACCATGGCGGAACAAAAAAGGGTGTCACGGCGGCGAATCCGAAAATGATGCCACGGCAACATATCGGTTCCGGTAGCTCATGGAGATACCGGTGCAAAAGGAAGCGTGCGGATGTGCGGAACAAGCAAAAGATGGTGGGGTGATCCCGGTTACCGGGTTCCCACGGGACGGTGGCAAACGAGGAGGAACATGCATGAAGCAAACGGGCACGGTGCAAACACGAGCATCTCATTCAACACATGCATTCGGTCCACGACGGTCGTCTCGGGGTTATACCTTCGAAGCGAGCGTTTCCGGGCAGAACGAGTTCGGAGCGGTGTAGAGGAAGTAGGCGTTCACGGGACGTCGTGGAAGTAGTGGTACACGGCCTCGGTAGAGGTACATCTCGTAGTGGAAGTAGTTGTTAATGTGATGGTAGTGGAAGTAGTGGTACACGGCGGCAGCGGTAGTTGTACACGTTTCGTAGATGAAGTAGTTGTTCATGATCCGTAGATGTTCGGGGTCCACGGGGTCTTCGAGGGTCGACGGTAGTGGTACACGTTTTTCGTAGATGATCGAGTCATCGATAGCGGTACTTGATGAATCCCGAAACGGACTTGGCGTCTTCGCGCGTAGGGGTACTTGGCGTTTCCGGTTCGGGTGTCGTTCGGGCGCCGTATGTCGTGGTACACGGGTCGTAGTGGTCCTTGGGATCTTCTGAACTTGCCGGTATTGACGAAACGAAGGGGTACTTGGCGCGTCACCGTGTAGTCGAACTTGGCGGTCTTGAGGAACCGTAGTGGTACTGGGCGAGATACACGGCCACGGTAGTCTTCGGACTTGGTTTTCCCGTGCATGACTCCACGGGTCCTGGGGTAACTCAGCGATGGCCTTGGCAAAGAGGCGGCAGCATCAGTCAAAAGAAGCAACAGCGGCAGCTTGGTCCGAAGACGACGGGCGATGGGGGCGGATGTAGCTTGCAGAGGAGGTCGAGGCAGGGGGCGCCGGAGTTGGCCTCCAGTGGTGGCGCGGGAGGCCAGGAGCGGCGTCCTGGAGAGGCAACGGCGGGGAGGAGGCAGCAAGGCGGCGGGGTCGCACTCAGGGGCCTGATCCAGCCGGAGTCGGGACAAAGGAGAGCTCCGGCGGCAGGGCTTGGTGGCAGGGCCGGCGCGAGGAGGCGAGGAGGACGCAGGCGCAGGCGATGGAGGCGCAGGAGAAGGGAAGGCGTCGTGCTCGAGGAGCTGCTCTCCTTGAGCGCTCGGGCGACGGGGACGGATGGCGCCGGTGGAGGCAGGGCTCTCCTGGCTGGCAGCGAGCGCGAGGTGAGAGACGAGAGGAGATGGGGATCGAGAGGAGGGAGGGGGTCAAGCGCTCTTGGAACGAGGAGGAGGAGGAGATGGATCGAGGGATGGGGATCTGGCGTTCTGGCGGCTGGAGGGAGTCGAGGAGAGAGATGCGAGGAGGGGGGTCGGGCTAGGTTTAGGAGGGCGGCTGGGCCTTGGGCCAAATTGGGCTGGTTGGATAGGCTGTTGGGCTCTCTTCTCCCACTCTTCTAAACTCTTCCAAAAACAGAAAAGCAAAGAAAGAAAGGGAGAGAAAAGAATGAGTGGACAAGAATTAGGGCATGAGGGTAATTTTCCCGGACTCGCAAAAATATGCTCGATCCAGGAAAATAGAAAAGAGGCACGAATGCAAGATTTAAATTCAAACTTATTTGAATTTAATTCAAATGGTTTGAACTAGAACAAGCTTTTAGAAGTGTCCAAAAATGTTCGGATTTTTGGTGGAGCTCCGGAAAATGATGAAAGAAATTATGGGCAAGGTTGGAGACCAAGAATTGAGATAACAACGGCATGGGATATTTTGCAATTGTGTTATGATCAATTCCAAATAAATGGAATAATTTTATTATAGCTCCCTAATAATAGTAGGAGACTTTGAATATGTTTTAAAGAGAAATCACCATGTGAATATCCCTCGATTTAAATAGATCAACGATCTATGCAATTTATTTAGGTGAGTTTTAAAAATTAAATGACATGCTGGCATGATGACATGATGCAATGCAAAAATAAATAGAGCAAGCACAAATAAAAACACACAGAGGTCACAAAATATGGAAGTCTTCTGCGCGTCGGTCTCGGGGCATTACAACACTCCACCACTATGAGAGGATCTCGTCCCGAGATCTAGGATGGCACCGGAGAAAAGCGGAAGAGGAAGAGGTAAAACAAAGTTGCTTCTTTGAAAAACGAGTGAAACCATGAACCTTGAGATGTTGAACAAAATGAAAGAAAGAAAACAACAAAGATGAACAAAGTTGAAAACACTCTGTTAGAAAAGAGGAACATGGGATACGACGAGAACCAAGAGGTTTAGTGATAAGATAGATATTGACACCACTCCGGTAAAACAAGATAGAGAAGGAATAAGAATGATATAATTTGGCAGCACTCCGACTGTAAATGGAAGGAATTGAACATGAACTTGGCAAAATGAGAGGATACTTGATGAAAGATGAGAGGATAGTTGATGAAATCAACAAACACTGCCTCCGGAACTATTGAAAGAATGGCACAAGGGGTAAGAAGGATTTCAGACAGCTCTCCGATTGAGGAAGCAAGCAAAACTTGATAAGATGAGAGAACTCGAATGAAAACATGACACTCCGGCTAAACGGAGAAGCAAGGAGAAGAACATGATCTTGACAAAACAAGATGATGGGTCGAAGAGAGCAACATCACAATGCCTTCGGGAGAAATGAAAGAATGGAATGGAATGGACGAAGGGAAACAAGATCTTGAAAGAGCACGCTTACAAGAAATGCTAGAACGGAGTTGTTGGATTATCAACAACGAAAGGAACAAGCTTGTTGTGGGCTTATGGAACACATCTCAAAATTATGAGGTGACAACCCGCCACTAACGGAAACAGTTGATTGGATTGAGATCAACAAGAAGATGAAAACTTCTTCACCAAGATGATAGAGAGATAACTTAGATCATTGATAAGCACCACAATAGCAACATTCCTTAGGGAAGGCTTTAGGTGAAATCTATACCAAGATAACTCCAATGAAGAGATTGATGGATTTAAATATCTCATTCTTGACAACAAGTGAATCATGAAACATGAATGAAACTGTCAAAATGACATAACACCACCTCAAAAGATAAGGTCGAAAGAATTGCACTTCGGAATGCAAGATGAAGAATGCTTGAACTCCTCAAAACAAAACATGTGTTGAACACCATGTTTATTTTGAAGTATGGCTTGACGGAACTTAACTCCACGAGAAATCTTGATGAACAATTGAAGAATGAAAAGAATCCTTGATGAAGCACCATGTAGAGCCTCCATGAAGAACTCCGGTAAGAAAAGGATGATAAAAGAAAGAGAAGTTGAAAACACAAGGTGAAGCCTTGCAGTAATAAGAAGAAGCTTTGAAATGATATAACCGAGAAAAATTTGAACTCTGGAAAGAAAAGATGAAGCATCTCAGACCGAGAATGTGATATGATGAACAAACTCCGGAAAGAAGAGATGAACAACTTAGAACTAAGAAATTGATACCCTTACGAACTCCGGAAGAATGAATCAATCACTTGGATGAAACAAGAACAAGAATTATGTTATGCGTATCCTTCACCAATTTAGATTGATGACAAGCAACGGATTAGGCATGCTACTTATTCTCGTTGAAAAAGGATTGAAGAGAGATATTGCTCAAGTTGGGAAGGTTTTCAACGATCCGCCGGTAGGATTTGGGAAGGACGAATGAATCTATATAATAACGAAGGAAGAGAACTCTTGAACGAACCACCGTAAGAATTGAAAATGAAAGTAGCAAAGGCACAATTCGCCGTGAAGAATTAGAAAACGAATAAAGATGCTTGACAGAATTTAGATACATTAGAACGAAGAGATCATGAACTGATTAGAGGATATTTCGACGATGCACCGGTGAGATTTGGGGAACAAGAGCTGAAAGCTGGAATGAATAATGCTAAGATGATGGGCTCCGAAGAATCAAACTGAAAAGACTCATGAATTGCTCCGGATGGGTGAAAACAATTCTCACAATCAAAACAATCATGAGGATGGCACGAAGCTAGAACCATGAATCTTGAAGAGAATGGAGCAAGATTTAAGAGAAACTCTTCTTCGGTATTCAAAATTCGAGAATGACGACGAGAAACGCCACCATGAATTGTTGAAAAACTCCGGAAGGATTAAAAGAGGAAAGGTTGAGCCAAAGATGAGAAAAAAAATTGAAAGCGACCTTGGAGAAGGCATGTGACTGATGAAAATTCATTCTTACGTCACGCTTGAAAAGAATTTGAGAATAACTTCGGAAAATTAGAAGAGTCAGGTAAGATCCTGGGAAAAGACCTGTGGGTTAGGGCCCACTCAAAAGATGCACCGTTGAATGAAAGAAAGATTGTGCCGGTTCAATTAAATGGCTTGAATAAGGTAAGACCTCGAAATAGCTAGAAAGGATTAAGAATAGAAACATGAATCCTCTGGGATACCTTCAGCACTCCAGATAAACATGAATAGCAAGAGGTTGATGATTAAGAGGTGCACCGGCATGAGAAAACATTGTGACAAGAGGAAAAGGGATAAGATCAACACCGAAATCTTGAATTAAATATACCGGAGAAGAAAATTAGAATGGAACAATGATAAGGTTGAAGCTTCCTTAGCGTCTTCATGAGAAATCACCGGATAAAACATTAAAGGAAAAGAATGAAGAAACTTCTCTCAATAAAATGGATACTTGATTAAGAAATCTGTGTCCTTGAAGAAAAAGGGGTGGGAGGGTGGAAAAACAAAGGCAACTTGGGTCGGATGAAATGAACACCGTTGAGAAAGCTTAAAATTGATCTCGCGAATGTTGCAATAATAGAAGCACACGGTTGGAAAGGATTGAAAAGACGACCTCGATGATGAAGAAGGATTAGTATTCACATAGCAATATGAGAACACCGTTTAGAATAAGGTATGGAATCAACACTTGGCATTGAAGCAATTCGAATACCACAAATAAAACAAAACAAAGGATTGGCTTGCAGAATAAGCCGGAAACAAACATATGATAGATCCCATATCGTATCATGTGTCCATTGGAAAGATATCCTCGAGATACTTGAATTCCCATATAAACTCCCAAACTTTCTGGTTATGCAATCTGGTGTTGGGGATACAGGGACACAAAATATATCACCCAAACTAACAATACCTAGATCCAAATTGTATCGATCCGTCAACACATAACCAAGAAACCTTCGGAAATCGTTTACCTCGACCTTGGAAAAAACATCCGTTATACGAGTCATGGCAATACTCTCGAGCTCGCCCCATTACTGGGTTATCGAGGTTATCTCACCAACAACTGCATAAAAGAGATTTTCGATGTCGGCAAAACTCGTATTCCAGAATCGCAACGATAAAATTGTGACGACAACACCTCGGAGCTCAACTCCCCGGGACACTGCCACAACCCCTAAATGTCAGGAGGCACCAAGAACAATGTTCTCGTCACAAAACCATCGGAACGATTCCAAGATACCCGCGTGATCCTAAAATTTTTTTTTAGTGAAATTTGAGGAGAGAAGAGTCAAAACTCTATGTCAGGATGCCTTACCAGAGCGACGAAGGGACTGAGGAGTAAAAAGAATCCTACTCTCCGATATATAAAATCCTAAGACTCAAAACATTTTTTTCTAGACTCAACAAAGTCAGCGATTCAATCAAGCAGGGGGCTCCTAAGTCGGGGATGGCTCTGATTACCAACTTGTAACACCCTCGATGCGGCTATATCTCCCTCGTGTCGAAGCACGACTTATAGGCATAACCGCATTGAAAGAAATGTCGCAAGTGAGGTAATCTTCACACAACCCATGTAATACATAAGGGAAAGAGATACATAGTTGGCTTACAATCGCCACTTCACACAATACATGAGTAAAACATTACATCATACAGATACAATCAAGGTCCGACTACGGAACCAAAATAAAAGAAGACTACCCCAAATGCTACACAGATCCCCGATCGACCCAACTGGGCCCCACTACTGATTAACTGAAACGAAACAACACAATGAACAAGATCTTCATCGAGCTCCTCCTTGAGCTCGGGTGCGTCACCTGCACGGTTTCATCGGCACCGCAAACTGGTTTTGAAGTATCATGAGTCACGGGACTCAGCAATCTCACACCAGCGAGATCAAGACTATTTAAGCTTATGGGTAGGAGAAGGTAGTGAGGTGGAGCTACAGCAAGCGACTAGCATATATGGTGGCTACCATACGCAAAAAGAGAGCGAGAAGAGGAGGCAAAGCACGGTCGTGAAGCTAGTAGCGATCAAGAAGTGATCCTGAAACTACTTACGCCAAACATAACTCCAACATCGTGTTCACTTCCCGGACTCCGCCGAGAAGAGACCATCACGGTTACACACGCCTTGTTGATGTATTTTAATTAAGATCAACTTCGGTTTTCTACAACGGACATTAACAAATTCCCATCTGCCTCATAACCATGGGCACGACTTTCAAAGATAATACCTTGCAGGTGTCCCAACTTAGCCCATGATAAGCTCTCGCGATCAACGAAGGATATTCCTTCTCCCGGAAGACCCGATCAGTCTCGAATCCGGCTACAAGACATTTCGAAGGAATAAAACAAGATCAGCAAAGCCGCCCGATGTGCCGACAAATCCCGATAGGAGTCGACGACCTCGTTCTCGTGGCACACCGGATAATTCAAGCTACGAGTAAAACCAAGCCTCGAAGTTTCCCGTGGTGGCCTGCAGGCTGCTCAGTTCGGACCAACACTCGGCTGAGCACTGGCCCGGGGGGGCTAAAATAAAGATGACCCTTGCGTCTGCAGAACCCAAAAGAAGGGGTATATGTGGTAGGTAGTCAAATGGTAAAACCAAGGTTGGGCCTTGCTGGAGGAGTCTTATTCAAAGCGAACTGTCAAGGGGGTCCCATAAATCACCCAACCGCGTTAGGGACGCAAAATCCGGGAACATAATACCGATATGACGGAAACTAGGGCGGCAAGAGTGGAACAAAACACTAGGCATAAGGCCGAGCCTTCCACCCTTTACCAAGTATATAGATGCATTAATTAAATAAGATATATTGTGATATCCCAACAAGTAAACATGTTCCAACAAGGAACAACATCTCCATGTTCCAACAAGGAACAAACTTCATCTTCACCTGCAACTAACAACGCTATAAGAGGGGCTGAGCAAAGCGGTAACATAGCCAAACAACGGTTTGCTAGGAAAGGATGGTTAAAGGCTTGACATGGCAATATGGGAGGCATGATAAGCAAGTGATAGGCATCGTAACATGGGCATAGAAAAAGAGCGAGCATCTAGCAAGCAAAGATAGAAGTGATTTCGAGGGTATGGTCATCTTACCTGAAATCCCGCAAGGAAGAGAACGAGTCCATGAAGAAGACAAACGGACGTAGTCGAACGAATCCTCACAACTCCGGAACGAAACCGAAGCTAACGAGAGAAGCAAACCGGAAAGAAGCAAACAACATGGTAAACCAACAAGCACAAACACATGGCATGATGCACAACCAAGTATGATGCATGTCCGGTTTAAATAGCATGGCATGGCAATATGCACAAACAAAACTACAAGTTAAATGGAGCCCAATATGCAACGAGTTGCATATTGACGAAACACCACATCAACAATTTAGTTTAATCTCGTTTAGGTACTCAACAATATTATATGTTGTTAAACATGGCAAGAGGTGAAGCATAATTAAACTAACTATCTAAACAATTTCAATGGGGCCGGATATAAAAACAACAAATCCGGTAAATCCCCATATGCATTTAGCAATTTAATGCAACAACAATTTTAAACATTTAAATGTTGTTATCATGATGCGGATGACATAATCAAGTTATATGCAATTTTATGAAAATGTTGACAAGAGCGTGTTATGAAGCATTTGGTCACCATGGCGGAACAAAAAAGGGTGCCACGGCGGCGAATCCGAAAATGATGCCACGGCAACATATCGGTTCCGGTAGCTCATGGAGATACCGGTGCAAAAGGAAGCATGCGGATGTGCGGAACAAGCAAAAGATGGTGGGGTGATCCCGGTTACCGGGTTCCCACGGGACGGTGGCAAACGAGGAGGAACGTGCATGAAGCAAACGGGCACGGTGCAAACATGAGCATCTCATTCAACACATGCATTCGGTCCACGACGGTCGTCTCGGGGTTATACCTTCGAATCGAGCGTTTCCGGGCGGAACGAGTTCGGAGCGGTGTATAGGAAGTAGGCGTTCACGGGACGTCATGGAAGTAGTGGTACACGGCGTCGGTAGAGGTACATCTCGTAGTGGAAGTAGTTGTTCATGTGACGGTAGTGGAAGTAGTGGTACACGGCGGCGGCGGTAGTTGTACACGTTTCGTAGATGAAGTAGTTGTTCATGATCCGTAGATGTTCGGGGTCCACGGGGTCTTCGAGGGTCGACGGTAGTGGTACATGTTTTTCGTAGATGATCGAGTCATCGATAGCGGTACTTGATGAATCCCGAAACGGACTTGGCGTCTTCGCGCGTAGGGGTACTTGGCGTTTCCGGTTCGGGGGTCGTTCGGGCGCCGTATGTCGTGGTACACGGGTCGTAGTGGTACTTGGGATCTTCTGAACTGGCCGGTATTGACGAAACGAAGGGGTACTTGGCGCGTCACCGTGTAGTCGAACTTGGCGGTCTTGAGGAACCGTAGTGGTATCTTGGGCGAGATACACGCCACGTAGTCTTCGGACTTGGTTTTCCGTGCATGACTCCACGGGTCCTGGGTAACTCAGCGATGGCCTTGGCAAAGAGGCGGCAGATCACCAAAAAGAAGCGGCAATGGCAGCTTGGTCCAAGACGACGGGCGATGGGGGGCGGATGTAGCTTGCAGAGGAGGTCGAGGCGGGGCGCCGGAGTTGGCCTCCAGTGGTGGCGAGAGGCCAGGCGGCGTCTGGAGAGGCAACGGCGGGAGGAGGCAGCAAGGCGGCGGGTCGCACTCGGGGCCTGATCCAGCCGGAGTCGGGACGAAGCGAGCTCCGCAGGGCTTGGTGGCAGGGCAGGCGCGAGGAGACGAGGAGGACGCAGCGCAGCGATGGAGGTGCAGGAGAAGGAAGGCGTCGCGCCGAGGAGCTGCTCTCCTTGAGCGCCGGGCGACGGGACGGATGGCGCCGGTGGAGGTCTTTCTCTCTCCTGGCCGGCAGCAGCGAGCGAGGTGAGAGACGAGAGGGAGATGGGGATCGAGAGGAGGGAGTGGGGTCGTGCGCTGCGGGAACGAGGAGGAGGAGGAGATGGATCGAGGGGATGGGGATCGGGCGTTGCGGCGGCGCTGGAGGGAGTCGAGGGAGAGAGATGCGGAGGAGGGGGTCGGGCTAGGTTTAGGAGGGGCGGCTGGGCCTTGGGCCAAATTGGGCTGGTTGGATAGGCTGCTGGGCTCTCTTCTCCCACTCTTCTAAACTCTTCCAAAAGCAGAAAAGCAAAGAAAGAAAGGAGAGAAAAGAAATGAGTGGACAAGAATTAGGGCATGAGGGTAATTTTCCCGGACTCGCAAAAATATGCTCGATCCAGGAAAATAGAAAAGAGGCACGAATGTAAGATTTAAATTCAAACTTATTTGAATTTAATTCAAATGGTTTGAACTAGAACAAGGTTTTAGAAGTGTCCAAAAATGTTCAGATTTTTGGTGGAGCTCCAGAAAATGATGAAAGAAATTATGGGCAAGGTTGGAGACCAAGAATTGAGATAACAACGGCATGGGATATTTTGCAAGTGTGTTATGATCAATTCCAAATAAATGGAATAATTTTATTGTAGCTCCCTAATAATAGTAGGAGACTTTGAATATGTTTTAAAGAGAAATCACCATGTGAATATCCTCGATTTAAATAGATCAACGATCTATGCAATTTATTTAGGTGAGTTTTAAAATTAAATGACATGTCGGCATGATGACATGATGCAATGCAAAATAAATAGAGCAAGCACAAATAAAACACACAGAGGTCACAAAATATGGAAGTCTTCCGAAGGCGTCGGTCTCAGGCGTTACACTAGGAGTACTTCTGCTCCCTTCATCTGAAGTTGAGGGACTAGTGCCCTCACTCAAGTTCATCTACTCTTCTCGACCTGTTACGCTGTCACTTTGATCGGACATACTTGCAAAACCTGACTATTGACCCCGTGAAGAGTTGTAGATGAGATAGAAAATATGAGCATCACAATATGCAGAGGTTTTGCAAAAGAATGACTCAAAAGTTCAGTCTTAGTTTTCCACGAAAGCATTTCGATCCACCGATTTTCAAACTCGGTGATATCGAAGCAGTTTTGGAACCTAAATCGATGATCTCGGTTGACCGAGTTTCAGTTCGGTGGTACCGAGACTGCTAGGGTTTCACAGAATTCTCAAATCAGTTGCACCGATTAGTAATTCTCGGTCGACCGAGAGTCAATAGTGCAATGGCATAAGCCAATCGGTGAGACCGAGTTTTTCAACTCGGTGGGTCCGAGATGGTTTCGTGAAACCTAAACCTAAAAATTTGAATCACATCTAATCTATGAACTACTTTGGCTGGATAGATGAGTTTCAATCGTGGCAAGAATCAATATGAAAACAATGTGCCGTGAATCGACGTGATAGCACAAAGTTTAAGTCCATACCCTAACTTGGCGGTGGACTTGCTACGGCGGCAACGACGGAGACGAAATCCATTGACGGCGGCGAAGACCAGCGATGAGGAGGCTGCTAGCGAGGAGATGATCTGAGACCACGATGGCAGAGCGAGCTGTTGCGCAGGCGTGGTTTCGGGAAATTTCAAAAATTTCCGTGGCTATATATAGCTCGACCACTGTCGGTGTGACCGAGTGGAACAACTCGGTGGCACCGAGATGCATAACTGAGTTCAGCATACAGAAATCGGTGAGACCGAAAGTTCAAATCGGTTGCACCGAGATTGAAAACTCAGATCAACTTGATGATCTCGGTAGGACTAAATGGAAGGATCGGTCGGACCGAGAATCATTAAGAGGTTTTGGAAGTTTAAGTCTATGACGAATCGGGACTCAAGTGCTCCTCACACGAGTGGTTCAATCGACTTGATCCAATTTTGTGATGTAGCATGAATAGAGTTTGAGACGAGAAAAGCATAGATAGCTAAAGAAGGTTCTTAGGCATTCTTGTCCATCCACTTGGCACAAAGAAAAGAATCCAAACAAGCAAAACAAAAAGTGGATGTCCTTGAATGTCGGGACCCGATCCTAAGTCACCCACCATCGGGTGCCACTTGGTACACCGTGCCACGTGTGCCTAGTCATCCCAAGCCCACCTGCGGGTGCGACTTGGTAGAAAAATAGAACTACCTACAAACACGAAAACTAGTTGCGACTCACGGGCAGAGATCAAGTTGGTTAATAAGTCGAGAGAATTGAGTTCTTTGGAACCCAATGTGTGGTAGTTCGAGTCATTGGACAACATACATAGAACTTCGTTAGAGGGCGGTTCGGTGAGACAACCCACCATGTACTCCTACATGGCCTCTCACCTTCTTTACCTCGTGTTCACACCTTCACTCTACATCAGAACATATCGTAACACTCCAATTCATTCCCAATGAATCAGACTGACACAACTCTAAGCAATAGCAGGCATAGCATGGTAGGAACACAACATGGCTCAATCAACTCCTACACATGCTAGTGGGTTTCAACTATTCTTGTGGCAATGACAGGTCATGCGGAGGAATGGGTTCAACTATCGCAGCACAAAGTAGCGGATGAATCGTTGTTGTCCTAATGCAATAGCGAGGTAGGGGCGAGAAGTAGGATTGTATCGGAATGAACAAGGGATTTGCTTGCGATAGATCAAGGAGGCGCTTCTGGCAGGGTACTGGAGCGTCTCGGGGCGGGACCTATCGAGAAGGCAGTGTCGGCAATCAATACACAATCATATGCAACAATATGATGCATGAACATGGCATGTAGATGTGATGTTGTTTGAGCTAATGCAGCTAGCATTCATTTGCATGAAGTCCATTTGAACCAAAGATTCAAATGCATCTCCAAAATAAGCTCTTTATATAAGCCATTTTAGTGTTTCACTTATACAGCAGGTATAACTTGGTTTTCATGCATGAAACTGATACAGATGGCTAGATTGCATTTTTCGATAATTTTTCATATATAAATTATTTCAATCTGAGCTACGGTTGAATTTATATGAATTTTTGAAGTTTTGAATATTTCCGGAATTTCCTAATTTATTTTAATACGGAAAATCAAATCTTGCATCGACCTTTGCGTAAGCATGGCGTCGACAAGTCAAGCTGCGGTGGCGGGGTCAAACGACATGTGGGGCCTACGTCGGTGACACGGGTTAAACGGGGGTTAGATTATCCTAATTATAGGATTAGTGGCGATGGGGGCCCGAATTGATGTCGAGGGTTAAATAAGCGGTGAGTTAGCGCTAATCACGCCACGTCGATACGGAGTTCGCCGGCGATGACCTCGAGCCACGGCGGAAGTTCACCGGGCTGGAGGCCCACGATTTGGCCGAGGCCCGCCGTGGTAGCCGTGCAGGCACATCCGGCCCTTCGAGGAAGTGGGAGCAGCGGGCTTCGCCGGGCGAGGCTGCCGGCGAGGTCGGCCGGCGAGATCTTGCTGCGGTGTCGGCGAAACGGAAGGGAGGAGCAGCAGCTCACGGCGATCTCGATGGGCAGCGGCGAGCTCGAGGGATCTGTTGTGGTCGGCAGGCGGAATGGGGATCCATGGCGGCGCGGTGAAGAGCAGCGGTGGCAGCGATGGAGGCTGTCCGGGAATCGTGGCTCGGCGAGGGGTAGAAGTTGGCGGGCTGGGGGCGTGTCGGGGAGGTCGGCGATGGCGAGCCCGCGGTGGACGTGGGCGCGGCGGCGATTTGGCCGGAGAGGAACGCCCGGATCCGATCGCCGGTGTCGCCGATTATTCGCCGTTGCCATGTCATATGCTTGCGTGTTGCACTTTGCCATGTCATCATCCATTTCATATCATGTCATCATGTGCATTTCATTTTGCATACGTGTTGTCTCATGCATCCGAGCATTTTCCGTTGTCCGTTTGCAATCCGGCACTCCTATGTCTCCGGCCTTTTACCTCTTTTCATGTGCGGGTGTTAAGCGGTCTCGGAATGGACCGAGGTTTGTCAAGCGGCCTTGGTATAGCACCGGTGAACCGCTGTCAAGTTTGGATCATTTGGGAGTCGTTTGGTACTCCAACGGTTAGCAGGATAACCGCAAAAGCCTCTTTGTTGCAGCCCAACTCCCCTTTCAAAGTGGCGAAAACCCACCAAACTCCCTCCATGCTCTCGGTGTTCGATCCCGATCGCGTGGCAAACCGCACCTCATTTGGACTCTCTAGCTCCCTCTACCTATAAATATGTCCTCCCCTCCAAATTCGCGGTCAAACCCTAGTCTAGCTCCTCCGCAGCCACGGCGTCCGCACCCCCGGGGCGTGTCCGGCCCGCCGCCACGTCGCTCGGCGAATCGGAGACGCCACGTCACCCGCCCGCCCGCCACTCCGCGCCGCCACCTCCCGCCTCCTCTCTCCCGCCCTGCCCCCTTCGCAGTCCCGGCCCTGCGAACCGCCGCCGCCGAGGCGGATCCAGCCGCCCGCCCGCCCGCCGCCGCCCAGCGCTGCTCCGCGCGCGCGCCTGGCCTCTCTCCCGGCCGCCGTCCCCGCCCCCAGCGCGTTCCTCCCGCGCGTCCGCTCCCCGCCCCGAGTTCCCTCCCGCCCGCCC